>JANFOE010000666.1:0-452500 GCA_025667525.1 Glebionis coronaria
ATATATATATATATATATATATATATATATATATATATATATATATATATATATATATATATATATATATATATATATATATATATATATATATATATATATATATATATATATATATATATATATATATATATATATATATATATATATATATATATATATATATATATATATATATATATATATATATATATATGCATGTCACGTCTTATGGAGGTACCATAACCATAACACTGGAGGCACTAGTGTTAAGACTTCCCCACGACGGAGTGATTGCTTATGGCGTCCCTTTCAGTTTTAGCCACCTATTTATATTATCATATATGGTGTATGGGTGCATCCTAGTTACATGCTTTTACAGGATTTTCATGGTGAATTTGGTGTGTGCCTTGCATCCTTCACAAGGAGTTGATCCCTCCTACCCAAACTTATATAATTAGAGGCAACCCCTCTATTTGCATGATGAGGTCACCCCTCTATGTATTCATGCACGGTGAACCTCATGACCTATATGGGCTCTTGGCTAATTAAAATACAATTTTCATATTAAAACATAAGTCTTTTCAAACTATAAAACTAGTTTTATAAACATGTACCAAGTTTTCCAAGAATTATACATTTCCGCTGCTAATCAGTCTTTATTATGCTATGTCATTTCATACTATGTCATATATCCGTTCACTGAGCGTATTGCTCAGCTGTTGCTTTCCTTTCCATGTCCCTAAACGGCAGGTACCCATGGACAGACTTGAGCATTTGGAGTATGTGCATAGGATGGAAGATGCTTTAGACTTCTTCTCCTTTTACCTTCTTATACTTATGCTTATTTGGAAACTTGTGTTGTCCTTCTCATATCATTTACTTTATTTATATTTTGGGCTTATGTTTGGGAACCGATGTTTGATTCCGGTTTTCCCTTTTGGTCATGTATGTTCTAGTACATATTACCTTGCATGCTTTGATGATACGCCATAAATACACGTAACGGTCCACTTATCAAAGTCGGTGGTACATAAAAGCTTCCAAATATCTGACTAGTAACCTACGATCCATAGATAATCCCTAAGAATTAGGAGTTTTATAACTGTAATTAAATTATACATGTAATTGACTTATACCTTTCCTGTATATCTTTTGGACCACAAAATATACGCATATCCTTACAAAACAGGAAAACAAATCATGTCTCCAAATTTGGTTCCCATAATTTTTGTGAAGAATACATGGCTTTGCTAGCTGTTGTTACCATAAAATTAGGAACCAGTATATCTCATTCAAAGATATGAACAAAATATACAATCACAGATCACGTTCAATCAATACTTCCAAAACTTATGCGTCAACATATGTTACGTCCATTACTCTTGATAACATTAAATCCACCAGTATATCAAACAAAGAAAAATACCTGTTTGTTCTAGTGTATCACGTGATGACTCTCTTGATCCAAAACATTGCTGTCGTCTATGGACCACGACAGTCACTTTGGAACCCATCCTCATGTGAATATGTAGTAAAACCGGCAAAAGTTAAAAGAAAACCCTTTTGACCATAGCAACTTGTGCACTAGCAACATTAGCCCACGCCGCTACCTGTAGAAGTCCCTTTCACTCACAACAACCAAGACTGCCTTAGAAAAGAATCAGAATCATTCTAGGGTTTATGAATACCCTAATCAGCCAAACTCTTCTATGCATCCTTTCTTATGTATAATCATAAATATTTGTACACAGAAACAATGCACAATCATGAAACAGACTCATGTTGCAAGATCCTTGTCAATGGATGATTATCATTTAAACGAGGACAAGAACTCATGCTACCATTAGAACTGAATATCATTTACTCGTTGCTGTTGTGTAGGTTCTGAACGTGCATCACAACAGCCTTATCACCATCTTGGCAGCAAATATTTTGTTTAAACCCTACTAGGGTTCATCATTGATCAATGATCAACTCACCAAAGCTAGTAGGATTACCATCACAGTACCAACAACGACATCATATGAACAGCAGAAACAACCATCTAGGGTTTGTTGGGAAAAACCCTTGATGAGAAGGAACACCACTATTTATTAAAAAACAGAAAAACAAATGAAAACCTTATAGATCAACCAAATCGAGAGCCAACAAGCTCTGATACCACTTGTTGAGTCCTTGGATCTAGACTCATCTGGGATATGATAACAATGATTTTAAGCACATCGGAATAAAAAATAACACAATCAAAGTTATGAACAAGGCTTTCTTATACATAAAATACTAATAAGCTAGCTACTATCCTAGGCGTCTTACAAGACTTGACGCCTAGATGACACACACACACCTCTGGTTACATTGTATTGGAATGTGTGAATAAACTAGGACCCCTACCTCTCTTTATATACTAGATAAACTAGGGTTACAATATATATAAATTACATTTAGGTCATTCATCTATTTTGCCATATCAACTCAAAGAATATAATTCTCAACAAAATTAAATGAAGATACTTACATTTAACTGATGCTAGATGAAGCATGGAAGAAACCCTTGTCTTGAAACCAATTAATTTGAGTGATTTGGAAGGTTTTGAAAGTTGTTAATGGAGGTTTATTGTTCTTCTCGTCGCACCAGCTATAAAAGAGGAAGGATAAGTTTTTGAAAAATTATAAATAGTTAAACCAACATTATTTTAAGCTCAGTGGGCCACGGATCATTATCTGATGACGTATAGTCCCTAGTTGGGCTGGATAGCCCGACCCACGGGTACTACCCACATCCATCAGGAATGGATTGAATGCTTGTGCGATGCGCGCGCAAGCCAAGGAGGCCCGGTAAGCCGCTGTCGCACATAAGGTTAATTACTTAGCCGGGTCCTTGTCGCAGCGTGACAGGATCAGACAAGAATATAATCTATCATATAGATATATTCGCCTAAAGGGAAGAGATATACACTTGCCTTGGTTATGTGATAAGGATTAAGCTATTTTTAGGTCATTATCTCTTCCTTTGGCCGCAAGAGTAGGAGAGCCCAGCCAGGACTCTCTCGGGTATAAAAGGAACCCCATAGGTTCCACAAAGGTACGACACACAATACCCTAAACACTACATACTCAAATCGATTACTTACTCTCACACTGGACTTTAATCGTGGGTCACAAACCCACGGTAAGCCTAACGGTGTCTTTTTAGTGCGCATGGTCCTCAAAGCAATTTTCACTTGGTGCAAGAGCCAGAGTACACAAGACCCCAAATTAAGCCTAATTTGGGTCAAGCTTGGTCTATCCAAATTTTGTATCAACAAGTTGGCGCCATCCGTGGGACCCACACTAAGCTTTAGCTAATGATGAAAAGCGGTAAGAATGAAGGCCGTCAAGGATCCTCGACGGTAGATGGCCGTATCACATTCGTGAATGCTACTCCTGGATCTACCAGTAAAGCAAAAACCCGGGATGTAAGCAATCCTCCAATCGTAAGAACAGGCGGACTGTTCTCAACTCCCCTACCCGCCGTGGGGGAAAAGGCGTCGAACGAGAGTCAACCCAACCTCCTCCCAATAAGCAAAAAAGGAAGACGCTCCAAGAGGAGGGCGGGGAAGTCGTTGCTACGGAGGCACGCATGATGGAGGAGTACGTAGCTAATAACCTACAAACCCTCATCCCTTTGGTTGCTAAACACGAGAAGATGGTAAAAGAGGCAAAGCGCGCGAAGCACGCTGCATCCTCAGAAAGCAACCTGTAAGGATCAAGTGATAACCTCCCGAAAAAACACATGCGTGCAAGTTACTCCTCGGATGACCAAAGCTTCTCCCAACCATGGAGAAGAGCCAAGAAAAACGCTTTTACGAGGCGCATACAGTATTACGAAGATACAAGAAAGCGTCGCATACCATCAAACGTGAAAACTTATGATGGCACTTCAGATCCACAAGACCACTTAAAAGTCTTTGAATCCCAGGCAGGTATTGAACAATGGCCAGAACCCGTATGGTGCAACATGTTCAACTCTACACTCGTAGGTAACGCGCGGATGTGGTTCGATAGTGTTCCGCCACGAACAATCAACGGGTATGAAGTGTTGCGGAAAGCATTCAAAAGAAACTATGTGCAACAGAAAAGACATGATAGGAGTGTTGTATCACTTGCCAGGGTAAAGCAGAACCAGGGTGAATACCTGGAAGACTTTCTGGAACGTTTCAAGAGCGAGTGTCTTTAGATAAAAGATTGCCCAGAAATTCTTAAAGTATCTTGCTTCATGGCGGGTATACGAAACAGCGATCTAAGAAAGAAGCTGAATGAAAGAATGTCTGGAACCTGCGATGGAGTTCTAAGGCGGGTAAGGTCTTTCATACAGGGAGAATCAGCTGCTTCAGAAGTAGCACGAAACACTTATGACCACAGATCTGTCCACGCGCCCAGTGAAGGGCCCAACAAGCAAGGCAGACCTCTAGGCCTTGATTACTTAGGAAGGAGAAGAGAGGGCGAACTTATAACTCTAGGTTTACTCCCCTTAAGTTAACCCCAAGAGAAATCCTCGTATCAGAAGGTGCGAATTTCCCATGGCCAATGCCAATGACCATTCCGGTCGCGTCGGTAACAGATATTGCGAATACCATGATGAGTGGGGGCATGCTACGAACGAATGTATTCAGCTGCAAAAATATATCGAAAATATGGTAAATAAAGGCGAGCTAAAACACCTTGTCAAGGAAACCACGAAAGACGAAAGACAAAAAATAGCCAGCGCAAACATTTACATGGTGCAATCATGGCAGCGAAGGACCAGACAAAAGGTGAGCCAGAAATTCTCGAAGGGAAAAGACATTTACTTCCCCCACTCAACACAAGGAATGTCGCAGAGGGCCCGTTAGTTATAGAAATAAGCATTGGTCAGCACAACATACATCGCATGTATGTGGATGGAGGTTCATCAGCAAAAATAATGTATGAGCACTGCTTCCTGAAACTTAGTGTAGAAGTACAGAGCCAAATGATACCTGCAACCTCCCCGCTCATCAGTTTTAGTGGAGAAGCGGTGTGGCCTTTGGGCCAACTAAAGCTAGTTGTGAAAGTAGGAGACGATGAGCACTCAACAAACGTCTCCATGAATTTCCTGATCATATGGTCGCCATCGCAATATAACGGGATTATAGGGCGACCAACTATACTAACAATGCGACCGGTACCTTCCACAACTCATGGCATGATCAAATTCCCAGTGGATGGAGGAATCATAACGATCTTCAATTCAGCGATAACTCCCCCGGAGTGTAACGCGATCATAGAAACTCCACGGGTCACAATGGAACCTAAGGTAAACTCACCGCCAAATATAAAAGTGGCAGTGCATCCGCAGTATCCAGATCAAGAGATTACAATCGGAGGAACACTGTCTGACAAAGGAAAGACGGACACGTGTCGCCTTTTAGAGAACAACCTAGACATCTTCGCATGGGAACCCAAAGATATGACGGGGGTACCAAGGTCAATAGCAGAATACAAGCTCCAAATAGGCGAAGGGTACCCTCCGATTAGGCAAAAGAAGAGAGGACAGGCCCCAAAACGCAACAAGGTGATACTCGAGGAAGTGAAAAAACTAGTAGACGCATGAATCATGAGGGAAGCTTACTATCATGACTGGCTCGCTAACCTAGTAATGGTGAAGAAACATGATGGTAGCTGGCATATGTGCGTTGATTTCACAGACCTCAATAAAGCTTGTCCCCAATATTGCTATCCCCTCCCAGAGATAGATTGGAAGGTGGAATCATTGTGCGGGTACCCCTTCAAATTCTTCCTGGACGCATACAAGGGATACCACCAAATACAAATGGCAGAAGAGGACGAAGAAAAGACAGCATTCCATACCAGCCAAGGTGTGTACTGTTACAGAAAAATGCCATTCGGACTCAAGAACGTTGGGGACATGTATCAATGACTGGTTGATAAAACATTCGAAAGCCAAACAGGGTGAAATTTGGAGGTGTATGTAGACGATTTGGTAATCAAAAGTCACACAGAGAGCGAGCTTATCGGGGATATAGACGAAACATTCTCAACACTAAGGAGAATAAACATGAAGTTAAATCCCAAGAAGTGCACTTTTGGGGCAACAAAATGCATGTTCCTAGGATATATGATTGACCCCAATGGCATCAAGCCCTGTCAGGAAAAAACAGATGCGGTTATTCAACTCCAAAGCCCAAAGTCAAAAAAGGAAGTGCAGTCGCTGAATGGTAAACTCGCAGGGCTGAACAGGTTCCTGTCCAAGTCAGCGGAGAAGTCGCTCCCTTTATTTAAAACGCTAAAAAGGTGCATTAAGAAAGGGGATTTCAATTGGACTAAGGAAGCGGAAAAGGCCTTCAAGGAATTGAAAACACATTTGGCTTCGCTCCCTATGTTAGTCGCACCACGACCTAATGAGAAGCTGATAATGTATTTATCTGCTACACTTGAGCGATCAGTGCAGTGCTAATGATGGATAGAGAAAATGTGCAAACTCTAGTATACTGCATAAGTAGAGCGTTGCAAAGCTCGAAGCTAAATTATACCCCAATGGAAAAATTAGTACTCGCACTGTTTTTTCGGCAAAGAGGTTGCGTCGATACTTCCAAGCACACCTAATAGTGGTGATAACTGACCAGCCCATAAACCAAGTAATATCAAAACCGGAGGTTGCAGGTCGATTCAGAAATGGATTGTTCTACTAGGGGAACACAACATCACTTATAGACCGCGTAATGCCGTAAAGGGGCAAATTTTGACAGATTTCATCATTAAAAAACCATAAGAGAGCGTTTAAGGGCTAGATCAAAAGGAAGAAGACCCAACCCCGTGGGTCTTGTTCATTGATGGGTCCTCTTGCACCGACGGATCAGGCGCGGGTCTCATACTTACCAACCCTAAAGGAATGGAATTCACATACGCATTGCATTTTGAGTTCACAGCCACAAATAATGAGGCAGAATATGAGGCGCTCATAGCAGGGCTAAGAATCGCAGCACGGATGGGTGTGCGCAATCTCGAAGCGAACCTAGATTCTCGACTGGTAGCAAACCATATACTTGGAGAATATGAGGCCAAATAAGATAACATGGTGTAATACTTACAAAAAGCCAAAGAATTGATTGAAGGGTTCAATAAGTTCCGAATACGCCAAGTACCCAGGGGGAGAACAAGAAAGCAGATGCACTTAGTAAAATAGCATCTACAAGCTTTGCACAACTATCAAAGTAGGTCCTGGTGGAGATTCTCAAGGACAAGTCAATAAAAGAGCAAGAGGTCACATCGGTCGTAGAGGAAGAAGGCCCTACATGGATGACACCGATTGTGGATTATTTAACGAATAATTCACTCCCACATGACGAAACCGAGTCAAGACGAATATGAAGGAGTTCGAGGGAATTTGAAGTCAGAGATGGGGTTCTTTATAAACGATCATTCCTCCAGCCATGGCTGAGATGTGTAGGGTCGCGCCAGGCGTAGTACATCATTAGAAAATTCCATGAGGGGTCATGCGGCATGTGCGCATGACCAAGGTCCGTGGTAGCAACATCGTTGTGCAGCAGGTACTACTGGCTAACCATGCACACGGATGCGCGTACGCTCATTAATAAATGCAATGACTGTCAGGTGCACATGCCAATACCTCAGCAACCCCAGGAGGAGCTCACGCCGATCACCTCCCCTCGTCCATTCTTCAAGTGGGGAATAGATATCGCGGGGCCTTTTCCCGTAGCCGTAGGTGGGATTAAGTTCCTCATAGTCGCGATGGATTACTTCACAAGATAGATTGAAGCAAAGGCAATCGCAACAATCACGGGGAATCAGGTGAAGAGGTTCGTATGGGACAACATAGTATGTCGTTTCGGACTGCCCGGTGAAATAGTCTATGATAATGGAAAGCAGTTCGCGGAGAACCCATTCAAGGATTGGTGCGTAAAGAATGCAACACCCCAGCGGTTCTTATCGGTAGCCCATCCACAAATGAACGGACTCATGGAAAGAGCAAATATGAGTTTGGGAGATGGCATCAAAGCACGATTGGGGGAACACAATAGGAAGTGGGTCGATGAGTTATCGCATGTTTTGTGGGCACATCGCACGATGATCAAGACAGCCACGGGTGATACCCCTTTCGCCCTAACATATGGTACAGATTCAGTCATCCCAGCCGAGATCGGATTGCAAACACTGTGCACAACTGAAGTAGACATGGATACTAACGACGATGAGTTGCGATTGAACTTAGACATAGTCGTGGAGCGGCGAAAGTTGGCAGCAATCAGCGAAGCTAAGTCAAAAGAAAAAATGAAAGGATATTATGATGCTAGGGTGCGCAAGACCTCCATTAGGCCAGGTGACTTTGTGTATCGCTCAAACGCGGCCAGTCGCGCTGAGAATACAGGAAAACTTGGACCTAAGTGGGATGGACCTTATATAGTGACAGATGCATTAGGGAATGGTGTGTATCGGCTGCGTGACATGGATGGCCGCGACCTACAAAGGCCTTGGAACATATTCCATCTAAAGAAGTGTGTTAAAACTTGCAAGTATTAATAAAACTGTCGTGGTACCTAGCTAGTTCCACGACACATTCTGAAAACATTTCTTTTGTCATAGATATTTTCTTTTTTATGTATTATATATTGCCTATTGGCGCACGCGTGCACAACGTTTCCAGGAAAAATAAGAGGAATGAGCCTACCCTACTAATTAGACTCGTCGAGTAAGTGGGATGCAACCCCATCGACCATGGATCGCTATTAAGTGTGAAAACACTTATCATTTTACCACTTAATTATAATAATAACCAAGCCAACACGAGTATTTAGTGTCGTAAATGTCAGAATTATGCGTGGTTTGTGTTTGTATTGTGTTTTAGGATCAAAATGTGAAAATGGAAGAAAACATGGGCTTTCACGGTCTTTTATCGAAGAAAAAGACAAAAGACGAAGTCAAAAGATCAAGAGTGCAAAAAGAACGGAAGTCCAAGGCCTATTCTGAAGACTTATCGAAGAAAAAGTCTAAAGACGGAAGTTTAACGAAGTCGAATAACCAAATCTAATTAATGAAGAAATTAGAAGACGAGTTCATTTTATTTATCGACAAATCCCGAGACAAAGTCGAGAATGACGAGTATATTGTCAAAGACGAAAGACGAGAAAGAAAGAAAGAAAGAAGGAAGCTTCCAACCAACCATACACTCCACTCCTATAAATACCCTCCTAATGACACATTAGGAGGTGTTAGCTAATTTGACAAATTAGTCTTTCCACTTTATTTTCCATGCACTTTTCATACTGTCATTACATACTTGTCTTTAATTTCAAGTTATTTCAAGTAAGTCTTTAATTTGCGTTGTTGAATCTTAATCCTTAATCAAGCTTTTCATAATCATCTCATTCTTCCTTTCTTGTTTTTAAATATCTTGTTTTGTTTGATTAATCTTGAAGATTGGTTAATCTTGATGTTTATTTGATAAAAGTTCTTATTTTTCCATTGTTCTTATCATTGTCATACAATTGATGTTCTTTCCTTATTGTTTTTTTAGCTTATTTCTTTTTTAGCTTATTTTCTTCCAAGTGTTTTCAAAAGTTTAATCTTTTTAAAGTTTACTTTATAAATTTTGTTTATTTAGTGTTTTGAAAGTTTTTAAATTTGAGCTTATTTAGCTTTTCTTTTTATTGTTTTAATTAAGTTTTTGGTAATTGCTTATTATTAAAGTGCTTATTTGGTTTTGCTTATTTTCCTTTTTTATACCATCGTAATTTTCTTAAGGGTTTACTTGTTCCGATCTAGTTTCGTGATCGCATCAACGCCGCGGGTTTCTACTTGCGATCCAAACTAAGATCACTCATTAAGATCACTGAGTAAGATCACTGAGTAAGATCACTGAGTAAGATCACTGAGTAAGATCACTGAGTAAGATCACTGAGTAAGATCACTGAGTAAGATCACTGAGTAAGATCACTGAGTAAGATCACTGAGTGCGATTACTGAGTGCGATCGCTGAGTGCGATCACTGAGTGCGATCACTGAGCGCGATCACTGAGTGCGATCACTGAGTGCGATCACTGTGTGTGATTGGGAGTGCGATCGGGAGTGCGATCGGGAGTGCGATCGTGAGTGCGATCGGGAGTGTGATCGGGAGTGCGATCCGGGAGTGCGATCGGGAGTGCGATCCAGAGTGCGATCGGATTGCATTTTTCAGTTTTTATTTCCTGTTTTTATTTTTAATTTCAAATTTAACTTTTCCCGCTTTTTTACTTAGTGTTATTTTTAAACTAGTTTTGTCTTAGTTTAATTTTAAAGTTATCAAATTTACTTTGTGTCAAGTTTTAACCTCTCGTCATTTATCTTTACGCTTTAATTTTTCGTCATTTACTTCTTAATCATTTATCGCTTAATTTACTTTGCCTTTTACTTTAAAGTTTGCATCTTTACTTTACTCAACGACAACCTATTATTTTATCCACCAAAGACGACAGAGTCACACAATCAACCGGAGATCAATTCGATTAGACGCAAAGAACAACAAACTTTTAACCTAGCAAAATCCAACTTTCAATCGCGTATCCTTGTTAGGCCCCTATGACGTCGTAACAAGTTATGCAGCCAGTAAACTCTGAGACTGTTAAGACACAAACGTGCGCACCTAACAATTGGTCAGCCTCACATGGCCGTCCTTATGGTAGTAGCGGTATACCACACGTAATGAGCTTCTCAAACCCATACGGACCATTTATGAGTTTACATTAACTCATTAATCAAAGTCGTGTAACAAACATTAAGCACACTTATCATAAATCAAAAAATATTGTTTCTTACAACCAAGAGCGAACATATGGGCTTCACAAAATAAGCAACATATTTACAAGTCAGTAGCGTGGTTGGTGAGCAAATAGGTCTCGGATGATGACCTCTTCAATTTCAGGAACGGTGGGTAGTAAGCGGTGGCGCGATGGTCCCTTAAGCTCTTCTCCATTCGGTCCAGCGTGCGAGAGTCCCTATCTAGCAATGGTAGTGGTAGCACAGGAATGAAGGGCGCAAGATGGGTCGCGCCAACAGGTGGTGCAACCTCTATGTTCAGCAGGGCCCTCTTGGCAGCAGCGCAACTCTCATGGGCTGCGAGCACCTCGGATAGTGGAACTTCCTTCTCAATTCTGAATGGATCAAGCACGTCCCTAGGATGCGTGAATATAGGTATTGTCAGCTGCTCCATAGACAGTTTAAGGTGGACGTACGGCAATGCTTCTGCGCCCTCTGCTTTGTGGCGCGCCAGTGTAAGGCTCTCCATCACAACTTCCAGGGGTACCTCATGGTCCTTATCCTCTAAACCAAATGATGGCAGTGGACAGGCTTTCATATCCTACAAAGCTGTTGTCAAATTTGAGCCAGCCTTCGGGTCATAAAATGACACCTCTGCTAGATCTTTCTTTAGTAACTTGGCCTCGTGTGCTTTCACCAAACCCCTGGAATTAACGTCGTTAATCGCAGCTATCACAAACTTGGAAAAATAGGTTCGCAAGGTGGGGTATTCAAAGGCACCCATCGCGGCTAAACGTAAACCATGGCGCATTAACCACCACTTCTCAGCCACTTCCTTCATTAAGCGAGGATGCATGTCTTCATCAAGCTCTAGGATCAGCCTCTTTAATAGACCACTGAGGTCGCTCACATCCTCCTTCACCTTGGCTCCCAATGCGTCAACATCAGCTACAAATTTATTTTTTCCTTTTTCGAAGGACCCCATAGCAACTTGGTTGGAGGCCTTTAGCTAGTTGAGCTGGGCGCGCTCTTCATCTAGAGCGCTGGATAGCCTGTTCCTTTCCTCTATCAAAGAATGGAGTAGGGCTGCATCCTTTATGCCTCTCTCGATCTCTTGGTCAATATTTTCTTGCATATCCCCCAACGCGATGGACTTTCTTTAGTGATTTGCCTCAGTCTTTCCTCCGTGGTGCAGACTCGGGTAGACAGCTCTAGGAATCTCTTCTTAAGGTGTGACATCAATGTCACATGCTGCGCTGCTAGGTAGCTGGCTTCATCTGCCAGGACAGCGTCACTCATTCCTTCCAAACTTTCCGCTCGGCCAGGGGGCACAATGTTATCCAAGAAGCTTGCGCAGTAAAAAGTGCTTGTCAAACCAAAAGATGCAGGCAGTTCCCAGCTAGGAGCAAAGACAGGGTCTTGGAGGAACGCACTTCCCCCTGCTGATGAAGTCTCCTTGTGGGGGGAAGGCGTGGTCTCAGCTTTTGTAGAAGACTTCTCTGGGTCGTCACTGATACATAGGAATGGTGGTGAGATAAAAGGAAAACAAAACATCATGAGAACCTACACTACAAATGTGTGGGAAGAAAATTACCTTAGGTTGATGGTGACTGGAGGAGTGCGAGGGGGACTCTTCGCGAGGTTATCCTCGAACTCTTCTTCGGTTGTGCGCACCTCCTTCCAGGAGGGACCGGCCCCAGTGCGCGCAGCTTTGCGAGAAGACGATAAGGGGGCTCCTTTGTGTCTTCCCCAAGGTAGAAGTATCTTCTTCATCAAATTCTTCTCCTTTCTCAGTGTCCTCGGTAAGGTTATCCGAAGACAACGAGGAGCTGAGGAATGGTGGTGGTTGTTGTTGTACTACTAGTGGATGTTGAGCTGCTAGTGGCTGTTGTGGCTGTTGTGGCTGTTGTGCTGATGGTGAGAGTGGTGGCTGATCCGCGCTTGTGTCATCATTTTCTTGGGCAGCGGATGCCTCTCCGACTTCCAGGTCCATGGTGTTCTTTTGGGCACGGTCTTGGAGGGATTCTTCATTTTCCCTCTCAGGGCGAGAGTATACCATCAAATCTTCCAAGAATGCACCACGAACGAGTTTAAGAAGATCCATAACTGCACATCAAGAAAACAGACACACATAAAGATAAAATTTAGTTTCTTGGCACAAGAAGGTACTTATAGAATGCTACGGTGGATGGGAGGAAGAACCACTAACCCTGGCTGTCCTGGGTGAAGAAGACATGTATCCTGTGTGCGCTACAAATTGGTGCGCGGCTTAGTCCAAGGGTGACTAGCACACTCTCCGGATACGGCTGTACGGGGATACGATTGTTGTTTAAAGTCTCTGCGTCTTCAGGATTATAAGAGTGGCGGGCAGGTAAGGGGTCCTTCCTCACCATCTCGGGGGTCAAAAAAGGAAAGTGGAAAGGGAAGACGACGTCGTCAAGCTAGAAGAATCTGTCATTCCAGTCCCTTAGGGAGTCTACTTTTCCGTCATAACATTGCATTCTGCCTTTTCGCTTGGCGAAAGACACCCATCCATTGGCTAATTGTCGTTGGTAGAATACACGGAAAAGGTCTACGGTGGGCCCTATGTCTAGGGTGCGGCAGTTTATTTCGAAATTTGAAATTTTGGTCGCCCTATGCAATGCAGTTGAGAGACGTGGGTCTCATAATGCATCAACACGCTAAGAAGGAAGCGTGACATGGGTATACGCTGGTTGCATATTCGAAGAACCGGGTGTACACCCCTATCTTTCCAGCTGGGGCCTGGCTTATATTATGTCGAGGGTTAGGAACTTCTAGGTGCAGATAGTTAGGTATGTAGAACTCTGTGGTGAACTGGTCTAGCTCATCTATGGTCAGGTTGATGTAATGGCGGATAATTGTTTCACCATGGTGTTATATGTATCGAACGATGGTCGCGCATATTACCTTCGCTAATATTTGGTGATGATGGCGTGTGTTGAAGGCGTTATGGAGGTTTGAGACTTTTTTATAAATTGGTAAACATTCAAAAGGAGGCGTCAGGAATATATATATAACTACTGATTTACTATTCACGGTTCGATATGTGCCACGTCTTTCCCACTTGCTAGATCCAAGGGTAGAAGTTGAAGCGGCAAATATGACATGGCAGGCGCTTTTTCTGGTTACCGAGGAGGTTAGGTAAAAGGGGATGCATGTCTTCGTGGCGGGAATGTTTGAAATATTTGTTCATATCTGGACTATGCGAATGGTCTAGTTGTTTTATAGATAACAGTCGCGGTTGGAACCTGTGACCACTATAGGGGGACATGATGACGTATAGTCCCTAGTTGGGCTGGATAGCCCGAGCCACTGGTACTACCCACATCCATCAGGAATGGATTGAATGCTTGTGCGATGCGCGTGCAAGCCTAGGAGGCCTGGTAAGCCGCTATCGCACATAAGGTTAATTAGTTAGTCGGGTCCTTGTCGCAGCGCGACAAGATCAGAAAAGAATATAATCTATCATATAGATATATTCACCTAAAGGGAAGATATATACACTTTCCTTGGTTATGTGATAAGGATTAAGCTATTTTTAGGTCATTATCTCTTCCTTTGGCCTCAAGAGTAGGAGATCCCAGCCAGGACTCTCTCGGGTATAAAAGGAACCCCATAGGTTCCCCAAAGGTATGATACACATAATACCCTAAACACTACATACTCAAATCGATTACTTACTCTCATGCTGGAGTCTAGTCGTGGGTCACAAACCCACGGTAAGCCTAACAATGTCTTTTTAGTGTGCAGGGTCCTCAAAGCAAGTCCACAAGACCCCAAATTAAGGCTAATTTGGGTCAAGCTCGGTCTATCCAACTTTTGTATCAACAAACCCATTACCACCGCGCTAATTATTGAACCACGAACGAAACACTTTAAAAGTCCACGAAAATGAAACAAATTTTTCAAACCAAGTTTTTCTAAAGTACTTAAAACATATATTAAGCCTTTTGTAAATCATTGGACCACTTCAAGATTAGGTTATAATGCCTTAGTGAAGGATTGCCAGTGGAATCGATACCGAAAAAGATCGAATTAGACAGAAACAAAGAAACGACTACTCGTAAACAAAAAGAGAAAAGAGATAAACCAATATGAGTGAATCAAAGCCAAGTCTCAATGCTCAAAAGATGAATGACAAACTTCAAGTTGTGGAAACGAAGAGCTTGTGTCATATATAGTGGTTTATGATGTGCCATTCCGGTGTAAGAAGAAAAGACTTTGGTAATGAACTATACCAAGCTATTTTTGTTATATAGATTTAGAACACTTATTACTAAATGTCTTAAACTTTTACAAAACATGATCAAGAATATAGATTCACTTTCTCTCCCATGTGATCGGACTAAAATCATTGTTAAAGGTCACAATGACAATATGTTAAGTCTTTGGATCTAGACTCATCTGAGATATCATAATCATGATTGTAACACAGCAGAATAAGAACTAAGACGATCATAATCATGGACAAGGCTTTCACTAATAAATGATTACTATTAATAAGCTTACTAATAAGCTGCTACTAATACTAATAAGCTAATCTTAGGTGCCTTATAGGCTGACGGCAGGAGGAACACACACACCTATCGTATACATTGTGTTGGAATGAATGAATAAACCTGTATGCCTAACCTCCTTTATATAATAAAGGTACTATGGTTACATCACAACCCTAACTTACTATAGAAGCTACTATATTAATATTAGGTCCTTCTTCTTATTTTTCATATCAACTCAAGGTATCTATTTCCCAACAATCTTATCCTAGTTGATTTGACAAAACCCATAAGCACCAGCTTCCCGTGAAGCTAATATAGATGAAGGCTAAATTTCCCCTTGATCCATGAATTCTTCCCTTTCTTGTTTTATCAACTCAAATAGGGATTGTCTTCCCCTTAGGAAGTGCATGTCGAATCCAGTAGGCTCCTTGGAGTAATCAGTGATGAAGAAAATTAAGTATAACAAATTTGATGAAGAAGTGGAATCTCTCAAACTTATGTCTTATGTCTTGCACTAACCACGTGACGTTGAACTCAAACAAAATCCTCAAATTAATGAGACATTGAGCATAATAACGTAACCCCTTCAAGTGCTAGAAAATGTATGCATAGAGCACTATGAAAATAGATCGTACCCTTTCGCTAGATATTCCATGTCTTCGTCACCATCCATACCAAGCAAGTTATCTTAAAAGGTGATTCTCTTTTATGATATGATAAGAACACAAAACCTGTGAAAATCAAGTACAACATCAAATAAGTAATAATCAAGTATCTTCGTCAATGAATTTCCACAAAGAAATGATGATGGCTGAGAACTCCATACCTCCCGTAACACTAGTGACATCAGAATGGTCACTAAATCATAGCAGTAGTGATCTAACTCGACTAGTAGGAACCAAACCGACCAAAGAAACAAAATATACAACAAGCCAGTAGGAACCATAAGGAAGTCAGCAAGAACATAAGCCTACTAGTAGGAACAAACCAGTAGAAACCGACCAGTAGGAATGGACCAGTAAGAACTGACTTGTAGGAATCGACCAGTAGGAACCGATGGTTAAACTAGGAGGAACCATCGAATATTACCAAGTCGAACCGAGAACACAACCAGCATGAATATATATGACCAGTAGGAACCATAGCTCACTAGTAGGAAAAGCATAACGAAAACTTACGAGTAGCATCTCAAAACATTTTTTTAATTTTAATGACACACATTCTTTCACCAAACTGTTGCTGAAACTGTTGCTAATATCAAAAAAATCTTCTCTCCATACTTTTAGTGACAAGTGAACTGTCACTAAACCTGTCACTGGTGCTGTCACTGTCCAAAACAGAAGAACTGGTACCAAAACAATGTATGGACGATATTTTGTAATTAACGAGCATAAAAACCTTTATCTTTGTGTACCTTAAGCCCAAAATATCTAGCCCATCCACGTCCAGCCAGCCATAATCAGATAAATGTAAAGAATTTGTTTAGCACATTTGTAGCATAGATAAGAATTTTAATCCCCTAAAAACTAGGAGCTCAACCCTTACTATTTTTGCCCTTCCTTATTTATTCCACACGTTTTTACCTTTTCAACTCCGCAACCACTTTGACCAATATCCCATAAATCACGTCAACCACAATTTTTTCCATATAACGCGAGGATCTTTACCCAAGTTAAGTCAAACAACAATCCCTAAAATTATGCAAAACAAGGCGCATTCTGCCAAAAACTTCGTCTAGCATAAATATATTATGGGTAATCATATCACGTCAAACATAGAAAGAAACAATTTTACCTCACAAATAACGGATCACACATGCATCTACGTTCATTAGAAAAGTACACACGTAATTTCCTTTAGTAATAGTCTAACGTGAGCAGTAGTACAATCAAGCATATCGAAAGAGACAGGTAACCTTGACCTTGTCGTTATACATCTCCTACCATTATTCACATGACCAGTACTGTTTTCTTTGTCTTCACATAACAGATAGTATAAGCAGAGAAATGTACCTCACGTGACGAAGTTTGTGTACAACTCACAAGCTTTTCTTGATCCTTGGGTAGTTAGTACCGGGACCACAGATAAAACATATTACCAAGACCATGTGAAGTATTTTGTACAAAAAACAGCATACGAGCCCAACAAATTTTGTCCTTTGTACATGCCCATCTCCTTCTAAACTTTCCTCGTCCTTGTTGGATCATATTGTCCATGTCCTTTTAATCATTCAGTGATCAACAACATGTTTGTGAATCATTACTGCAGAAGCAATACACACGGACCTAGGGTTTCGTAAGAAAACCTTAAAATTGAAATCCTTTAAAAGAACACCACAACAGCCACAAACAACAATCATACTAGGGTTCATCATTGATTCGAGAATCAACTAACTAAAGCTAGTATAATCACCATCAAATAACCAATATCAACATCATATGAACAACAACAACAATCATCTAGGGTTCATTGGGAAAAACCCTAGATCAGCACATACACCTTTATTTATTGTAAAACGAAAATATAAACGAAAACCTTGTAGATCAAGCAGATCGAGAGCCAATAAGCTCATATACCACTTGTTGAGTGATAGGTGTGAAAACACCCATCCTTTTACCACTTAATTATAATAATAACCAAGCCAAAACGTGTATTTTATGTCGTAAAAGTCGGAATTATGCGTGGTTTGTGTTTTTATGGTGTTTTAGGACCAAAAGATAAAAAGGAAGAAAACACGGGCTTTCACGGGCCTTTATCGAAGAAAACGAGAAAAGACAAAGTCAAAAAATCAAGAGTGCAAAAAGAACAGAAGTCCAAGGCCTATTCTGAAGATTTATCAAAGAAAAAGTCTAAATACGGAAGTTTAATGAAGTCGAAGAACCAAGTTTAATTAAAGAAGAAAATTATAAGACGAGTTCAATTTATATCGATAAATCCCGAGACGACGTCGAGAAAGACAAAGAATTTAAATCGAGTCGAGACAAGAAGAAAGAAAGAAGAAAGCATCAACACTCCTCCTCTCCTCCTATATAAATCCTCCTAATATGTCATTAGAAGGAGTTAGTCATTTTAGGAGTAGATAGACAAGTTTTAGGAGTACGAGTAGTGTAATTTACTTTCTCTCTCTAGCTTTTCTTAAATGTTTTAAGCTTTTTCATTAATCTTGTAATTTGAATCTTTAATCATCTTAATTTCAAGCTGTTTCAATTAATCATTCTCATTCTACCTTTCTTTATTTTTAATCTTGTCTAATTTTGATAATCATGTTCTTTGATTTCTTGATGTTTGTGTTTCATTGTGCTTATTGATCTTTTAGTGTTTGATTTTTATAGCTTAAAGTGTTTTAGTGCTTATTGTGTTAATTTTCTTATTTTTAATTAAGTGCTTTTTAGTTAATTTTTATAAAAAGTTGTTTTTAGATATTTTTATTATTTAGTGTTTTCAAAAGTTTTTAAATTTTGGTTTATTAGCTTTTTCTTAAACTTGATTTGGTTAAGTTTTTAGATAAGTGCTTATTTGGTTTTAGCTTAATTTTTAGATTTTGCTTATTTTCGTTTTTAGTTCGGAATGTTTTAAACCCTTATTACCCGAACTATATCAAGATTTCATTTTGCCAAACTACTTGCTACTTCATTTTCCGAAATGAGTAATAAGTTAAGTATTCCGAGTTAGGTCCGTTATACATATTCCGAACTACTTGAAATTATGCTTCCCGAACTAGATAGAAAAACACTATTCCGAACTAACTACTAGACATACATTCTGAACTAACTACTAGACATATATTCCGAACTAACTACTAGACATACATTCCGAACTAACTACTAGACATACATTCCGAACTAAAACATAGTCAACTTTCAAAACAATCAATAGAAATGACATGCATGCTAGCCTACTAGTTTGCTACTTTCTCGCCAATTTTCAACAGCCTGCTTGGCTGCTTGAGCAGCTTGCTTGATAGCTTGTTTATTTTTTAGTATTGTTCCGTAATCGTTTAGTTTTATCTGAAAGTTGTTCCAATTTTAGAAAGTCACGTATTTTTAGTTGAATTTTTCATCCATTTTAGTATTAGTATTTTTTCCAAAAGTTTAAGTTTTATCTTTTATTTAGTGCCCGCTTTTGCTTTTACCTCGTTCAGTTTTAAAGTACCCACTTAGTTTTATTTTCTCCTTTTTCATTAGGTTAATTTTATTTTCGAGTCGAAAGTTAATTTCTTCGTTTAGTGTTATTTTTATTAATTGTTTTGCTTTAATTTACGTTTTATTATTTATATTGTTTCGTTATTATTAGTTAATTGTTTTTAGCTTATTTTTATTACTATTCGCATTTACCTTTTACTTAGAAATAGATAACCAAACTTCCCTTTTTCTTGACCAAAAACAACTGAGTCTCGCTTTTAACCGGAAATCAATTCGATTAGACACCGAGAATAACAAAGTTTTTAACTAGCAAAATCATACTTTCAAATGGCGCCGCTGCCTGCTCTTTTCGTGAAGATTAACGGTTTTTTGTGAGAGACGCGTTGGATTTTGGGATCCGTTCACTTTTGAACGTTATTTTTCTTGCCAAAAATTTTCAAAAATCCTAAAAAATAAAAAATTTCAAAATCCCAAAAAACATTTAAAAAAATCATAAAAAGCATTTCTTTTTAGAAAGTTTTGCACCAAAAATATTCTTCTTGCTTATCTATTGTTCTTAATGAATTCGTATGTTGCTTGTGCTGCAGGGTGTGGAAGATCATTGTATGGTTTTCAAACATGTCAATGGTGTACATATGAGCGGTGTGGAAATGATATCGACAATACACAATTTGGATTTTGTCCCTCGTGCAATTCGATTAACTCATCCTTTGCTTCTAATGCACTTACTCCACCCTCTTGCATATATTGTGGAAGCGATTCTCATTGGCATGTTTCGTGTCCGATTCGATACCCATCTCATGACGAGCAAGAACCAGGTTACAATTATGACAATTGTAATAGCTATCCACATGACGCACCGGGTTTTTCTCACTACCCGTATTTCAACAATTGTTGGGGTCCTCACGATACTTCGTATTGTCAGCCGATGAATTATTATGAGCCAAATCCGTGTTCTAATTCTTTTCAACCGATGATTTATGATTGACCACATCAGTTCTATAATTATGGTTTTCATAATTTTGAGCCCCCACAATACACCCTCGATCATCAACCTTCTTTGAATCCGAATGACGAAACACACGCCCTTATTTTGCAACTTCAAGAAGCCGTGGTTCAACTAAAAGAAGCATGGGAGGAGGAAAAGCGACAGCAACAAGAGCAAGTATCTAATCTTAGTGATTATACTCCTCCTCTTGTACGTCCATACTACTATTATGATGATGACGAGGATGATATCTATGATCTCAACCCATCTTCTGAGATTACTTCTTCTACTCTTGATATCCCTAATGCGTCTAAGGATAGTGATACATCGAGTGAGATTAGTGATTTTGGTCTTGATAAATTCTTTGATGAGGTTTGTGATGCCCCTACTTTTGCTGAGCTTACGGACGAGGTCGCTCTTAATGATGATTTTTCTTCATGCTATGAGAATTTCACTTTTGAAATTTCTCAATATCCTCCGGGAGATGAAGGCGATGTTGATTTATTCTCTCCGACCTACGAGAAGTTCACCACTGAACTTGGTCTTGTAGATAAGGTGGATGACGTTATTCTTCGCAACAAATTATTGAAAGTTCATCTTCTTATTGCTAAAATTGAAGCGTTGAATTCTACTCCTATCAATGAATCTTTACCTCCGTCTTTTACACCCGTTGAGAATAATGACCCATTTATGGAAGAAATAGAAAATCACTCAATACCTCCGGGTATTGATGATGACGACACGAAGGGGGATATTCTTCTTGATAATTTGCTGCATGAAGATATTGTCCCAAGTCCCCCTCCCGAGCACCTTTCATCCACTCCTTTAGACACCATTACGGAGGATGAGTGCTTTGACCCGGGAGGTGAGATTGACTATTTTACGAGTGATAACTTTACGGCTTTGCCGCTTGGTCAACATCCATTGTCTTTGGGGGATGACAATGTGCTTCCTTTACCCACCCCACCTCCCGTGGATCACAACCTCACATACTTTTCGTATGTTGAGAGGACTTTTCTACCCTTTAAGACTTATCATCCAGCCTCACATTTATTATGTTCCTCTGGGACCAAGGACAAGATTTTTGATCCCGGTATTACATTAGAGGCCTCTCTATGGACCATTTAATTCGGGGACGAGTCAGGCTCGTGACTCGGTTAACAAAAACAAGCGCTCCTCGGGAGGCAACCCGATTATCTCTCTATCTTTATTTGTTTTTATAATAAGTGTAGGGGGAGACCCTAGTATGTGTTTGTTGTTTTATTTCTTATCATGTGCAGGGATTCGATATTTCAAAGATCCATTCTTGATGACTTTTGACGAACCGTGATCCCGTGTACCCGTCTTCCCGGTTCTATCCTAAATTCTTTTGATTCATTATTTTATCATTTATGATTGAAATAGGTATCACTTTAGTTGTCTCTTCCTTAGCAAGATTTAAACAACGTGCACAATGTCCTAAGTGTAGGGGAGTTCACTCCCACATGCTTAAACATTGAGGACAATGTTTATATTAAGTGTAGGGGGACTTCTATCGAAGTTAAGTGGGCTTTTTCTTGTATTTGTCCTCATTTTAACCGGAAAACTGATTTTTCAACATTTTTCAAAATTTTTAATCTATTTTGGCCTAGTAGTCTAGTAGTATTTTCCTTTGTTATCGTTATTTACTTTCTTTGTAGAATAAATTTTTAATAAAGTGGTTTTAATTTTTAAAGGTTGTGAATCTTTTGACTCAACCCGAGTTTACTTATCCAAGTTCACTCTAGCTAGTATCCTTAACGTGTTTAAGTCAAGTTTTGCTAGGCTTTTATATAGGGAATTTTTAAACGTGAAAGTCTTAACTCTTACGGGTTAAGAACAAGAACTTTTCGCAAGTTCCTATAATTGATCCTAGAAATTCGTTTATCAAGGGAACTTTAAAATGCGAATTCTAAACTTGAAAAAGTCTAAGAAGTTGCAAGATCCTATAGATGACTTGAAAACCCAAAACTTTGATTTAATTGGCTAAGCATCCACGAGTCTCATTCCTTGAGATTTTAAATTATGGAGAACGAGAGATGATAGCGTCAATTATAAGTTTGGTATTCTTTCATGAATTTATGTGAGTTGATTATAAGATTTTTCTCCCATCGCTTGTTAATAAGTTTAATTGCAATAAATAAGGTCGTACGATTTGAAAATTACTTAGCTTCTAGCACAAGATCATTTAAAAGTTGCTCGGTATTAATTAGAGTTCATAGCAAAGGCATAACTTATTTAAGCGGGATGCGAAGATTGGCGAGTCCGAAAAGGCCCTAACAAGGCATGAGGGCTACATTATGTTGCTAAAGATCCAAAGTGATGTGAAGAATCATTTATCAAAAATCAATATGAAGGATCGACACACACGATGAAAAGCAAATGCTCCCCAAAAGATCATGGAGAAGTCTATCCAAAAAGACCCTAGAAGGGTATGAGGATAAATAGATCCAAGTCCTAAAAGGAGGCGGATCGTTATATATCAAATCCCAAATAAAGATTGGAGTAAATGAAGAAGTCATGGTCCAAATATGAAGAATCTCTCAAAAAGTTCAAGTGAAGAAATTCCTATTATGAAGAGAAGACCATTATTTCATTAACGTCTCTCAAGATTTGAAGTATGAAGTCAATGCCAAATATCAGTCCGAGAAAGGTCTCAAATCGTGAAGCGAGTTATGCCAAGATATGAACTTTATGAGGTCCCGAGAAGCAGTTTTAAAAGATTTTGTCCTTTAGCTAACTATTGATTAAATCATCCTACTTTAGCCTAAATAACTATCGTAAGAAGTCAACAATGCATCCTCGTGATCATTTAAGACAACAATAAAATATAAGAGATACACCTAGGAATAAGGGAGTCTAAGTGAATAATTGGGCCACATGAATTCGTGTTAGTTTGCTAACTTATAATAATAATGATCTCGTTTTTAAGCTTGGTATGGGGAACGTGAAACTTGAGGGTGATAAACATTCATGACAACCAAAAACCCCAATGTAAGTCTTTGATTTCTTTACTTGTTTTCTTCCTTCTAATAATTTGTAATTTTCTATCTGTTTATGTTTCCTTAATGTCTTATGTTTAATAAAGGCCAAGGTGGGTTAATTATGATGGAAAGTGTAAATCTTGCTTGGTAATTAATGCATTGCATGAGGGCATTGCAATGGTCAAGTGTATAGGATTTAATAGGTGTGAAAACACCCATCCTTTTACCACTTAATTATAATAATAACCAAGCCAAAACGTGTATTTTATGTCGTAAAAGTCAGAATTATGCGTGGTTTGTGTTTTTATGGTGTTTTAAAAGCAAAAGATGAAAAAGGAATAAAACACGGGCTTTCACGGGTTTTATCGAAGAAAACGAGAAAAGACGAAGTCAAAAGATCAAGAGTGCAAAAAGAACGGAAGTCCAAGGCCTATTCTGAAGATTTATCGAAGAAAAAGTCTAAAGACGGAAGTTTAATGAAGTCGAAGAACCAAGTCTAATTAAAGAAGAAAATTATAAGACGAGTTCAATTTATATCGACAAATCCCCAGACGACGTCGAGAAAGACAAAGAACTTAATCTTGTCTAATTTAGATAATCATGTAATTTGTTAATCATGTTCTTTGATTTATTGATGTTTGTGTTTGATTGTGCTTATTGATCTTTTAGTGTTTGATTTTTATATCTTAAAGTGTTTTAGTGCTTATTGTGTTAATTTTCTTATTTTTAATTAAGTGCTTTTTAGTTAATTTTTATAAAAAGTTGTTTTTAAATATTTTTATTATTTAGTGTTTTCAAAAGTTTTTAAATTTTGGTCTATTAGGTTTTTGTTAAATTTGATTTGGTTAAATTTTAGATAAGTGCTATTTGGTTTTAGCTTAATTTTTAGATTTTGCTTATTTTTGTTTTTAGTTCAGAATGTTTTAACCCCTTATTACCCGAACTATATCTAGATTTCATTTTCCCGAACTACTTTCTACTTCATTTCCCGAATTGAGTAATAAGTTAAGTATTCCGAGTTAGGTCCGTTATACATATTCCGAACTACTTGAAATTATGCTTCCCGAACTAGATAGAAAAACACTATTCCGAACTAACTACTAGACACACATTCCGAACTAACTACTAGACATATATTCCGAACTAACTACTAGACATACATTCCGAACTAACTACTAGACATACATTCCGAACTAACACATAGTCAACTTTCCGAACAATCAATAGAAATGTCATGCATGCTATCCTACTAGTTTGCTACTTTCCCGCCAATTTTCACCAGCCTGCTTGGCTGCTTGAGCAGCTTGCTTGCTAGATTGTTTATTATTTAGTATTGTTCCGTAATCGTTTAGTTTTATCTGAATGTTGTTCCGATTTTAATTTTGAAAGTCACGTATTTTTAGTTGAATTTTTCATCAATTTTTAGTATTAGTATTTTTTCCAAAATTTTAAGTTTTATCTTTTATTTAGTTCCCGCTTTAGCTTTTACCTCGTTCAGTTTTAAAGTACCCATAATAAGTGTGAAAACACTTATCTTTTTACCACTTAATTATAATAATAACCAAGCCAAAACGTGTATTTTATGTCGTAAATGTCGGAATTATGAGTGGTTTGTGTTTTTGTTATGATTTAGGATCAAAATGTGAAAAGGGAAGAAAACACGGGCTTTCACGGGCTTTTATCGAAGAAAAAGACAAAAAGACGAAGTCAAAAGATCAAGGGTGCAAAAAGAACGGAAGTCTAAGGCCTATTCTGAAGATTTATCGAAGAAAAGTCTAAAGACGGAAGTTTAATAAAAGCCGAAGAACTCAAGTCTAAATTAATGAAGAAATTACAAGACGAGTTTATTAATCCCGAGACAAAGTCGAAAAAGTCGAAGAATTAAGAAGACGAAAAGACGAGAAAGAAAAGACGTGAAGAAGAAAGAAAAGAGCAACACATGCATTCCTTCCCTTCTCCCTATAAATAGACTTCATTTCACCTCATTTAGTTGTGTTGGCTATTTTGACAAACTAGTCTTCCACCATTTTCATTACTTGCACATTTATTTTCATGTCATTTACTTATTTGTCAATTTAATTACCATGTTTTACACCTTAAATTTCTTGCCTTTAATTCAAGTAAGTCTTTTAATTTTGTTGTTTAATCTTTTCCATTAATCAAGATTTTAATTATCAATCTCATTCTACTTTTCTTGTTTTTGATTTGATTTTGGTTCGGATTAAGCATTAATTTTGCTTAATCCTATTGCTTATTTGATTAAAAAGTTTGTCTTTTCATTTCTATCTAGGCTTTTATTCGAATTAAGCTATAAGCTTGACAAACTTATTGGCTTATTTTGTATTTAGCTTATTTGTTTTAAAGTTTTCTTAAATGTTTTATCTTTTTAAAGTTTGCTTATTTTGTGTTTTGAAAAGTTTTTAAATTTTTGTTTATTTATTTTTACTTATTCTTGTTTTAATTAAGTTTTTGTTATTTGCTTATTGTCAAAGTGCTTATTTGGTATTTGCTTATTTGCTTATTGGATTCCATCGTAACTTTCTTAAAGGTTTCTGCTTGTTTCGATCGAGTAAGTGTGATCGCATAAACCCCTAGGGTTTCTACTTGCGATCCATTACTGCGATAAAGGACTATGATCAGACTACGGTCGTCCATCACGATCTAAGTCACGATTGCCCTGTTGCGATCTGTGACTACGATCGTTGGTTGCGATCTGTGGCACGATCACTTGGTCACGATCGTCCACTGCGATCCACTTGTTGCAATATTTTTTGTTTATTTTCTATTTTCAAATTTTACTTTTCCCGCATTTTTACTTTTTATTGTTTTAAACGATTTTTGTCTTATTTTATTTTTACAAAGTGTTTTTCTAGTAATTTTTAGTTTAATTTTTAAAGCTTTTATTTTTATTAAATTGTCAATTTTACTTTCATTTTAATTAACTTGTCAAATTTACTTTTCGTCGCGCTTTAATTTTACGTCATTTAATTACCCGTCATTTACTTTAACGTCTTGCACATTTAATTTACTACAACGACCAATCTATTGTTTCCCACCAAAACACGACTGAGTCGCACGTTCAACCAGTAATCAATTCGATCAGACTGTGACGATAACTTTTTACATACAAAATCTCATATATTAAATGGCGTCGCTTCCGGCTCTTTTCCTAAAGATTAACGGTTTTCTGTGAGAGACGCGTTGAATTTTGGGATCCTTTCACTTGTGAACGTTATTTTTCTTGCTCAAAAATTTTCAAAAATCCATAAAAATTAAAAATTGTTAAAAATCCATAAAAATTAAAAATTTTCTAAAATCCAAAAAGATTTTTATTTTTATTTTTACACGTACATATATATTGTCTATTTCTTTGGTATCTTTTTTTTTGCTTTTGCAGGTGTTTGCGTACTAGATCTTCAACTTATCCAGAGCCCGAGACTCGTGAATATTTAGATATGGCAGGTGTGAACAACAACAATAACCCACCGCACCTCAACAATAATAATAACAACAGTGTTCCCACACCCGATCTTCGAACGATGGAGGAGCTTTGTCAACCCACGATGAATGGACGAGGAGGACCGATTGCGCCGATGCAAATCACGGCTCCAGAGTTTTCGTTGAAGCATCACATGATCCAACAAGTTCAAAATACTTGTCCATTTCGCGGATTGCCGGATGATGATGCCAACAAACACCTCGACAAGTTCATTACCGTTACTCAAAGCATGAAGTTGCTCGGTGTTACTATGGATTTTCTTCGCCATCACCTATTTCCAAACACCTTATCCCACCATGCCGAAAAATTGTTTGATCGTCTTCCAAAGAATTCAATTCATACTTGAGATGAGATGACTCAACGCTTTTTGTCGCGCTACTTTCCACCATCCATGGTCACGAGCCTTCGGAATCAAATTAGTCGATTTTCTCAAGAACCTGATGAATCACTTTTTGATGCTTGGGAACGTTATAATGTTTTGATCGATCGATGTCCAAGCCATAACATGCTCCCCGTCACCTTAATTGATACTTTCTATAATGGTTTGACTTTTCGTGATCGTGATACGATTAATGCAGCCGCCGGTGGCACATTTATGAAAAGAAGACCTGAGGAGTGTAGAGAGCTTATCTAGAACATGACTACTCATCACAAAAATTGGGATTCATCCGCATCTTCAAGATCAAACCCGAGAGTCAATGTTTCTTCTACTTCTTCAAACCCTGATATCACCGAATTGACCTACGCAATGGTTGGAATGAGCAAGAATATGCAACTTTTGGCTACAAATCAACAACAACAAGTTAAAGTTGTTGCAACATCTTGTGAGACTTGCGGGGGTCCTCATTCATACACTGATTGTCTTTCTACTCATGATAATTCCGGAAAACGTGTATGCGGCTTATGGTAACTACTCAACGGAAAACTACCAAGCCCGACCTCAAGGTGATCGTAACTTGCTAAGTTACCATTCTAACAACTTTCTTTCACCCGGTTTTTCTCCTCAAAACTACAACCCCAAAAACTACAATAGAAGTAATCCAAACCCACCTCGAGCTTCTAATCCTTATCACCCACCCGCTCAACAACCACCCATGAATCAAGATGTTGAAGCCTTTATGAGAACCCAAGGAGAGCAAATTAAGAATCTACAAAGCCAAATTATCAATTTGAAAGGAGATATCACTAAGCAAGGGAATGACATTAGATCCGAGCTTCGACATGATATACAAACCTCTTTTAGCACTATAACAAATGATTTGAAGAATATGCTGGCTAGTTTCTTACCAACTACTCAACCCTCTACTTCGGGCTCTCTTCCTTCAAATACCGTCACCAATCCAAGAGCGAATGTGAGTGCTATTACTACACGCAGTGGAGCAACCTTAGTAGGACCTTCTATCCCTCCCCTAGTTACTCCATCAACACCTCCACCACCATTTATCCCTCCTACTCCCATGCCTAGTATTAGTTCTCCATTACCGTCTCCACCTCTTACTGAAGTACCCAAGAAGAACCCTTCACCAACCCCACCTTCCACCTATAAACCTAACATCCCTTATCCTTCTCGCTTAGACAAGGCCAAATTGCAAACCAAGGATGACATTCAAGTCTCGAACTATTTGAAGAAGATTTCGGGACTGACCATCACCTTCAGCCTTGTTGAAGCTTTAGCCCAAATGCCTAAATTTGTTAAGATGTTTAAGGAATTTCTTAATAAGAAGGAGAAGATGGCCGAGTTTGTTAATACTCGATTGAATGAAAACTGTTATGCCGTCATTCTTAAAGAACTTCCGGAGAAACTTGGAGATCCCGGTCGTTTTGTGCTACCATGTACTTTTCACCAAACCGAAGAATTTACTGCCTTAGCCGATCTTGGGGAATGTATAAATCTGATGCCTTTAAGTGTTTGGAAAAAGTTATCATTACCCGATCTTACTCCAACAAATATGACTCTTGAGCTTGGAAATCGCACTCTCGCTTACCCCGTTGGTATTGCTGAAGATGTGTTTATTAAAGTTGGCACCTTCACTTTTCCGGTCGATTTCGTTGTTGTTGATTATGAAATGGACCCTCGTATTCCGTTAATACTTGGTCGCCCATTCTTGAGAACCAGAAAAGTTTTAGTCGATGTTGCTGAAGGTGAGTTAATCTTAAGAGTCGGGAATGATGCACAAGTTTTTAAAATGGGGAAGATCACAACCAAACCCAATGGAAGAGAATCAGCGAATATGATTAATGTGCTTGAGGATTTTGTCGTCTATAACAATCCTCTTTTCGATTCTTGCTATGATAATCCACTCTTCCAAGATGATGTGGATGATTCTCTCTCCAATTTAGATCCTCCACCAATTCATGAGTCTCCACCGATCTATGATGACTATGATGATGATTCTAGTTCTGACATGGATGATTCTGATGATTTTACTTTTGAGTATCCAGACATGCCCACTTATGATGATTTTGATGAGGCTGATACTCTCTCGAGTGATTCTTCTCATGATCACCTTACTCCTACTTTTGATGAAGATCATCCACCAACAATACTTGATCCTACTATGGATGACTACTCATTTGAGGAAGACTTTGCTACTTTTCTCATCACTTACTTCCCAAATGAGAGTGATGCTCCTCCTTTGGACTTTGATGATTATGGTCTTTATCATCCTTTGGATATGAAGAAAACCGCTTCAAAGGAGAAGAAGCCAGAAGACACCAATATCCGCAGTACTTATGTCTTGACACATCTCTATCCCCTTTTGAAGATGAGATTGTGGGATTTATGAGCGGATCATCTTCAAGGACTATTTTTCCCTAAAGTAAAAAAGGTGTTCGATCTCGGTATTACAATTTTTAAGCAATCTCAGTATCCATCTGATGCAATAAAAGGAAATATTTTTGGAACTTTTGGAGATATGCTTGCACCTCATCACCCTTGCTACCACCGTGCTCAACAACTGCTTAAGGGAACCTTGCCTACTCTTCTTTGGCTTTCCTTGTTCGCCTTAATCTTGTGCTATTTGATGGACGAAAACCATGTATTTGATCCCGGTGGATATGTTTCAAGCTTCTTGCTATGCTAATCAAGGTCGAGTCAGGCTCACGACTCGGTTAACAAAAACAAGCGCTTCTCGGGAGGCAACCCGCAGCATCTATCCTTTTTCTATTGTTTTTTTATAATAAGTGTAGGGAGACCATAGTATGTGTTTGTTGTTTTCTTTCTTATCATGTGCAGGGATTCGAGCTTTCAAAGATCCATTCTTGATGACTTTTGACGACCCGTGAGTCCGTATACCCGTCTTCCCGGTTCTATCCGAAACTCATTTGATCTCTATTTTATATTCTTCAATATTAAAATAGGAATCACTTTAGTTGTCTCTTCCTTATCAAGATTTAAACAAAGTGCACAATGTCGTAAGTGTAGGGGAGTTTACTTCCATATTCTTAAACATTGAGGACAATGTTTACATTAAGTGTGGGGGGACTTATATCGAAGTTAAGTGGCTTTTCCTTGTATTTGTCCTCATTTTAACCGGAAAATTGATTTTTCGACATTTTTCAAAAATTTTATCTATTTTGGCCTAGTTGTTTTTATTTTTGTTATCTCTATTTTCTTTCTTTGCTCGAAACATTTGTAATAAAATGGTTTAAATTTTTCAAAGTCGTGAATATTTTGACTCAACCCGAGTTTACTTATCTAAGTTTACTCTAGCTAGTATCCTTAACGTGTTTAAGTCAAGTTTTGCTAGGCTTTTATAAAGGGAACTTTAAAACACGAAAGTCTTAACTTTTACGGGTAAGAACAAGAACTTTTCGCAAGTTCCTATAATTGATCCTAGAAAGTCGTTTATCAAGGGAACTTTAAAATGCGAATTCTAAACTTGAAAAAGTCTAAGAAGTTGCAAGATCCTATAGACGACTTGAAAACCCAAAACTTTAATTTAATAGGCTAAGCATCCACGAGTCTCATTCCTTGAGATTTTAAATTGTGGAGAACGAGAGATGATAGAGTCAATTATAAGTTTAGTATTCTTTCATGAGTTTATGTGAGTTGATTATTAGCTTTTTCTCCCATTGCTTGTTAATAAATTTAATTGCAATAAGTATGGTTGTACGATTTGAAAAGTTACTAAGCTTCTAGCCCAAGATCGTTTAAAAGTTGCTCGGTATTAATTAGAGTTCATAGCCAAGGCATAACTTATTAAAGCGGGATGTGAAGATTGGCGAGTCCGAAAAGGTCCTAACAAGGCATGAGGGCTACATTTTGTTGCTAAAGATCCCAAGTGATGTGAAGAATCATTTATCAAAAATAAATATGAAGGATCGAGACACACGACGAAAAGCAAACACTCCCGTAAAGATCATGGAGAAGTCTATCCAAAAAGGCCCTAACAAGGTATGAGGATAAATAGATCCAAGTCCTAAAAGGAGTCGGATCGTTGTATATCAAAATCCAAAATAAAGATTGGAGAAATGAAGAAGACGTGGTCCAAATATGAATAATCTCTCAAAAACTTCAAGTGAAGAAATTCCTATTATGAAGAGAAGACCATAATTTCAAGAACGTCTCTCAAGATTTGAAGTATGAAGTCACTACCAAATATCGGTCCGAGAAAGGTCTCAAATCATGAAGCGAGTTATGCCAAGATATGAACTTTATAAGGTCCCGAGAAGAAGTTATAAAAGATTTTGTCCTTTAGCTAACTATTGATTAAGTCGTCCTACTTTATTTTCGGTCTAATAACTATCGAAATAAGTCAACAATGCATCCTCGTGATCATTCAAGACAACAATAAAATATAAGAGATACACCTAGGAATAAGGGAGTCTAAGTAAATAATTGGGCCACATGAGTTTGTGTTAGTTTGCTAACTTATAATAAAAATGATCTCGTTTTTAAGCTTGGTATGGGGAACATGAAACTTGAGGGTGATAATCATTCATGACATTCCAAAACCCTAAGGTAAGTTTTTGATCTTTTTATTTGTTTTCTGCCTTTGAATATTTTATAATTTTCTATCTCTTTAATAAAGGCCAAGATGAATTGTGTGACAATCCGTCAATTTATGGTTGATATTTTATTCTCAATTATTATTTGAAAATATTATTTTAATGTTATATTATGAACTCACTCATTTATGGGAAGAAATTTGGGTTTACGTCTTGAAGTAGCATCGACTACGTCTAAACCGGAGGATTCTACTTTACGTGCTTACGTTTACATACACCGTTTTTTGTGACAGTCCGACATTTCAGGAAATAAATTTATTCTTGAATATTATTTTGGGAATTTAAATTTGTGTTGGTTCATAAACTCACAAATTGAGAAGAAATTAGAGCTTACGTGCATAATTTAACTTCCTTTACGACTAAACCGGAAACCCTAGAATTACGTATTTACGTTTTTGAACTCCATTTTTGATGAGACAATTTTTATTAGATTCATTTTATGCCGTTGATTCATAATTTATAAAAACATTTTTCGTAAAACGACCCGAGGGCACGCAAATCCAGGAAACTAGAATCGAGGAATACCCGTCAATTAATGGGGATGAGACAAGATAACTCTTGCCCCACCCCCTACATGTGGCATCCAAGAGTATACAACACACTTGAGGTAGGACACTTCCTATCCTCTTGTTATTTTGAATATGTAATCTTGTATTTTCTTCATTTATTTATATGTATATGATGATGAATGATGATTAAAAATATTGTGTGGGGATCATGTGTTGATAAATATGGTTAAAAAGATGAAAAACCATAGGTAACAAGGTTAAAATCTTGCTTAATATAATGGCTGTATCAAAACAGTAAGTAACCAATTGCCAAACTGATAAAATTGCATGGTGGAATAAATTTACAGTAAGTATAAGATGTTATACACATGTGAGAGTTGGTCATACAATGAAATCATCAAAATGAGTGAGATATGATCAAAACAAGTTTAGAGTGCAAATCTGCCTATACTGTTTTGGACGAATTTATTAAAATATTTGGAGGTTGATTCATCAGTAGCTATAATGGAATAAAACGAAGAACATATCATGTAGTTTATGTCATAAAAATTTGAGGTCCTATCTCCATATATAACTCTAGATATGGACATTTTAGTGGATTGAAAATTTAGGATAGATTTGATAAAATAAATAGTATATAATATAAGCACTAAAATTTTTGTATAAAACCCACTAGTTGATAATAAGTATAAATAAAGAGGTATATATATATTGATATTAAAATAGGACATGTTATATAAATTACAAGTATAAATGTTTTTCCAATTTATAAAACTCTATACTAAGTTTTACGTCTTTTCGGCTAAAACCGAAAGATTAACGTTTTTGTCAAATAAAACTTAGACGATCGGACCCGTCTAATATAAACTTTTATAAACTCACATACTGATATATTAACTTATATAACAAGTAAAAACCGATAAAACCCGAACTATATAACATACGGACATTAATGGGCTAAGTTAGCATTATTGGACTATTAATCCAACGAAATGGGCTAAACACTTATAAATTTACTTATTGGGCTTAACCCACTTGGGCCCAACATGAAAAGTATAATACTGATAATAAAGGTGTAAAATGTACTAATATAAAGTATTGGGCTTGTGATAGGCTTATTGGGCCTAAAACATTTAAATAAGTAAAACTAGTAAAACTAGTATAAAAATGATACCAACACATAAACACTATAATGAATGAGTAAAAATGTATAATCCCACTTGATCATCGTCATATATATAAAATTATCATATGTATACATAATTGTTATTTTTATAAAGTCATTGGACAAGAGTCTAAGACGAGTATTATTTGTCTAGGTTTCCGTGATTGAAGCACGTACCGTACATCCAAATCGCCGATAACCGCCTTCCCACATCAACGTGAGTTCATAGCCTCGCACTCTTTTAAATGTTTTTATGAAATTTTTTATAAACCCGCGAGGGAGATAACATGTTAGTTTTTATAAATTAGGACACCATTTGTCCCGATTGTTTGTTTATTGATTTGGACCCGAATGATTGTATGACCCGATCAATGATTATGTGACCCGATGTATGAAATAAAATGGATTATTAAAGTTAGGTTATGTCACTAAAAGTCCCATTAGCATGAATTGTGAACTACCCGGATTTGGTAGACGCTTATGCATATAATAGTACTATTTGGGGACGATCACCCCAGTTCGCGCCTTGACGGTTGATCCCCGTCGTGCCACATTGATTGGTAAGCGAATTTATGTATGAGAAGATTTACACAAGCGTGATTATTGTGACGACACGCTAATTTAGATGTGCAAAATGAGTTTCGGGCTAGCTACCCGTTGTTTGTTGTAGTAAGGTAACAATGTCATGCGGCTTATAATAATCCAAAAATAACGAAGTACTGCTATACGCACTGAATTACAATGAATTGCCTGACTAGCAATACGGGGTCTTATTATTGATTTTATGTTCGTGTTTTGGTGTTACATAACCATATTCATATAACTATTTTTATTTAACCTTATACAACGTTATAAAACGTATTGTATGATGTTTTTATGACATTGGTTCGTATAATGATTTTGAAACCTATATTATGATTTTTGATAAGGATTTGTATAAAATGACTTTGGCTATTTTATGGCCTATTACAAAGATTTGTACAAAATGATTTTCGGTAATAATTTTATACCGATGTTATATTGATGGATTTCATTAAACTCTATGAATTCACTCGGCGTTTTCGCTGACCTTTTCTTTTAACATGTTTTATCTCAGGTACTTGAAGGTAATTCTCGGGAAGACAACAAGAATTCCAGATCTAAACCAAGTTGTGGATAATTATGATCCCAACAAATGGTTGATATTCGTAGAAATACTGATAGTAGTTGATTATGATCTTAAAGAAGAATTGGCGAGATTAAATCTGATATCGATGTCATGACGATCTTTCCTTATAGAGTGGAGCTTGACAAAATGTTACCACCTGGAAATGTGTTATCTGATTCGGTGTCACCCAATTCTTAAATTGAAATCGAAAGGGTGAATGTTGCACTTGAGGCTGTCATTGGAGCCTTTACCCAAAAGCCTCATGCCACTAATACCTTTCCGACAAGTCTAATTGAATGTGTGAGTCATCTCATGCTATTGACTCATTTGATAAATATTGTTGTAAGAGCCATAGGATTGGAAATTAAGTGTTGTTCATATCGAGCTTTTATTGCACTTTGAAGGTCTAATAATAAGGTTGAAAGTATTGGAGAATGAGGTAGGATATCGCATTGAGTATGATTTGTTGAAACTTGAATAAAGTAAAATTTAACCCGTATGGAATATGAGATTGATAAGAGGAAGTAGTTAAGTCCTGTGATTGAATTATAAGGTTTTAAATGATTGTAGGTTCGTGTTAAGGGTTGTTCCTAGGCCATTGTCCAATGACGAGGATGTCCAGTGTCCAATAAATAAATTGAAGAAATCTTCTTCTGAATTGGGACCGATGGATCTTTTGGGACATGTGGAACACCTAATGACCCTTGTAGATTAGTATTCATTGTGGTAGCTTTTAAAAATCCCTAACTTAACTGAGACATCAGTTGGTAGGATGAGTTCTTCGAATTGTATGACATAGTGACACGTAATGTGTTACGGTACAATTTTGACTTGTTTGTGATTAATGAAAGGACTACCTTTGATTGCTAAATTCTACATGTATCGATGTTATCTATCTTTTATTGCTTCATCCTAATGATCGAATTAGTGATGTGACCATTGAACAAGTACTCATCTCGATTTGAGTTACGTTGTGAATTATTCCTGAGTGCCATCGAGGTCATGAACCTCATGATTAATTGGCTAAGCTCATTTCCTATTCTATTGTAGTTAGTTCTTGGTGAACAACTTTTCATCACTCCTTTACAGATCACTAATTTTTTTATAAGTTAAAACGGTATCCCTTGAGAAAAATTAGGTATTCATCACCATATGGATTATTTAAAGTGAGACTTATAAATAATCGTTATCGAAATGAAGTTGTTTATAAAACCACCTTGGAAAACTTAATTGTTTTCATAACAAAGAAAATCTTCGTAAATTTATTTTAGATTCTTATTTAAGAATTAAGCATGAAAATGTTATTATTATAAACATGATGATAAAATTTTGACGAACTGAGTATTGCATCGTTAATCTTGAAATTGTATATAGTTGCGCGCCTGCATACAATTTGGAATGGACCATGCAAGGCTGATTAGTAGTCACCATAAAACGGATTAACAAACACTACATTTTCTTTGAAGATTGTGAAAGATTAAATTTTATGAGATCTACAAGAAGTGAAAAATAAGGACATATTGTTAGGGACACCTACATATGTGCCTGTAGCATCTATTCTTCTGAGTCGAATTTACTCATCTGTGGAAATTGTCTTATTTGACAATTGACAATTCTTTCTTGTCCAATTCTCCGGTGGCGAGATTCTTAGGAAAAATATCTGATTACCGAGTGTTGATACCCGACTAGATGTGTTGACGTTCCTATCATTTCTTTTGATTAGATTTCATTTGAATTACCTGGGTAACGATCCGAGGAGCTTTCGAATGCGTACTCAATTCATGAAAACATGGGATATATTCATATTCGTTAATGTTTTTGTTTGTATCATATTTGAAATTCTCTCGCATAGATTATGCTTTGACCTTACTTTTTTAAGGTTAGTTATGTCTCCAGATATCCTTGAACTTGTGAAGGATTATGAGTTATTATTAGTCTTTTAAGAAATTCACATCTCATCGACGACAATGAAACTGGAAAGTTAATAGTGCCAGTAGAATGGATTGATTGATTATGACATGACGACATTGTCTTAATTGATGAGAACTCGAGTAGAATTCCCCTAAATGATAAGATGTTGATTATCAAAAGTGATCTAAATAATTCTTGATAGGTGACCATATCCTGCATTTAGACTTGAAATTATACCGTGAATGGTTGTGAATTAGTCATAGATATTATAATCTAGAAAGAACCTAATATGAATTTAATAAAACATGTTTCCGTTATCTGAAACTTTAGGAGGTATTTGCTAGTGAATTACCTAGACTTTCGCCATTAAGGCAAGTTGAATTTGGTATCGATTATATTCCTGATGTTGCACCTGTGGCATGTGCACTATACGTCAGCACCATCTGAATTAAAAGAATTACCGTACAACTGAGAGAGTTGTCGGAGAAAGCTTTTATTCTACCAAGCTCGTCATCATGAAGAGCTATGGTGTTACTATTTCTTATACTTATTGATTACCGCGAACTAGGTAAATTGACGATTAAAAGTCTATATCCACTACCCAAGATGATAGATTTCTTCGATCATTTACAAGGTTCTAGCGTATATTCGAAAATTTGATTCACGGCATGGTTATCATCAACTTCGCATCCGCAAAAAAAGATTATCTATTCTAATCACTACATCCAGAACTTGTAATGAACATTATAAGTTTCACGTGATGTCGTTTGGATTGACTAATACACATGTAGCATTCATAAATTTGGTGAATCACGTGTCTAGGCTGTAATTTGATAAATTCGTGCTTGTGATCATTAAGGACCATATGTTTCTTTATAAGAATAAGAATGAGTTAATATATAATTATAGACTGCCCTGAGTTGGCCGAGTAATGAAAACCTGTACCTTGAATAATTAACATATGATATAAGGCTTAATCCTTTACATTATTCAACCATGTGATTAATAGATAATGGAATCTATATTGACTCTTCAAAAATTAAGAGCTCTTTTAAGACTTTGGGTTTTACCAAAAAGAAAGTGCAAATATGTTTTGACAAATATTTTATCAAAAAGTATTTTTAAGGAATCATTCCCTTAAACCCAAAACATTTAACTAAACTCCTGTTTAGGGGTAAATGTTTGTGTGTACTGCTAGACAACTTAAGAGGGATTAAGGAAACCGTTAAACCATGACTTAAAATTTGAAACGACAAATTTTGCTTTTCAACTAAGAAATTTTTTACCAAAGAATAAACGAAGGTTTTTTCGAACATTTACGGATCTTACTAATTATTTCCGATAAATCAACAAAAATTGTGTTAATTAAATTCAAATTTATTTTGAACATTTTTATATAATTGCACAAACTGAGAAAATTTAAAAACTTTTTCCGTTTACGTTTCATAAAAATTGAATATTTATTATTTAATTACTTGTAATAATTATCGACGCTTTAGACGTCGGATTGAGAAAAACTAATAAAAATGACAGTTGAGACGAAACTAAAATTTAGAAAAAAAAAAATGAAGAAAGAATTTCTGAGTGAATTGTGTTCATGATAATTATTTCATCCGAAAGGTGAATGTAAATAATGATACATTATATAGAAAGGATAAAGAATCAATTAGGATGTGTTTCTTAGTAATGGCTGTGCAAAATAAATTGCCGAGCAATTTAAAAATAGCCGATGCATGTAAAAAGGATAATATAGATAATAAAAGGGGTTCGCGGCTAATGTGAACCATTAGAATTGAGAAGCCAATGGCGTTAAATGTATAAAAGGCCGCTTGTGGTTGCCTAAATATGGATATTTAGAGATGTAGTCATGTTGGAATCTCGTAAGTATAAGTATTCTATTCATGCCATTTCTGATTTAATGTATCATTATCAAAAGATGTTGTACTGATGACACATTATGAAGGCAGACATCGTCTCATACATTAGTAAACGTCTAACTATTGCAAAGGTCATCATCTGAATTTGATTCGATTTGGGTCATCGTCGACAGACTGACCAAATCTGCTAATATCATTCCTGTTAATGATAGATTCTTGATGAAGAAATTGACTCTTTTGTATGTAAAGGAGTTGTGTAAACATGGTGTGCCTGTATCGATCTTCTCTATCAAGATCCTCTCTTTGCATCGAATTTCTAGATATTTGCTCAGAAGTCATTGAGAACGAATCTTGATGAGAGTACTGTTTACCACCCCAATCGAAGGAACGAGGTAAAGTAACGATACAAAATACTATAAGTGTTGTTTTATGCTTGAATGATTGACCTTTGGTAATAAACTGTATAATCGTTTTCTTTTGGAGAGATTATCATTGATAATTATTGTATTAGGATCGAGATTGAATCTTAAGAGGATCTATATGAGAGTATCTATAAGCAGGAGTTGGAATGAAGACACCCGAATTACACTCATTGTGAGTTAGACATGTCTTTTAGGTTTAAGGTTGCCAATGATGACGAACCTAACCTTACAAAATATCTTACATGCGAGACTTGAAATGACTGTTGAAATTAGGATTTGATTATTGACTACCAGTAGTGGGTAGAAGGTTATATGAATATGAAAAGTAGAATCTTGAAGTGCAGGATGGGTAGCGAAGTTATGCCAAAAAATTTAACCATGGAGAAGTAAATTGAAGATCTGAAAGATCATGGGAATTAAGTCCCCGTTGTATGGGACCATTGAGATGATATAAAAGTTGGTTTGAAAGGCATATAAGCTGGATCTACCCTATGACTTCAAGGGCTGCGTAAATTATGTTTAGTATATCGAACTTGATAAAATGTTTATCAAGTGAAAATCTGATTGTTCTTAGTAAAGTTGAGATCGGCGAAAAGTTGCATTCATCAAAAACCCGTGAACATCATGGATAGAGAAAGTAAGTCAACATTTAGCCTGATCTTAATCTCGTAGTTATGTTTGATGAAACTCGCGTATTGTAATGGATTACACTTATGAAAAAAGATCGGATGTGGAGGAAATACCCACATGGCTTTAACTCTATAAGAAGCGAGTAGTAATATAAATTGATCTTTGAGGACAAAGATCCTGTTTCGGGGTAAATGCTGTGACAATCCGTCAATTTATGGTTGATATTTTATTCTCATTATTATTTGAAAATATTATTTTAATGTTATATTATGAACTCACTCATTTATGGGAAGAAATTTGGGTTTACGTCTTGAAGTAGCATCGTCTACGTCTAAACCGGAGGATTCTACTTTACGTGCTTACGTTTACACACACCGTTTTTGGTGACAGTCCGACATTTCAGGAAATAAATTTATTCTTGAATATTATTTTGGGAATTTAAATTTGTGTTGGTTCATAAACTCACAAATTGAGAAGAAATTAGAGCTTACGTGCATAATTTAACGTCCTTTACGACTAAACCGGAAACCCTAGGATTACGTATTTACGTTTTTGAACTCCGTTTTTGATGAGACAATTTTTGTTAGATTCGTTTTGTGTCGTTGATTCATAATTTATAAAAACATTTTTCGTAAAACAACCCGAGGGCACGCAAATCCAGGAAACTAGAATCGAGCAATACCCGTAAATTAATGGGGATGAGACAAGATAACTCTTGACCCACCCCCTACATGTGGCATTGATAAGTGTGAAAACACTCATCAATTATGATCCAAATACCACTCAAAACACAGTCAAATACATTATTTTAACTTTAAAATATCAGAATTATGTGTGTATTTGTGTTTCATGTGTTTTCAGGTAAAGTAGATGCATTTTGGAGCAAAGACACGTTTTAAGGGATTTATTTGAAGAAAAGACGAAGAAAAGGACAATAGAGCTTTCAAGGACCATATTTGCCAATATTCTCAAAGATCGAGGACTTAAGTGCAATTTTCAACAAGACAAAGGAAGAAAAGAACTTGATTTAAAAGTTTTAAACACTTTTGAAAGAGATAAAAAAGATAAGGACCAAAAAGACAATTAAATGGAAAGTAAAGTTTTATTTACTTGGTCCATTGACCAGACTCGGTCAAAACACAAAAAAGAACACGTCTTCTTCATTCCTTAAAGAGAGAGAAAGTGATAAACGGTTTCTTCTTTTCTCCATCATACCTGCAATCGAAGATAACAAAAGATTCATGAGGTTTCAGCCAAAGTCTTCAACAGCAAAAATACTCCTCTCTTTCTTCCCTACATGGAGGTATAACTTAATTAGACTCAAAGTCAAAGACGAAGAAAGCCCCAAATTCAAGATGAAGATGAAGATGGACGAGTAAACCTCGTATTTTACACGTGTCCAATCCTCATTGGATTGAACACGTCACAACACCCTCTCCAGACGGCTATAAATTGAAGACGAAGCTTTCATTTGCAATCGGTTAGCGTAGGAGTAGATAACACATAGTTAGGTTAGGGTTAGTAGTTAAGAAATTAGTTTGTTAGAATTTGTAACTAAATTTCGTTTTCTGTTATAACAAATTTTCTTCATCTCCATTAATAAAAATCTTCAAGCTTTCTGTTAAATTTCTGTTTGCGAATTCAATTTTACTCTTATCTGCCATTGATGAAATTCGTTATGTTCACTTTATTTTTCTTTCGTAGCCACTTCTATTGTTCCTTAAGCTCAATCAGCTTATGAGTCTCTTTTAGTTTTTAAAGTTGGGGTTAAGATTGGTGATTAATTCATTCAGAAAGTATGTTTTGGATTTGCTGATTTGATAATCAGCTTATTTGCTTATAGTTGATAAAAGTTGGAGTTCTTTTGGTTATTACTGGATAATTGTGTAACTATCAGTTAATGCAAGCTCGGATAGAATTGAATTAATCTCAATTTGATTTGGCTAGTAGATTTCTGATTTCGTAGCAGATTCTAGAATTCGATTTCGGCATTTTTCTTAAGTCATAAGCTTTCATTAGCTTTTGAGTAAAGCTAACATTGTTTGTTATTAAATAGATGCATCTGATTTGAAATAGGAGTCGAGATTACGTCACATAATTTCAGTTGAGTTGGCTCGGTGTTCTTTTAGTTCTAGTTTACTGTTCACAGCAGCTTTGTTATTTCGATATTGAAAGATTGTTTTGTTAGGTTATGAGTTCGGTAAGCTCATAAGTCGTTTTGTACGGATAAGTTTAGCTTCGATTTTAGTTTTCGGTTCGAGTTCAATAGCATCTTTTTCGATATCAGCAGGCATCGTTCGATATAAATTAGTTAATACAGGAAATCAGTTCTTACAGGATTCAGAATCGAAGGATTTTCTTGGTTTTGCTTCGTATTTGTTTAGAGTTTTACAGGTTTAAAGGTTGCTGAATGATCGATAGTTGTTCAAGAATCTTGGTGCTTGCTAAATTTCGTTGATTTCGGATCCAGTTAGAAGTTGCAAAGATTAGACGATAGACGAAGTTTAAGGTGTAAAAGCAAAGCCGGCTCAGCGCCGAGCTTCGTCATCAGCGGACTAGGCCTGGATGTTTTGGTTAAGCACGTTTACATTTCTGCACGATTTAGTGTAGTCTAATATGGTTTATATTGTAGAATAAATTTGTTTGCGATTTGACTGAGTTTTACTTGTTGTTTATCTGTCTTAGATCAGCATTTATTGATTCTTGTTTTAGCTATGAAAATTTCCTAACTGATAGTTTCGCTGAAACTTTACATACTTGCTGAAAGTTACTGGATTTTCTTTTTGAGTTTGTTTCAATTAGTTAACTGAATCTGTTCTGAAATTCTATAAGTCAACATATATTTTTACGAGAGTGTTTGGAAACGTGATTTAAGTGAGTTTAGTTTGTCAATTGAACAAGTTTCGTCCTTTATTTTCTGTCTTGTTATATCAGTATTAGTTACATATTTTGTGTTTGTGAAATTTTACCAGTTAGTCCTTCTTTGATAAGTTTGTTATATTTCTGGCCCAAATCAGTTACATTGTATATGTTGGGCTATTGGACTTTTGGGCCAGGCTTCATAATGGATTTGCCATTAAATGTTTTTTTTTTTTTTAACTTTCAGATTTGATTTGCAATTTACATTTTATGAAAAGTTATTTGTTTACTTTTATAGATTGAGTGGTAACATTTGTAATTTCTATTTTACAATTGTAGTTTAAATTTGTATTTTTTTTTACATTTTACTTCTTGTGCATTTAATTGACGTAATTGCTAGATGTTTTTAGAATAGTACATATTACGTAGTATAAATAATATTTTTACATTTTTAATTGCTTTGTGCTAATTAGACATAGAATACCAATCAAGTTTGTATAACCAAAAACAATTAAGTCTTGGCTTAAAATTGTTATATCAATTCGAATCGAGCTGAGAAGACAACTATACTAAAAAACAAATATTAAATGGCGCCGCTGCCGGGGATCGAACCCGGGTCACCCGCGTGACAGGCGGGAATACTTACCACTATACTACAACAACTAGCATATAACCTTGAGAAGACTAGGACACTTGTCCTAATCTTTAAACCAAACCATATAACCTCAAAACAACTAGCATAAACCACTAACTCATAATTTCTACATGCAAACACACAACTCTCTCTTGTTCTCTCTCTATGAACGTCCCATATACCCTCATAAACCACCATTTGATCAAAAATTCAACCATGAATCATGTGTTTAACTTGCGCAAGTTGAATACCCTTTGAAGATATGAAGATTGGAGGTGATCCTAACCTATGAAAAGGAGTTTCATGGAGGTCTTTGGGCTGATTTTCAAGAAGGAGTTTAGGGATGATTTCATGGAGGTGTTCATCCATTTGAAGGACTCAAGAAGTTGCCTTGCTAAAGTTGAAGGTTTGGTAACAAGGAACCAAGCCTTGTTCATAAAAAATCTCATCTTTTCATCACTATTGGTGGTATTGAGATTGTTTCTTCCTATCCTCTTGTTATTTTGAATATGTAATCTTGTATTTTCTTCATTTATGTATATGTATATGATGATGAATGATGACTAAAAATATTGTGTGGGGATCATGTGTTGATAAATATGGTTAAAAAGATGAAAAACCATAGGTAACAAGGCTAAAATCTTGCTTAATATAATGGATGTAAAAAATAGTAAGCAACCAAATGCCAAACTGATAAAATTGCATGGTGGAATCAATTTACAGTAAGTATAAGATGTTATACACATGTGAGAGTTGGACATACAATGGAATCATCAAAATGAGTGAGATATGATCAAAACAAGTTTAGAGTGCAAATCTGCCTATACTGTTTTGGACGAATTTATTAAAATATTTAGAGGTTGATTCATCAATAGCTATAGGAATAAAATGTATCATTTAGTTTATGTCATAAAATTTTGAGGTCCTATCTCCATATAGAACTCTAGATATGGACATTTTGGAGAATTGAAAATTTAGGACAGATTTGATCAAATAAATAGTATATAATATAAGCACTAAAAATTTTGTATTTATAGAATATACATGTATAAAACCCAATTGTTGATAATAATTATAAATAAAGAGGTATATATGTATATTGATATTAAAATAGGACATGTTATATAAATTACAAGTATAAATGTTTTTCCAAGTTTTAAAACTCTATACTAAGTTTTACGTCTTTTCGGCTAAAACCGAAAGATTAACGTTTTTGTCAAATAAAACTTAGACGGTCGGACCCGTCTAATATAAACTTTTATAAACTCACATACTGATATATGAACTTATATAACAAGTAAAAACCGATAAAACCCGAACTATATAACATACGGACATCAACGGGCTAAGTTAGCATTATTGGACTATTAATCCAACGAAATGGGCTAAACACTTATAAATTTACTTATTGGGCTTAACCCACTTGGGCCCAACATGAAAAGTATAATACAGATAATAAAGGTGTAAAATATACAAATATAAAGTATTGGGCTTGTAATAGGCTTATTGGGCCTAAAACATGTAAATAAGTAAAACTAGTAAAACTAGTATAAAAATGTTACCAACACATAAACACTATAATGAATGAGTAAAAATGTACAATCCCACTTGATCATCGTCATATAAATAAAATCATCATATGTATACATAATTGTTATTTTTATAAAGTCATTGGACAAGAGTCTAAGACGAGTATTATTTGTCTAGGTTTCCGTGATTGAAGCACGTACCGTACATCCAAATCGCCGATAACCGCCTTCCCATATCAACGCGAGTTCATAGCCTCGCACTCTTTTAAATGTTTTTATGAAATGTTTTATAAACCCGCGATGGAGATAACATGTTAGTTTTTATAAATTAGGACACCATTTGTCCCGATTGTTTGTTTATTGATTTGGACCCGAATGATAGTATGACCCGATGAATGATTATGTGACCTGATGTATGAAATAAAATGGATTATTAAAGTTAGGTTATGTCACTAAAAGTCCCATTAGCATGAATTGTGAACTACCGGGATTTGGTAGACGCTTATGCATATAATAGTACTATTTGGGGACGATCACCCCAGTTCGCGCCTTGACGGTTGATCCCTGTCGTGCCACATTGACTGGTAAGTGACTTTATGTATGAGAAGATTTACACAAGCGTGATTATTGTGACGACACGCTAATTTAGATGGGCAAAATAAGTTTCGGGCTAGCTACCCGTTGTTTGTTGTAGTAAGGTAACAATGTCATGCGGCTTATAATAATCCAAAAATAACGAAATACTGCTATACGCACTGAATTACAATGAATTGCCTGACTAGCAATACGGGGTCTTATTGATTTTATGTTCGTGTTTTGGTTTTACATAACCATATTCATATAACTATTTTTATTTAACCTTATACAACGTTATAAAACGTATTGTATGATGTTTTTACGACATTGGTTCGTATAATGATTTTGAAGGTAAACACCTATATTATGATTTTTGATAAGGATTTATATAAAATGACTTTGGCTATTTTATGGCCTTTTACAAAGATTTGTACAAAATGATTTTCGGTAATAATTTTATACCGATGTTATATTAATGGATTTCATTAAACTCTATGAATTCACTCGGCTTTTTCGCTGACCCCTTTTATTTTAACGTGTTTTATCTCAGGTACTTGAAGGTAATTCTCGGGAAGACAACAAGAATTCATGGCCCGCACTTAAATAATAATTTCCATTCAAATGCTTTGTAAAACCTGTATGAAATAGAATGACTTGGGACCTATGTAAATCTGATATTTATGAATGGGAATACTTTATTATTAAACGACGCGATTTTTAAAGCGTTGTCTATGAGGTGAGTAATGTGCTATCCCGTAACACCAACGAGTCTTCCGCTGATAATGAATTGTGTAAATTTGGGGGTGTTACAAATTGTATATGATGAAAAATGTATAACTTGGTTTGTAATTAATGCATTGCATGAGGAAATTGCAATGGTCAAGTGTAGGGGATTTAATAAGTGTGAAAACACTTATCTTTTTACCACATAATTATAATAATAACCAAGCCAAAACGTGTATTTTATGTCGTAAATGTCGGAATTATGCGTGGTTTGTGTTTTTGTTGTGATTTAGTATCAAAATGTGAAAAGGGAAGAAAACACGGGCTCTCACGGGCTTTTATCGAAGAAAATAACAAAAGACGAAGTCAAAAGATCAATGGTGCAAAAAGAATAGAAGTCTAAGTCCTATTCTGAAGATTTATCGAAGAAAAGTCTAAAGACGGAAGTTTAATAAAAGCCGAAGAACTCAAGTCTAAATTAATGAAGAAATTACAAGACGAGTTTATTAATCCCGAGACAAAGTCAAAAAAGTCAAAGAATTAAGAAGACGAAAAGACGAGAAAGAAAAGACCTGAAGAAGAAAGAAAAGAGCAACACATGCATTCCTTCCCTTCTCCCTATAAATAGACTTCATTTCACCTCATTTAGTTGTGTTGGCAATTTTGACAAACTAGTCTTCCACCATATTCATTACTTGCACATTTATTTTCATGTCATTTACTTATTTGTCAATTTAATTACCTTGTTTTGCACCTTAAATTTCTTGCCTTTAATTCAAGTAAGTCTTTTAATTTTGTTGTTTAATCTTTTCCTTTAATCAAGCTTTTAATTATCAATCTCATTCTACATTTCTTGTTTTTGATTTGATTTTGGTTCGGATTAAGCATTAATTTTGCTTAATCCTATTGCTTATTTGATTAAAAAGTTTGTCTTTTCATTTCTATCTAGGCTTTTATACGAATTAAGCTATAAGCTTGACAATCTTATTGGCTTATTTTGTATTTAGCTTATTTGTTTTAAAGTTTTCTTAAAAGTTTTATCTTTTTAAAATTTGCTTATTTTGTTTGCTTATTTTGTGTTTTGAAATGTTTTTAAATTTGTGCTTATTTATTTTTACTTATTCTTGTTTTGATTAAGTTTTTGTTATTTGCTTATTGTCAAAGTGCTTATTTGGTATTTGCTTATTTGCTTATTGGATTCCATCGTAACTTTCTCTAAGTTTTCTGCTTGTTTCGATCGAGTAAGTGTGATCGCATAAACCCCTAGGGTTTCTACTTGCGATCCATTACTGCGATCAAGGACTAGGATCAGACTACGATCGTCCATCACGATCTAAGTCACGATTGCCATGTTGCGATCTGTGACTGCGATCGTTGGTTGCGATCTGTGGTACGATCACATGGTCACGATCGTCCACCGCGATCCACTTGTTGCGATCGTGGTGGAGTACGATCCAAGTGTATGATCGCTGGCTGCGATCTAGACTTAGATATAGATTGTGATCGCTTGGATGCGATCCAGGGTACGATCTATGGTACGATCCAAACCACGTTCGTTGGTTGCGATCGTGACTGTGATCTGACCTCTCTTTGATTTTATTTCCTATTTTATTTTATTTTTTGTTTATTTTCTATTTTCAAATTTTACTTTTCCCGCATTTTTACTTAGTATTATTTTAAACGAGTTTTGTCTTATTTTATTTTTACAAAGTGTTTTTCTAGTAATTTTTAATTTAATTTTTAAAGCTTTTATTTTTATTAAATTGTCAATTTTACTTTCATATTAATTAACTTGTCAAATTTACTTTTCGTCGCGCTTTAATTTTACGTCATTTATTTACCCGTCATTTACTTTAACGTCTTGCACATTTACTTTACTACAACGACCAATCTATTGTTTCCCACCAAAAGACGACTGAGTCGCACGTTCAACCAGTAATCAATTCGATCAGACTGTGACGATAACTTTTTACATACAAAATCTCATGTATTAACCCACTTCGTTTAGTTTTATTTTTATTAATTGTTTTGCTTTAATTTACGTTTTATTATTTATATTGTTTCGTTTTTATTAGTTAATTGCTTTTAGCTTATTTTTATTACTATTCGCATTTACCTTTTACTTAGAAATAGATAACCAAACTTCCCTTTTTCTTGACCAAAAACAACTGAGTCGCGCTTTTAACCGGAAATGAATTCGATTAGACACCGAGAATAACGAACTTTTTAACTAGCAAAATCATACTTTCATTGAGCCTTTAGATCTAGACTCATTTGGGATATCATAATCATGACTGTAACACAGCGGAATAAGAACTAAGACAATCATAATTATGGACAATGATTTTACTAATAAATGATTACTATTAATAAGTTTACTAATAAGTTGCTACTAATACTAATAATCTTATCCTATGCGCCTTATAGGCTGACACCAGGAGGAACACACACACACACACCTATGGTTTACATTGTGTTGGAATGAATGAATAAACTTGCGTGCCTAACCCTCTTTATATAATAGGGGGACTAGGGTTACATCACCACCCTAGCTTACTATAGATGCTACTATATTACTATTAGGTCCTTCATCTTGTTTTGTCATATCAACTCAAGGTCTCTATTTCCCAATACAATATCCTTAGAATATTCAATTAAATGTGTAGTATCGTAACAACAACATATGATGTAGTTTAGTATCTTAAAGTATTAATCAATCAACTTAGAGATGAGTTCAATTGCACATACTACACATGATATAGGGCATACTAACCGTATTAAGTTGCAAACCATATAAATTATGCTTGATACTTTAAGTTAATACTAACTCACTCTACACCACTTATGTGAGTCAAGTATCCAAGACCATGAAGGTTTGAGAGGGTGAAAGATACAATCACATGCCACAAATAAGTGTCAAGGCAAGGTTGCCAAGAGCAATCACATAGTCAAGTAATGGTCAACAAAATGATCAAAGGGCGTCTGGAAGAACGAAAACTTTCCTTAGCCGCAAAGTTTATCCCTAGTCTTCTATGGACTAATGCAACAACCAAACTTGTCCAAAGAAGCATACATAGTATTTTAGAACTAGTATCACATCCACCATTCTTGATATCATGTTCCCATGATGTAGGAGATCAAAAGGAGTTGAGTCTTCACCAAGTGTAAGCAACTTAATCCATAACTAAATCAATGATTAAACTTCATGAGTACCTACACAAAGAAAGATACAATATAGTAGATACATTTCAAAAACAAATCTAAAATGCATAAAAGCTACTAGTAATATCATAATCAAGATGAGTTGATATAGCAATAATTTTTAAGGTCTACTTTTAGAGAAGAAATAGTTTTGACTAAAAAGAAACTTTAGAACACCCAACCCTTCTAATTAGTAGAGACAGTAGATCGTTCCAAACTTTAAAGCACAATATACTTCAAATATCTTGTGTTGACATCTCTCAGAAACCAATTATAGAAAGTAGAATGGGGGGGGGGGTTGAATAGTTTCTCTAATTTAGTTCCTAATTAAAAATTAAGTTTGTCCCAAAATTTCCTTTTACTTCAAAAGTAGCTACATAGTTGTTAAGTCAATTTCCAAAACATTAGCTATATCTAGTGATTATGATAATGCAATGCATGAATGTAAAGATAAGCAAGTAAAGAGAAAGGAAAGAAGCAACCTTAGTAAAGACACCAACATTTATAGTGGTTCGGCAACGAGGCTCTCTCTTCGTTCCTACGCCACTCCTCGAGTACACCTTACTCGAGATTTCCACTATATCCACAAGCTCCCTTCTTGGCGGAGAAAACCTTACAATGTTACTTACAATGATTTCCGACACTAAGCTAAATGTCAAGTTCTAATCCTAAGCTATAACCAATCTTCGTCGCCCATCTTCTTTTTTGAAACAAGGCTAGATGTCGATTCCTAATCCAAAGCTAGAACCAATCTTCGTCGCCCATCTTCTTTTCCGACACGAGGCTAGATGTCGAGTCCTAATCTAAAACTAGAACCAATATTCATCACTCTTTACTTTCAAGTTAAGTGAGAACTCACAAGACACATACACCCAGTCACATCACTTTGTAGTTTAGTGAGAACTTACACACAAGACATATTACAACACAAGACATATCCAAGTGTACACATATAACTTGGATTTACACAAGACTAATCCTAGAATACACAACTATCTTGGATTTACACAATACACAGATAAACAAAATGATGAACATGACTAGATCTAAGAAAGGATGATCTTCATCAAGGCTTCATCTTTTATCACATCACAAATGTATGAGTGATCTTCTCTTTCGACAAGTAAAGAATAGGATCAAGAGGATAATCATAAGTAAACATACTTAACAATAGGTGATCATTTACTAATGATTTGAATGATAGTAAGAAGCAGAAAACTATCCAAAAAGGTTCTTGGAAAACGGAAATATGACCCACTGTTTATAAGAGAAAAAATGCAACAGCTCTCTGAGTGCGGCTCATTAAATGGGCTGGCGGCTCAATATTGATATTGAGTCGCGGGCTCTAAATTCCGCTCCTTTTTGTTTTCTAGTGGGGAAATGCCATCTGGTGAAGTTTATTAACTTAAGAGTATATTCTTAGACCATTTGGAATATTTCAAATTCAAATTTCCATTTTCTATTTTAATAAACATTTTCTTGAAAATAAAGTTTATTAAAATCTTGTCACATTTGTATAAATGTGAGTTTTGAGGTTAATCACTTTCTATGATCACTAAACATGTATAAGATATGTTTGTGTAAGACTTAAATGATTATTACCTTGATGATAGTGTTTGTTAAATAATTTGCCTTTCGATTATCTTTGACGATAAATGTTTTTACACTCTGTCGTGATCAAAACTAAGAAAGATTAGTTATTACAAATAATATTTTAGGCAACGGTTGCATTAACAAGTAATTTAGAATTTATTATCATAAATGTATATTTGTAACCATCATGACAATCATACCTTATGAGAAAAAAATGATTTTTTTAAATAAAAGAATATACACATAAGATATATTCATTTAGAAAAATGAAAATTTCTAAAATAGTCCAAAACCTAAAGATGTTTCCTAAATGAAAATTTCTAAAATAGTCCAAAACCTAAAGATGTTTCCTATCGCAGTTCAAGATATTCTCTTTTTTCTTTCAAAAGAGCATAGTATAACTTGGCGAAAAAGCAATTTAAAAGGAATTTGACACGTCCCATATTTTAATATTTAAGTATAAAAGTTTTCTAGGTCGCTCAATTTTCTCGAAGGTTGACTTTAACAAAATTATAAAACAAAGGACGTGTTTCTTCATTAAGTTGCCTAGTCGTCAAGTCGTCCCAAACTAGATTCGGGAAAAATGTTTTTTGGCCTACAATGGGGAACCCTTTTGGATTTTTTTAACTCTTTTGGGAATTTTTCACTTAATAAAAATGTGATATTGATGAAGTGTTATTTTTTACACTTTTTTGAATTCTTTTAGCCTCAAATTTATGCAAATGTACTCTGAATACGCCATAAATCCTTTCTTTTCTAATTTTTAGCATTTGGAAAGCACTTAGATGAATTACACGTGATATGGACTTAATGTGAGAAGAAATTAGGCAAAGAAGGAAGAAATCTTGGTCACAACCGTCTCCGTGAAGAGGTCATTGAAAGTGCCCAAAAAATAAAGTTTTTGCCATAAAGTGTGACAAGCCAGAACCTAGAGACATCGTCACGCAAAACCATTACTTCATCACAAAGTGGTCCTAAATTAATTACAAATAGTTCCGACCACGTCACCAGAAGTGCCCAGAAAATTGGTTTCTTACGCCCGATGTATCAGATATTGTTTTGGTCATAACTCCTTCACAAAAACTTGAACTTCGATGATTCAAGTGGCTACGTGCCCGCTGTGAAAAGATATACAACTATGAAAAACACGGGCTAACGCTGTCACCATTTGGATGTGACGTCGTCCAGCATAGCCTACCTTTAATTTTGGCTATAGATATAACTTTAGACTTCATTTTTGTAACCACCCAACCCTAAGTGCGATTATAGAGTTTGGATGGGTGTTTTTTCAGGAACTTTAAGGGTCTAATTCACGTTATAAACATCTTTTAATTGATGGTTTATCTATTTAATTTTATCTTAATTAAATCTTCAATTACTATTCGTGAGTTTGTTTTAATTCATTCATTATGATAGGCCAAAAAAGATCAAGAGTGCTTCCTCACCTATCCTGTTAGGGGCCCAGTTGAAGGCTCAAGAATAGATTCCCTATGCTCATCGGTCGGGGTAGGCCGATCCGAAGAGCCTACTAGCTAATCGATTAACTACAATCCTACTTCAAGTGGCTAGATCATGATTGTGTTTTCTTAGATGTTATAATACATAGGATTGTTTGTGTATTTGAGTTATTTTATAATTGTGGATGCATATGAATGTTTGATTGAAGATCCATATGTTGAAATACTAAAGTCGATTGATTGATTTGTAATCAATTAGTATTGCATAACTAGGAAACCTTAACACGTAGTCGGTTTATTTTTGGTCATTTAGCAACCTAAATGCCTTTAAGATACCTTACTTATCAACCTAATTATGACCAAGTTAATTAGAAATTTATATGTAAGTGTGTATTAGTTATGTTAGAATTTAACAACCCTAATGAATCTAATATTCATGCATCATGAGTAAACGCAGCGTATAGGATCATATAACTATGCACATAATGTAATTAACATAAAGATAAAGAATGTATACCTTAAGTCCAAGAAACGGTGATCAAGAACACAAGTCACCAACCAAACAAAACCAAAACTTTTTTTCATTCAACTGATTCACCAATAAACCAAATATCAAGTATGATCTTCTCTAAGATAGTCCACACAACACCTCAATCAACCACCTTCAATTGTATTGATTAAGTTTATACTTAATAAAAATCAAACTCTAAACCTCTTTTAGGGGTTTCTTGCCGTCGACTCCAATGAGAGAGAGAGAGGGATAAAATTTTGGTCTAATGCTATGAAATAATGAATCACATCCATGTGTTTATATTGTTGAGTCCTAAAATATTTATGGTAAAAATTACAACTTAACCTCTAAATAATAAACATTCTAGAACCCAAAATCTTGCCCCTCCCTTATTTTGACCATAGCCGGCCGAATACTCCCCTTGGGGCATTTTAGTTTGACCTTTTAACTTTCTGTTTACTTAAACATGTAACTAAAATAATTACCTTAAAGTATTAAGTCTTATTAGTTAATCTTTGATAAACCTTTTAACTTATTCATTAGTTACCGATAAGTATACACTTTTATCAAACTAAGTTTACATAATCAATATAGCCATATTATATTTATAACTTAATAAAAAAGATGATCTAGATGTCTAAGTGTGTGACCCTTTAGGCCCACGTACTCCCGACCGTATAAATTACTAACTATGACTTACACACATCCCAACAAGTTACTCAAAAGAGCACCCTCTAGCCTAATTAGTGATATTTGACAATCTAAGGTCATAAAGATCGAATCATGCATGATATTGGTAATATTTATTCCTTATGCTCGTGTCTTTGTCCGACTGATAAATATCACAAACATTTGTCGTAGATGTAGAAGGTTCAGGGGATGTGAACGCTTAACCGAGCCTTACGAGCCATATTAGTTTCCAACCACCATTAATAATGTATCTAACTTTTTAAGCACCATACACATATAAGATTAGGGAGAATATTATCAAATTAAACATACCTTTAACATCATTTTTTTAAAAATCCTAGTAGTTAATTAGTTTAACTAATTTAGCTAGTTAATTAGTTTTGAAACCAACCTATCTCAAACATATTGGTCTTACTTGCTTTAATTAAAACCAATAAAATTCAAAAAATAATCTTCTCACAACCCTTTAAATTTAAGAGAAATACACTTCTAACCTAACTCACAATTCTCCTAAAGGATGACCAATTCTCTGAACTTATGATATGAGCAAATAGTCATATCAATTAATCAACAAATCACCCTAAAACACATAGAAAATACCTAACTTTTGTGCTATAAAGCGGAATTATGTGGTACGTTTTGTGTTTGTGTATGAATAGGTAAGAAGGATACATTTTCAAGCAAACAAGAAGAAATCAAGCTTATTTGGATGAAAAAGACAAAGAAGGATCAAAGATGACAAGACTTTGAAGATAAAGGACCTATCTCGACAACATTCCAAAGTTGAAGGACTCAAAGTGTAAATTTGTCAAAGTCAAGATTCAAGTCAAACATGGTCAACTCCAAAGTCAACCAAGTCAAAGGGTCAAACTAGACAAGAATGCAAGTAGAAGGACCAAAAATGTCATTGGAACGAAGATTATAACTCATTTGGACATTCTTCAAAGTATAGGGACATAACTTGCCAAAAACTACACCAAAAATGGCCTTGATCCGTGTTTATTGCTAACAGCCAATAAGAATGCAAGAAAGGGAGCACACGGATTGCCAACAATATTGCCACCTCACCAACACAATAAATGAGCCGTTATTGCTACAGTCAACCCCACTAGCTAACTTTCAGCCAATTAGAAGAGGACAACCCATATTCATTTTATCCAAGTTTGGATAATAATCCGTTTGCTCTATTCTAGCCCAACCAGAGATTGCCACGTGGCGCCTTCTTCAACAAACGAACCCAGATTCGTTCTTGAGCTACAATGAATTTCAAGAGATTATTTCTACATGAAACTTGCTCGTTTTCAAGAGAGGATTACATTGGGAACACGTAATCAAGCTCAAACTCAAAGGATAAAAATCCCCCAATTCCTGAAGAACACAAGAATCAGCAATTAAGAGATTGGTGACACCTGGCAGCTTGCTATTGGATGGGATACGTCATCAACCCCAAATCACTCTCATTTCTTGTCTATAAATAGTGATAGGATCTCTCATTTTTTGTGAGTAGCTAAGTGTGAAATTTTCACACACTTCCCATTTTTCTCTCTCAGTCCTGTTAGTTAGCTGTTAGTGTAACAAACTCAAGAGCTTGACAAACTCTTGAGTTAGTTATAGTTAGCTGTAACCACTTACCTAATTCTGTAACCAACTCTTACACTCAATCAATAAAAATTCTTCATTTTCCCTCAATCTTCTTACAATTCCTGCATTCTTGATTGAATCCTGTTGCTGTTATGAGTTACTTGTGATCACAGATGATCATAAGAAGCTTTTTGTTGAAGTTTTGTAGCTGTTCACTACCATTTCAGTTGTTGAGTTGATTTGTAGCAGATTGTGGGTAGATATGATGATGATGATGATGATAGTAGATGGTTAATTAGTATATTTTAGTGCTAAGGTGGTGGTTTAGCATTGTTTAGGAGGCTCGTCGCCTACCTACTCCATCAATGTAGGCTCATTGCTAAAAGGTTTCATGTTTCTGACTTTGGTTCCACTAAACAGTCCTATGCATGCTAAATTCTAGTGTAAATACTACATGTTTCTTTGATCAAGTGTTATTAGTCTGTTGTAGCTTGATTATGTTGATTAGATATCTATTTGTTAGATTGCTAGCTTTTATCCTGTTCATACTTGTTTATGTCTTCATTTTCATCAGTATTATAGCTTGTTAATGCATTTTGAGTACTAGTATGTTATATTACCTGTTCTTGGTTCAATTACACTCCATTTTGTTCAACAAATTTGTTTAGATATCATTCATAGCTCAGTTGAACCATTTGCTAAAATTTTCTTCACAAAAGTTGTTAAAAGTTCAGATAAGTTGTGTTTGGATTTGTATACATTTTAGAATTTGAGTGTAGTTAATTGGTTAAACTTTGTCCATTTACTATACTTTAGTCTTTTCAAACAAGTTTGTGTAGTTTTCAAGTCAAAAATAAGGTCAAACAGGCAAATGGTTGTTAAAAAGTTTGGATCAGTTTTGTGAACAAATTTCATCAGAAAAGTAGCACATTTCAATTTCATGCCATTGATTCATTACTTGACAAAATTCAGTCAAACCAGTTTCTAGATGTCATTTAACATCTGAAATTTTAGTGTTTGTAAGGAAACAATACAATTCTCACAAATAAGCTAGAAATTAGCTTTTGAATAAGCACTCAAACCATTTCAAGTTTCTGTGATAAAGTAGCTAACTGATTTCTTATTCTGGCAATTCTACTTCATAAATCTTGTGATTTTCTTTCACATTCCTGTTTAGAAACATGCCATGATTAAATTCTGAGCTTTTCAACTTTTTCACTTTTTGGTCAAACTTGGTCAATAAGCTAGGTTTTAACTTATTTTCAAATTCCAGCTTAAATACTTGATCATTTTCCATAAGAAAAGACATTCCAGACTCTCCATAAGCTGATTAATCAGATTTGAATAAAAAATTGAAATGTGCATGTCTGGATTTCATTATAGTTTATTCTTGGCTTATTGGAGTTGGCTTATTTGAGTTTTAGAGTGTTTTAAGCTTTTTCCTTGTACTAGCCTAAGTGTTTTTGGATTTTAAGCTGTTTAAAACTTGTTTCAGCTTAATTGGTTCATTTTTGAGCTTAAACGAGCCTTATTGTCCCAAGGTGCCCGTTTTTGGTTTAATATCCCATTTAATTGCACAATAGTCCTCAAAGTTTTACATTGTTTGCATAACTAGCTAAATTTCCACTTTATTAGGGTTTTCTATGTTTTAGTCTATAACTTTTCATTACTTGTCATTTTCAGTTAATTAGTTTTGAAACTTGTTACAATTTGTTATAAATTTTTTAGAATTTGCATAATTGGTCCTTTTACTATCTGATTTTTACATTTCAAGCATTTAAGTTTCAATTACTTATATTTTCAGCACATTACTTTCCTAGATTTACAACTTTTTTCCTTTTGTGAATAAAAATTTGGTATGTGCTAATTGTTTTACGGTTACGTAGCTTAATATTTTTCACATTTTTACTTGCTTGATTAAATAGACATAGAAAATCCAAATAACCCTATCAACCAAAAACAATAATAAACCTGATATTGTTAGGATTTTCAATTGGTTAAGGATCGAGAAAGGAACTTCAATTTACCACAATTTCAATGGCGCCGTTGCCGGTTCTTTGAATTTACGAGAGACTATCAATTGGCGGTTTTCATTGGCTTTTGGGATCCGTTCACCTGTGAACGTTTTTTTTTACGTATCATAAATCAAAAACATAAAAAAATAAAAAATATAAAAACTAAAAAATATCAAAAACAATTCTTTTCCGAAATAATTGACCAAAAAATTAAGAAATCAAAAGGCAATCTTTTTCCTAAGAGATTGTAACCAAAAATATATATTATTGGATTTCCTCGGTTTTTATGTACATATAGTATTTTCTTTAAAAAACCCCAATAAATACAAACATATTTTCTCTATATTATTATATGTAAATAAGTATACGTATAAGAACAGCCAATACACATATTCTCCATAAGTATTTCCAAGGCAATACACCGTGTTAGGGGGCGTTCCGGCCATTGACACGCGTATCGATCAAATTCAATAAAGCAAGAATAGATAAATACTTCCAATAGGCAATAATTCGAAGAATACAAACTACAAAGTGAATAGAAAGGCGATGAGCTATAAAATGCCATCTAAGGGTCAATAGGTACTTAAGTGCTTTGCGCCACCTAACCCCCGTTCACTAGTGCGTATTCTAAGAAGGAAGGCTTCATTAGGGGTCTTGCACCCAAGTAGTAATTACGTATATTATACTTTCTTGTGGATATTTCATATTGAAACTCGAAGAGGATAATCCCTTCTTCTTCAAAGTCAAACGAGAGCTTCTCTCTCATTCCTCGTATTGAGTTGCATGCTCACTCGCGAGCGTGCACAAATACCGATTGGTGTACAACCCCTTCCTCCGAAAAGGAAGAAAAGGAGAAAGAGTAGGAACACCACCGTCCATCAAGCCGATCCCGAGAATCGTGCTTTGATCCACACATAACAAGAATGCATGACCGGAGTTGACACTCGACCTTTGATGGAGCACTTGCAATCCAATGTGCAAGGATATGCCGATTCTATCAATATACTCGATACTCCCGCAAACACATTTGAGCTAAAAACATCCATGATTAACTTGGTTTCAAACACACCACTTTTTGGGAACAAGAATGATAATCCACATGATTACCTTAAGAAATTTCTTGCTCTTTGCAACACCATTTAGTACAATGGAGTTCCCTATGATTCCATTAAGTTGATATTGGTGCAATTTTCACTAGAGGGTCCGGCTAAGCATTGGTTAGATACACAACCACCCGAGAGCATTACCACATGGGATGGTTTCACTAAGAAGTTTTTGAACAAGTTCTTTCCCCTATCTAAGACCATGGCTTTGAGGAACTTAATATAGGCTTTCAACAAAAACCTAGTCAAACATTTAGTGATGCTTGGGAGGAGTATAAGGAGTTATTGAGGAGATGCCCTAACCATGGATTCAATGAGGTTCACCAAATAAACACTTTCTATGATGGATTGAGACCACACCATCAAGATTCACTTAATGCATCTGCGGGTGGAAATATTCTTGCTAAAACCTCTCAAGAAGCTTGGGATATTATTGAGACCAAAGCAATGGTGCAAACCAACACTCAATTTGAAGAAAGAGTTCATGTTATCCAAAATAACTCTCAAACACCTTGTGATAACCAATTCCTCAAGAGTCACCAAGAGATACTTCAAAGAATAGATAGGGATCATGAGATGCATCTAAAGTCAAGTCAAGAATTGATCCAAGCCATTAAGGGCTTTTCCTTGAACAATTCCACCAATGATGTGAATGCTATTACCATTTCATGTGAAACTTGTGGAGGTCCCCATTCATACCAACAATGTGATAAGGTGCAAGGTTATCAAAGGGAGTGTTATGCTTACCAAGAAGAACATCGTGAACATTTCAAACCCAACATTAATCGAAACAACCTTTCTTATAAGTCTCAAAATTACCTTACTCCACCGGGATTCCCACCCCACCCACCCACAATTACTCAACCCAATCCATCTCAATTGTTACAAAGGAACCAAGGTCCAAGACCACAATACCAAGGGAACAATTACAAGGCACCTAATACCTTTCAAAATCAAGGAAATAATTTTCATCCAGAAAATCAAGGATTTCACCACCACCAACTTTCCCAAATCAAGGATATCCTCAAATTCAAAATCAAGGATATGTGCCATATGATAATCAAGAGTATGTTAAGAGGAGAATTCGTGAAAGTGAGAAAAGAATGCAAGAGCAAATGAAACTTATTGCGGAGGAGCAAACTAAGAGGCTTTTAATGGCATTCAATCAAAGACCACAAGGAGCTTTACCCTCTAACACACAAACAAACCTGAGGGTAAATGTCAATGCTATCACAACAAGAAGTGGAAAGAAAACTCATGATCCTTCACCACCCAAACCTAATTTGGTAAAGCCTACTATGATTCCTTCTTGTGATAAGCCTTCTACATCTAGTTTACCATCCTCAAGTTCTCCCATTTCTCCCACTTCCACACCTACTCATGAAGAAACCAACAAGGAAAATCCTTCATCAACTACTCAACCACAACCAAACCAAGTCTTCCTTACCCTTCAAGATCGAAAAAGGAAAAATTGAAAAATAAGGATGATATACAAGTCTCAAACTTTTTGAGGATGTTCAAGCAACTTAACATAAATATCTCCTTTGGGGAAGCTTTAGCCAATATGCCTAAGTTTGCTAAGATGATCAAAGACTTACTTTCTAACAAGGAGAGATTGTCGGATTTGCCTAATGCTTCCTTGAATGAAAATTGCTACGCGGTTTTGCTTAAGAAGTTGCCTACTAAGCTTGGAGATCCGGGGAGGTTTTTGATTCCTTGCAATTTCCCGGGGGTGGAAAATTGCATGGCTTTAGCGGATTTAGGATCAAGCATAAATCTCATGCCATTATCGGTTTGGAAGAAACTTTCACTTCCCGAGCTCACTCCTACTAAGATGACTCTTGAGTTGGCCAACCGTACTATAGCTTATCCGGTGGGAATTGCGGAGGATGTTATTGTTCGGGTTGATAGATTTAGGTTTCCCGCGGATTTTGTGGTGGTTGATTATGATATGGAGCCTAGAGTTCCTTTGATTGTTGGTAGACCATTTTTGAGAACGGGTCGAACTTTAATAGATGTGGCGGAAGGTGAACTTACAATGAGGGTAGGAGATGAGAGAGTTGTATTTAACATGGGAAAGTTGTCAAAGAAGTCTAATGAGCCCGAAATGGTAAAGCATATTGATGTTGTGAATGAGGAGGTAACTCATGATGATATCCTTGATGAAGTTTGTGATGAATATTTTTATGAAGATTGCTCAAGTGGAGATTATGATTTACCTCATGTTGAGACCATTGCTTCCATTACTTCATCTTTGGATTTTCATGAACCTTAAGAGCTAAATCTTGGTGATTTTGTGATATATTCCAATCCTCTTTTTGAAACCTCATATGATAACCCACTTTTCCACAATGATGAAGACATTAATGAGGATTTTAGTGATGGAGAATCTATTCTTTGTGATACACCAATATATGATGATTATAGTGATGATGAGATCTCTACTTGTGACTCTCCATTTGTTGATGATCACATTTCTTTGGGTTTTGAGGAATCACCAATCTTTGATAGACCAATCTATGATGTTTATGGTGATGAGGAGGATTCTATCATGGATGAGAGTGATGAGTTTTTAGAAATGAATATACCTTTTGAGTATACTCTTGGATACCTTGATGAGAAGAGGGACATACTATATCTAGAATCTCTATTGCATGAAGATCCTTTACCTTTTTCCTTGTCCACCTCAACCCTTCAATGTGACAAAAGAAAACAAGTCATGATGGTGCCTTCAAAAAGCTTGTTGTTACCCATTTCTCCACAACCTTTCTCTCACCATGTGACCTACAAGGGAGAATCTTCTAAGGCAACCAACACTTGTTGTTTTCCCATCAAGGAACGAATTTTTGATCGTGGCATAAAGCTTGCTAAACCATCTCAGTATCCGCCTGATGCAACAAAAGGAAAACTTATGAAAGATTTGAGAGTATCACCTTATCACCTTGTGAAGAACATATGGGAAACCATTTTGGATAACACCATCTCACCTTTTCACCATTGCTTGGGAAGTTAGTTGTTGAATTGTGTTATAAGTGGGATGGAAATTATGTATTTGATCTGGGGGATATTTATGGAGTTCTGATAAATGAAAACTTGCTTTACCTCATCATGGAAATTTTTTTTAAAATGGGCAAAGCTTTTACTCTCCATGATACGTTTTAGACACTTTTGAGTGTGGGAAGAGTCGAGCTAGAGACTCCTTAAATCAAGCTTGAATAACTAGGTTTAGAAATTTTTAGATCTAGCCTGTTGTAGGTTAGAAATAAGGATAGAGAGTTGATGAGAAGTGTAGGGGAGACCTTCTTTTGTCTTCATGTTGTTTGTAGGGTTGCTTACTCATCACGTTCTTTGGAGCTTATAGAGGAGGCCCTTGTATCCGGTTCACTTTGTTACTATTGTGATTTTTCATAGACACATTATGCTTTAAAAATGAATTCACTATAGTTGATCTTTCCTTAACTTGGGTTAAGCAAAGTCTGTTCATTGTCATAAGTGTAGGGGAAGTTTTATACTTCCATGCTCTTAAACATTAAGGACAATGTTTAGCTTAAGTGTATGGGGGTCTTCTATCGAAGTGACCTTACCTAGACCTTGTCATTGACCTTCATGATAACACGGAAATTAATTTTTCAAACATTTTTCAAATTCTTGATCTACTTTGGCCACCAAAAATATGCATTCATAATTTTTGCATCAATCATTTTTCATTTGCATATCACGTTTGCATTGTATATATTTCTTCTTTTGTTCTTTATGAAAAATATATCAAAAGAAAAAAATATAATAAGAACATGGTTTAACAAATTTAGACCTTTTTGACATATTAGGCCCGCCATGGATATTTTGACTCAACCCGAGTTTGCTTATTCAAGCATTCTCTAGCTAGTATCCTTAACCATGTAGTCCTTCATTGGTCTATTAGGCTAAGCATCCACCACTCTTATTATTTGAGACTTTAACTTTGTGGAGAATAGGAAATGATTGAGTTGAAGCAAGTATAAAAGGGCTAGATAAACCTAATGATAATTACTTGTGGCTAAACCCTTCTCTTCTTTACCTCTAATTTCTTCGCATGTATATATGTTAATAAATAATCAAGAACGGTTTTAATCGGTTTGTAATCTCTTATGCATTTTTGTCTAATCATTTACGGTTGGTATAAGTACGTTTTAAGATTCTAAGTTAGAACGTTTTATGTGTATTAGACTTATGTCATGCTTAATACTTAGCGGGTGTTTTTTCTTTTATTCTTTTCAACTTTCTTTGTGAGGAATATAGAAAAATAAGAGCGGCTTATAAAAAAAATGTGTGGCTAGAAAAAAAAGAGAAAAAGAAAAAGAAAAAAATAATTATACAAGACTCCTAAGAGGGGCAGTGAAGTGTTAATTATAGTAACTATTAGATTCCAGTATTACCTTGACGGGTTGCGGGGATTTAATAGTTGCTCCAATCCAATATTACCTTGACGGGTTGCGGGATTGAAGATCCAAAGTCTCAAAAAGGCGGAGGATGTAAATTATTGCTTGAGTTTTATTTTTCTTTCCTTAGCGAGTGTGTAGCTACTTATTAATGCATGACATGAGGATTTTACACATAAGGCGAATGACTTATTACTCTTGAAACGGACTTATATTAATAATGAACGGTTTTTCAAGTAATGGATGAGAGGATTACTTAGGATTAAAACCGTGCTTCCTTATTTTTGGATTTTACATTTCTTATATTTCACGCTTCAAATAATGACAAATTTGCTCTCAAGCAATTTGCTCAAATAATAACCGGTTCCACATTTAATTGTCATGAATAAGTTGATGCACCTTTTTACTTGTGAATGCAATGATCCCATTTTTAAGCTTGGTATGGGGAAAGTGAAACTTGAGGGTGATAAGTGTCCATGGTACCAAAGCCCTAATTTAAGTCATTGACTTCTTTATGAGTTTTTCCATCAAAGCCATTTTAAGAAAAATCCAAAAAGATATAAATAGAATTGTTTCTTTTGCATTACATTGTTCAAAATCAAAATCATGCATCATATAGAGTAGCATAGTGTAATAGCATTCCATATTGGTTAAGGTGGGTTAATTATGAGGAAAATGTAAATTTGTGCTTTAAAATATAGCATTGCATGAGATCATGGCAATGTTCAAGTGTAGGGGATTTGATATGAGCAAAAACTCATATCAATTAATCAACAAATCACCCTAAAACACATGGAAAATACCTAACTTTTGTGCTATAAAGCGGAATTATGTGGTATGTTTTGTGTTTGTGTATAAATAGGTAAGAAAGATACATTTTCAAGCAAACAAGAAGAAATCAAGCTTATTTGGATGAAAAAGACAAAGAAGGATCAAAGATGACAAGACTTTGAAGATAAAGGACCTATCTTGACAACATTCCAAAGTTGAAGGACTCAAAGTGTAAATTGGTCAAAGTCAAGATTCAAGTCAAACATGGTCAACTTCAAAGTCAACCAAGTCAAAGGGTCAAACTAGACAAGAATGCAAGTGGAAGGACCAAAAATGACATTGGAATGGAGATTATAACTCATTTGGACATTCTTCCAAAGTATAGGGACTTAACTTGCCAAAAACTACACCAAAAATGGCCTTGATCCATGTTTATTGCTAACAGCCAATAAGAATCCAAGAAAGGGAGCACACGGATTGCCAATAATATTGCCACCTCACCAACACAATAAATGAGCCGTTATTGCTACAGTCAACCCCACTAGCTAACTTTCAGCCTATCAGAAGAGGACAACCCATATTCATTTTATCCAAGTTTGGATAATAATCCGTGTGCTCTATTCTAGCCCAACCAGAGACTGCCACGTGGCGCCTTCTTCAACAAACGAACCCAGATTCGTTCTTGAGCTACAATGAATTTCAAGAGATGATTTCTACATGAAACTTGCTCGTTTTCAAGAGAGGAACACATTGGGAACACTTAATCAAGCTCAAACTCAAAGGATAAAAATCCCCCAATTCATGAAGAACACAAGAATCTACAATTGAGAGATTGGTGACACCTGGCAGCTTTCTATAGGATGGGATACATCATCAATCCCCAAATCACTCTCATTTCTTGCCTATAAATAGTTATAGGATCTCTCATTTGTTGTTAGTAGCTAAGTGTGAAATTTTCACACACTTCCTATTTTTCTCTCTCAATCCTGTTAGTCAGCTGTTAGTGTAACAAACTCAAGAGCTTGACAAACTCTTGAGTTAGTTATAGTTAGTTGTAACCACTTACGTAATTCTGTAACCAACTTGTTAATGCAATAAATGCCTAAAAACGTTACTTGCATTTTTCTGTCTCGCTTTGTTTTGATTACGACAATATGTAAAAACAAGCATTTATGAAAAAACGAAAAACGAATTCTTGAGTTCAAGTATTTTTCATTTTACCCATTTTCACTTAAGGTATGGATAAACAAGTACTAACCTTAATCAAGTGATTAAGTGATTTAATCTTTTCTTAAAACTCACTTTTTATTAAGTGTGACAAGTTTTTATTAAACTTTCTCTTTAAGAAAATGTTTTATTAAATTAATTATTTGAAATTTGAAAATGGCATATTCTTATTTGGTTAAGAATATCCTTTCAGGATATTTTTTATATCCAGATAAGACCTCCACCACTAAAGGACAAAAAGGAGCGGAGTCTAGTCCGGCAGTACCTTAGCACCTAGGCGGTACCTTATCGATAAGGTACCGTGGGCTAAGATAAGGTACCGCGGGCAGAAATAGCCGTTGGCGCCTTTGTCCTATAAATAGTGGACCATTCTCAGCTTTTCACCTCACCTCTTTTGCACATTTATTTCCAAATTCAAACCCCTTCTTTAATCACTCAAATCTTTGATCATTTGTTTGATTATTACTTGTTTAAGAAGTGAATCTTGTTCTTCCATCCCTTCCTCTCCAAGTGCAAAGAGAAGAACACTATCCTTGTGAAGTGTTGAGTCCACCACCAAAGATCCATTGAAGATCTAATTTTATACATTTGTAGTTGTGTCATAGTTATGAAGATCCAAGTAGTTGTGTCTATTTGGAAGTTGTGTATGTACTAAGTATAGTTGTGTAGATTGGTCCTAGCTACGATTAGGGCTCGACTTTTAGCTTAGAGTCAGAACTTGGTTAAGCGACGTGTACGGTTTTCTCCACCATAAGGAGCTTGTTGTGTAGTGAACTCTCGAGTAAGGAGTACTTGAGGAGTGGAGTAGGAACAAGGAGTGAGCTTCGTTGCCAAACCACTATAAATCCTTGGTGTTCGGTTTGATCTTTCTTTACCCTTAACTCTTTACATTCTTTATTCTTTATGCATATACATTTGTTAGTATTAGCTTAGTTACACTATCATTCTTTATTCTTTGTGGATATATTTTTGTTAGTATTAGTTTAGTTACACTATCATTGTTCATATTGTGCATAAGAAGATTTCACATATTTCCTCAAGCCTATGTTTTTGAAAAATTATTTTTGGAAACCACATTTTAACAAGTAAATATAAGAAACTATTCAACCCCCCCCCCCCCCCTTCTAGTTTCTACAATTGGTATCAGAGAGGGTTGCTCAAGAATTTTTAAAGTATATTGTATTTTAAAACTTGAATCTATCTATGGATTCCAACAAATACCTAGAAGGGAAATCTATGCAAAGACCACCACTTTTTGAAACCGATAGTTTTATTTATTGGAAAAATAGATTTGAAACTTATGTGAAATCAAAAGATTTAGATCTTTGGCATGTTGTTACCAATGGTGATTTTTTACCCTTTCAATTTAATGAAGTTTCTAAAACAAAAGAATTGGTCACTTTTGACAAAGCTAATGACGATACTAAAAAGAAACTTTCAAAAAATAATGAGGCTAAAATGGTGATTTATAATGCTTTGCCTAAGAAAGAGTATGAAAGAATTTTTATGTGTGAAACCGCTAAAGATATTTGGAACACCCTTTTAGTAACCCACCAAGGTAATAGCCAAGTCAAAGAAAGCAAAATCGATCTTCTTGTCCAACAATATGAACAATTTGTCATCTTAGAAGATGAAACTATTGATAGTGCATTTGCTAGTCTAAAATCACTTGATGAAGGTTTTTCTAGCAAGAACAATGTTAGGAAGTTTCTAAGGGCTTTACATCCAAAGTGGAGAGAAAAAGTCACGGCGATTGAAGAGACGAAAGATCTCTCAACTTTATCACTCGATGAACTCATAGGAAACTTGAAGGTTCATGAGATGATAATTTTGAAGGACTCAGAATTAGTGAAAACCAAGAGTGAAAGGAAATCTCTTACACTTAAAGCCAAGAAGGCACAAAGTGACCATGATAGTTCCTCGGAAAGCGATGACGAGGAGTATGCATTGGCGGTGAGAGATTTCAAGAAGTTCTTCAAGAGACGATGTCAACACGTTAGGCAACCCAACTATGACAAGAAACCATTGTCAAAGAATCGGTTTGTCAAGAACGAAAAAGGTGACAGGAATTGCTTTATATGTGGTGATTCAAATCTCTTCATTGGTGATTGTCCAAAGCCCGCTCGTGATAAGAACCACACGGCATTCGTTAGTGGCGCTTGGAGCGATAGCGGTGAAGATGATGATGACAACCCCAAAGAGGAGAAATGTCTTATGGCTCACACTTCTAAAGAGGTACATTTCGAAACCGAATATTATAGAAATGATAGTTCCACTTTTGATGATATTGGATTTGAAGGCAAATATGATAGTTTACACAAACTTAGTCTTAAATTCATAGAAAAGAATAAAACTTTAAAATCAACCAAAACTAAGCTTGAAAATGAGATCAATGAACTTAGGGAGAAATTGGCTAAACTTGAGAAAAATAAAGAGGTTGATTTAAGTTGCTTAAGCTGTGAGAAACTTAGATTAGAGAATGAAGATCTCAATAGCACCTCCATTAAATTGGAAAAGTTCATGAAAGGTACTAGTTGTAAAACCTGTCAATTTCAGGTTTTGACTATGTCAACATTGTGTACGTCACCTCATGATATCTATATATATTTATTCTATCACCTTTGCATGAAATTCCTTTGAACAATCATATGCATCACATGAGCATACATCATTCTAATCATCTGAATAGGGAAACAACTATATCAAAATTTTTATTGTGACTATGAGTATTTTAATCATAAAAGCATGACCACATTTGTATGACTATATTTCAATAGCATACTGGGCAACAAATGATCTATTGTAAAGGACTTTAAGTCATCTGAACATGTGATCACTTGCATACATCCCATTGATTTTCTAAAAATCTAACGTCATGATCACAATTAATAACTAGCTATTTATATATATATAAATATTTTTAATTTTGATAGTCTATATATATTTTTCACACTATAATTGGCTTAAAACTACGATGACAATCACTTTTACACATGAACACTACAATAAATCATTTTATATTTCTTTTATATATTTTTGTAATAATAAAATCACCTAAGGACCATACTTTCACCAAAGGCCCTAAACGTAACCAAAATTACTTAAACTCAAACGTACTCACATAATATTATAACCTTAACTCACTTAACACTCACCTAGACACAAAAATTAAACACAAGCATACCCTAGACTTATAATAAAACCGTATATATTCATATATATACTTAACCATAACCCTTTTATACCAAAACTCTTACCCTCCTTACCAATTGTCCAAACTATACACTAAATATAACACCTATGTATATACATTACATAAATTTTACTTCCCTTTTGACTTGAAACCTATGAAACCGCCGGTTTCATTTGTAAACCATGGGAACTTGTACATTTTTGGGCAATTAAGGTTAGTACTAGATACACTATTTGGAAAACTAAGTCACACATCCATCCTTGTTTGCTCCTAGCCGTGTATACCCATATCACCACACACCAAAACTTGTACAACATGCCATTAAATGGAAACACTCAAAAACTTACCTTTTGTCCCTTTGAATCACTTCATGCGACGGCTAAAGACAACCCAACTAGCAAGCTTGTACATCTTAAGCATTTATGAAATGTACTCACCAAGTACCATGTCAAATACACACAATCTCTTTACCCTTCTCTCTTGTCGTGTCTCACCCCAAGCCACAACCCATCCTTCACTCTTAGATATTTAGGAACCTCACAAACACTCATTCACCCTCACACATTTATATTCGGATCATAAACCTTTCCATATAACACCTTGAGTTAACCAAAAATCCTCCATCTCATTTACTACCAAATCCTAGTACTCCAAGCATTGAAGTCTAGCATTCAAGACTCCTAGTACTCGTCTAGAAGCAAGCCGACGCCAACACTACTCTCCTTTGTCACCATTTTGATCAAACAAGTAAGTAAGACTACACTAGACCTATTTCCATCTTTCTTTTACTTTCCATCTCATAACATGCATGTATAAGCTTAGGAAATGGACCTAGGTTGCCATGCATACGTAAAACCTTCATGAAATGCCATCCATATGACATATAAGCCACGGCTTATACAATGGGTGAACATTTCGTGCCCTAGAATCCTTAATCATGTTCTAGCATGTTGGATACCTTGCTTAAAAACCCTAGAAATGAACTAGTTATAAATGAGTACCTTAAAAATGAGTATATTGTAAAATAAGCCGAACCACTTAGCATATATAAGCCCATATTGTTATATAAGCCACGTCATTTAAGCCTTAAAAATCTATATAAGCCAAAGTAGTAATAAAATAAGCTAGCTTGATAATAAAATTATATATAAGCCGAGACCTAGATAACTTATTTAAGCTCTTAGGAATTTAAGCCTAAAAATATATGCCATGCATATATAAGCCGAATATTATAAGCCTTAGAATGAGCCCAAAAGCCCTCAAAATATAAGCTTATGATTAACTAGTAGGAAAATATAAGCTTTAGCCAAAAAAATAATAATAAACTTATATAAGCCACACAAATAAGCCGAAACATATAAGCTTAGAACTAAACTAGTTATTTGGAATTTAAAACCTAATATAAGCCCACTAGTTAAAGCCCAATAGTAAATAATTACCATTTACTAATTACCTTAAGTTTTACTAAACCCATTAACCTTTTTACCCTAACCGGACCATAATGGGCCGCATAGCCCAACATTAAAATCAAATAGGTACTTTTCGTGCCAAAAGTGTCATATGGTGAAAGTTAGGTCCGAAAATGAAACTAGTAAAACTATGTAATCAATTTCGTGACTATTATATAGTCCAAGGGGCGTTTATGCCATGTTTGAAACTAAAGGGGTAAACTAAAATCAACCGTGAGACTTAAATGAACCACAAGGACCTTTTATGCCATTTTTGAAACTCAAAGCAAGCCCTAATCCCACTTATATATATGCCGTGGGATTGGAGGGGGGCATTTTGCCATTTCCCGAAAGTTTACCAAGCCGTAGGGGGCATTTTCATAAAATGGAATAACCAACAAGGACTAACGGTGTAATGAATGTAACGGATGAAAACTTAAAGTTGATTTTCTAAACAATTATATTTACAAAGAATTATTATAGTTTTATTTAATTAAAAGAAGTAATAAAACTTGTAATTTGTAAAATAAATTATTTTAGTTATTTACAAACCCTACGATATTGACAAACCCCGTTAACCATTTTCCTTTGAAACCTTAAAACTTAATCACTTATAATTTATTTCCTTATGATAAATTAAATAAGATATGGTTACTTATTTAATTTACGACCCCTCTTTCCTTAAAACAAATTTATATACACTTATATATATATATTTTTCTTGAACAAAAATATATATACATACCTTTATTTCACTATAAGAAAAAACACTTAAGCCAACGTAACAATTCATAAATTGTGATCATGCATTTTCGTATGTACCATTCATCATGCATAATTATTGTTGCATTCACTGAGACATTTAAATTACTTAGGTAATTTCTCCAGTTCGTGACCATACTGTGACATCATCCTCACTACCTCATTATCACTAAGGTGAGTTCATGGCCCCATCTTTACTGTTTTATAACTGGGGGAGAAAACGTACAAAAACTATTTATATGCAAGCATGCACAGACAACAACAATTTATTTGCCTACTGTTTGCTCCATTCCCGTGGACTGTATTAGTTAATAGTGTAGCTCGAAATGTATGGATAGATATATTCGGGTATTGACAACACCCGGCCTGTCGTGATCAGCTGTCACGTATTGCTTAGGCCGAGCAGCAGGTTTATGTCATTGTCGGATTTAGGGAAACCTCAATCAGGATAGACCCAAATGGGCTTACTGAGAATCATGTCTAGCTTCTATTACAGGGCAGTAGGAACTACTGTAGCGTTGGGCTGTGATGTCCTGCTACCTTCGTGGTGCTTTGCATATTGATACTTTATTTAATTAATTAAACCTGTGAATTCACCAATCTCGTGTTGACCCCCACATTTTACTTTTATGTTTTCTCAGGAAAGTAAGCAGGTTCATGCATTGGATTCCAGCATTTTAGGAAGCATCATGTTGACCATTGGGCTGGGATATTTATTTCTGTTTTATAATAAATGTGGTTTAAATTTGGAGAAGATACTAAATGTGTACGATTAGTTCATGTAATATGTTTCCAAATGATATTATGATCATTGCTCTATATGCTATGTGCTATCGATCCACCCAAGTAACACCCCAATTACTATTCTGCTGCATTTGACCAACTTGGGGGTGTTACAGAAATGGTATCAGAGCGCATAGTTATAGAGAACCAGATAAAAAAACTTAAAAATTTTTAAATAATAAAAATTTTAAACTGGACTATAACTGAATATAAAAATCAGTTTAAAGAAAAATTGATTTTTGGGGAACCTATAAGTTAGGCATATGGCATTATGGAGCATGCATATTATGTGAACTAACTTCACATTGATTTATTCCTTCATGGTAAATAAACCACATAAGTATCTATTTATACTTTTGACATCATGGTTAAAAGTTTTAAAACCACATCGCATATGCATCATGAAAACTTTTTAAATTGTGTAAGTTGAAAACTTGCTCAACTTTAAAATGTTACTTTCAGATATCATGACGACGCCCACTATTGTTACTACTTTCGAGGAGCTTATGGTTCCTACCATTACACCTTTGTCACCGACGTCAGTATTAGCTGGACCTGCTTCTGATACAGAGTCCAGAGATGACCAGCAGGACGGGGTCATCGTACTCACAGATTCACCTACTCCTTCACCACCCACTGTATCTCCTACTACACCACTTCTTGTAGTACCTGCATCCCCTCCTAGAGAAGTGGACCAGGTCGTACCTTCTCTACCATCCTTACCACCACCTTCTGTACCTAGCACTTACCCCACCAGTGTCTTGCCACCTCGTAAGAGGAGACTTGACACTATCCCTGACTCGACCTATGAGGTTGGAGAGGGATCAGGAGCCGGGCAGGCTAGACTTAGTGCCCTTCAGGCACAGGTCGATGCACTCACGGCCCGACAGGCACAGGACACCACCCTTATCCACTCTCTACTACAGGCGGACCAGCAGGGTCGCGCCATGCTCCAGGAGAGACTTGACTCTCTCTATTGGGCCATAGCCGGGGAGTCATACACCACCCGGGAGACCATACACTGGCTATTGGATGAGGTAGCTTACCTCCGTTACCACTTAGCTTCATTGGAGAGTCATTCCTACGAGACTCGAGCCGCCATCTACACACAGGAGGACACTTTTAGGACCTTCGTGGATTTGACAGATCTCCGTCATCAGGAGATCACTACAGAGACAGAGCAGTTACGGAGTGCCGACACTGCACGTCAGCAGCAGCTACTAGAGGCCTTGAGATACGCCAGAGAGACCCGGAGTGCCGTGATCCGTATGCAGGACGAGCGTGCACCACCAGATGGACCACCTGCACCTGCAGGCAGCCATACTAGTGTAGGATAGATTTTTAGTTGTACATCAAGACAAGCACTGAGTTGCATCTCAGCTCGCATGATTTATTTCTTTTGTACTTGTAATCCTTTCACTTGTATTCGTAGTACCTAACCTTAGTAGGTAGGATATCTTTTGGTTGTATTACAAACAATGTACCACTATTTCAGACAGGTTGCTATGACTCTGTCTTAGATCGGTTGTACTTGTACTATACTGTTGTTTGCCAGAAATAGCATGTTACCGTCCACTTGTTTGTTTAAATTTATATTATTATGAACTCTTAACGGATTATCAAATTTGTTGTGAAATCTATGCATAAACATTACCCATGCAGTTTAATATAACCATCTTTTATCAACTAACAAATCTCAGTTTTTCTTATTTACATAGAAAAATGCCACCAAGACGCGCACGCCCAAACCCCGCAGAAACACCTGCGACGACTATATCTGATGCACAACTCAGAGTACTGATTGAGCAAGGCATTACTGACGCCTTAGCTGCCAGGGAAAACCGCCCCAGCGGAACCCATGGAGACAGTGAAAACTCTAATAACCGAAACCGCGAAGCTCGAGGATGTACTTACCCTGACTTCCTAACGTGCAAGCCCATCTATTACAAGGGCAAGGAAGGGGTAGTCGAGCTCATGCAATGGTTTGAGAGGACAGAGACCGTGTTTCGTATTAGTGACTGTACTGAAGAGAACAAAGTGAAATTCGCCACTTGTACACTTTTGGAACATGCACTCACGTTGTGGAACTCACAAGTTGCTACCCTCGGACACGATGGAGCCTATGGGATGACATGGACTGCATTGAAGGAAAAGCTTACCATGAAATACTGTCCACGTAGTGAAATCAAAAAGCTGGAGATTGAATGATGGAACCTCAAATGCACCAACTTCAATATTACGGGTTACAATCAGAAGTTCCAGGAACTAACTTTGATGTGTACCCGTATGTACCCAAAAGTGTCGGATAAGATAGAGAAGTACGTTAGTGGACTTCCAGACTCTGTTCATGACAGTGTGCTTGCATCTCGACCTACTACCATCGAGAGTGCCATTGAGTTTGCCACAGAATTAGTGGACAAACGTGGTCGTGATCATATGATTAGACAAGCAGAGCACAAGAGGAAAGTCGATGATAACTACCGTCATCATCCACAGACTCAACAGCCCAAGAGGCAGGGCTTAGGTCAAGTCTGCAGTGTTGTTTCCTTAGGATCACCACCATATGTGGGGAACAAACCAAAATGCTCAAAGTGTAACTTCCATCACTACCCCACTGTTGAATGCCGAAGACCAGAGCAGGGCAGTGCATATGTTCCGACCAATAGGAATAACTTCAGTGCCAACAACAAGTCCCACAACGGCAACAGGCAGAATTCCCGTGGAAGTGGATACCAAAGAAGTCGCCAGATCACTGGCAGTGGAAACATGGCTCGTAAGGAGATCCGTTGCTTTGGTTGTGGAGAGATTGGACACATCAGACCTGACTGCCCAAAGCGTAAGAATGAAAGCCAAAGCGGAGCATCCGCCAGAGTTTATGTCATCGGAGAGAACAGGACCAACCCCGACTCCAATGTAGTTACTGGTACGTTCCTTCTGAATAATCGCTATGCAAATAATTTATTCGATACGGGAGCCGATAGGAGTTTCGTATCCACAGAGTTTAGTAGCTTACTAGGCATTTTACCAACCCCGTTAGATAACTATTACAGAGTCGAATTAGCAGACGGAAAGATCATTGAAACTAATACCATCATAAGAGGCTGTACTTTAAACCTTCAGAACCACCCATTTGATATTCAATTAATACCCATAGAACTAAGTAGTTTCGATGTCATCATTGGTATGGACTGGTTAGCCAAATATCATGTAACCATTGTGTGTGACGAGAAACTAGTCCGTATACCATGGGGAAACGCAGATCTAATTATCCGAGGAGACGAAAATTCGGATAAAACAGACACTAGGTTGAGTGTGATCTCGTGTACCCAAGCCCAGAAATATCTACTAAAAGGATGTCCTATCTTTTTAGCGCATATTTCAAAAACAGATAAAGAAGAAGAATCCAAGGAGAAACAGATCAAGGATGTACCCATCGTCCGTGATTATCCTAAAGTCTTTCCAGACGAATTGCCAGGATTACCTCCGACTCGTCAAGTTGAATTTCAAATAGACTTGGTGCCAGGAGCTACACCTGTAGCTAAAGCACCCTACCGTTTAGCACCTACCGAGATGAAAGAACTCGCAGAACAACTCAAAGAACTGTCAGACAAAGGCTTTATCAGGCCCAGTTCCTCGCCTTGGGGAGCCCCAGTATTGTTTGTAAAAAAGAAAGACGGTTCTTTTCGAATGTGTATCGATTACAGAGAACTGAATAAGTTAACTGTGAAGAACCGCTACCCGTTACCACGAATCGACGACCTATTTGATCAGCTACAAGGATCAAGCGTGTACTCCAAGATCGACTTACGATTCGGGTATCACCAATTGAAGGTCAGAGAAGACGACGTACCAAAGACAGCTTTCAGAACACGATACGGTCATTATGAGTTCCAAGTCATGCCATTTGGACTAACTAATGCACCAGCCATATTCATGGATCTCATGAATCGAGTATGCAGACCCTATCTGGATAATTTCATGATAGTGTTTATTGATGACATCCTCATATATTCCAAGAATGAGCAAGAACACGGAGAACATCTGGCTCAAGTACTAAAACTGCTTAAGGAAGAAAAGCTGTATGTAAAATTCTTAAAGTGTGATTTTTGGATCCCTAAAGTACACTTTCTCGGTCATGTGATTGACGACAAGGGAATCCAAGTTGACCCTGCAAAAGTCGAATCCGTGAAAGATTGGGCATCTCCCACATCGCCAAAGGAAGTTCGTCAATTCTTAGGTCTTGCCGGTTACTACCGACGATTTATCGAAGGTTTCTCTAAGATTGCTAAAGCAATGACCAAGCTCACCCAGAAAGGCATAAAGTTTGTGTGGAAAGAAAAAGAAGAAGCTGCATTCCAGACCATTAAACAAAAGTTATGCAGTGCACCTATTTTAGCCTTACCAGAAGGTAACAAAGACTTCGTTGTCTACTATGACGCCTCGCACAAAGGTTTGGGAGCTGTGTTGATGCAGAGACAGAAAGTGATTGCTTATGCTTCAAGACAACTGAAGAAGCACGAGCAGAATTACTCCACCCATGATCTAGAACTTGGATTCATAGTTTTCGCCTTAAAAATATGGAGGCACTACCTGTACGGGACCAAGTGCACAGTTCATACTGATCACAAGAGCTTGCAACATATCCTAGATCAGAAAGAATTAAACATGAGGCAACGTCGTTGGATAGAATTACTCAGCGACTACGACTGTGACATCAAATACCACCCAGGAAAGGCAAATGTAGTCGCAGATGCACTAAGCCGAAAGGGAACTGATCCTCCCATGAGAGTTCGAGCCTTAGTCATGACCATTAACTTGGACCTACCCAAATAAATATTAGAGGCCCAACTCCAGGAACAGAAGCCCGAGAATATCGGAAAGGAAGACATAGGAGGAATGCTTAGGACGGACTTAAGCAAGGAAAAGTTAGAAGCTAGAACGGACGGAACGTTGTGTCTACACGGAAGAAGCTGGCTACCATGTTACGGAGACTTGAGGAACGTGATCATGAATGAATCCCATAAATCTAAGTACTCCATACATCCCGGATCCGAAAAGATGTATCAAGACGTGAAGAAATTATACTGGTGGCCGAACATGAAAGCAGACATTGCCACCTACGTGAAGAAATGTTTGACTTGTGCTAGAGTTAAAACAGAACATCAGCGACCATCAGGTTTGTTGGTTCAACCCGAAATACCAAAATGGAAATGGGACAATATCACCATGGATTTCATTACCAAACTTCCTACATCGTCCTACGGTTACGATACAATTTGGGTAATCGTTGACCGCCTCACGAAATCAGCTCACTTCTTACCAGTCAAGGAAAATGATTCTCTGAGCAAATTGGCCAAAACATACTTAAAGGAAGTTGTGACAAGACACGGGATACCAGTCTCAATCATCTGCGATAGAGATGGCAGATTTACATCAAACTTCTGGAAAGCCTTTCAGAGAGCTTTAGGGACAAACCTGGATATGAGTACCGCATACCATCCACAGACAGACGGTCAGAGTGAACGAACAATCCAAACATTAGAAGACATGCTGAGAGCATGTGTGATCGATTTTGGAAAAGGATGGGTCGAACACATTCCATTGGTGGAGTTCTCCTACAATAACAGCTACCATGCCAGTATTAAGGCGGCACCATTTGAGGCCCTTTATGGCCGCAAATGTCGTTCACCAGTATGCTGGGCGGAGGTGGGAGAATTTCAACTGACAGGACCCGAACTGATCCAAGAGACTACTGAGAAGATCGCCCTCATCAAACAACGAATTCAGGCTGCCCAGGATAGACAAAAGAGTTATGCCGATAGGAAACGTAAACCTATGGAGTTTGCTGTAGGTGATCGTGTCATGCTGAAGGTATCACCTTGGAAGGGTGTTGTACGATTTGGGAAACGGGGAAAGCTAAATCCACGTTACACAGGACCCTTCAAAGTAATTGCCAGAATTGGAGAGGTTGCCTATCGCTTAGAGTTACCCCAGTAGTTGAGCCGAGTACACCCTACATTCCACGTCTCAAACTTGAAGAAGTGCTACGCAGATGAACCATTAGCAATGCCATTGGAAGGAGTCCATTTTGACGACAAACTTCAATTTGTAGAAGAACCAGTGGAAGTCGTGGAGAGAGAAGTTAAGAAGTTGAAATGAAGCCAAATCCCGTTAGTTAAAATACGATGGAACTCTAGGAAAGGTCCCGAATTTACTTGGGAACACGAAGACTCGTTTAGAGCTAAATACCCACACCTTTTCACCTGAGCAGTGACGTCATCTTAAGCTTTGAGGACAAAGCTAAAATAACGGGTTTATGCTGTAAAACCTGTCAATTTAAGTATATATATTTATTCTATCACCTTTGCATGAAATTCCTTTGAACAATCATATGCATCACATGAGCATACATCATTCTAATCATCTAAACAGAGAAACAACTATATCACAATTTTTATTGTTACTATGAGTATTTTAATCATAAAAGCATGACCACATTTGTATGACTATATTTCAATAGCATACTGGGCAACAAATGATCTATTGTAAAGGACTTTAAGTCATCTGAACATGTGATCACTTGCATACATCCCATTGATTTTCTAAAAATCCAACGTCATGATCACAAATAATAACTGGCTATTTATATATATATAAATATTTTTAATTTGGATAGTCTATATATATTTTTCACACTATAATTGGCTTAAAACTACGATGACAATCACTTTTACACATGAACACTACAATAAATCATTTTATATTTCTTTTATATATTTTTGTAATAATAAAATCACCTAAGGACCATACTTTCACCAAAGGCCCTAAACGTAACCAAAATTACTTAAACTCAATTGTACTCACATAATATTATAACCTTAACTCACTTAACACTCACCTAGACACAAAAATTAAACACAAGCATACCCTAGACTTATATTAAAACCGTATATATTCATATATATACTTAACCATAACCCTTTTATACCAAAACTCTTACCCTTCTTACCAATTGTCCAAACTATACACTAAATATAACACCTATGTATATACATTACCTAAATTTTACTTCCCTTTTGACTTGAAACCTATGAAACCGCCGGTTTCATTTGTAAACCATGGGAACTTGTACATTTTTGGGCAATTAAGGTTAGTACTAGATACACTATTTGGAAAACTAAGTCACACATCCATCCTTGTTTGCTCCTAGCCGTGTATACCCATATCACCACACACCAAAACTTGTACAACATGCCATTAAATGGAAACACTCAAAAACTTACCTTTTGTCCCTTTGAATCACTTCATGCGACGGCTAAAGACAACCCAACTAGCAAGCTTGTACATCTTAAGCATTTATGAAATGTACTCACCAAGTACCATGTCAAATACACACAATCTCTTTACCCCTCTCTCTTGCCGTGTCTCACCCCAAGCCACAAACCATCCTTCACTCTTAGATATTTAGGAACCTCACAAACACTCATTCACCCTTAGACATTTATATTCAGATCATAAACCTTTCCATATAACACCTTGAGTTAACCAAAAATCCTCCATCTCATTTACTACCAAATCCTAGTACTCCAAGCATTGGAGTCTAGCATTCAAGACTCCTAGTACTCGTCTAGAAGCAAGCCGACGCCAACACTACTCTCCTTTGTCGCCATTTTGATCAAACAAGTAAGTAAGACTACACTAGACCTATTTCCATCTTTCTTTTACTTTCCATCTCATAACATGCATGTATAAGCTTAGGAAATGGACCTAGGTTGCCATGCATACGTAAAACCTTCATGAAATGCCATCCATATGACATATAAGCCACGGCTTATACAATGGGTGAACATTTCGTGCCCTAGAATCCTTAATCATGTTCTAGCATGTTGGACACCTTACTTAAAAACCCTACAAATGAACTAGTTATAAATGAGTACCTTAAAAATGAGTATATTGTAAAATAAGCCGAACCACTTAGCATATATAAGCCCATATTGTTATATAAGCCACGTCATTTAAGCCTTAAAAATCTATATAAGCCAAAGTAGTAATAAAATAAGCTAGCTTGATAATACAATTATATATAAGCCGAGACCTAGATAACTTATTTAAGCTCTTAGGAATTTAAGCCTAAAAATATAAGCCATGCATATATAAGCCGAATATTATAAGCCTTAGAATAAGCCCAAAAGCCCTCAAAATATAAGCTTATGATTAACTAGTAGGAAAATATAAGCTTTAGCCAAAAAAAAATAATAAACTTATATAAGCCACACAAATAAGCCGAAACATATAAGCTTAGAACTAAACTAGTTATTTGGAATTTAAAACCTAATATAAGCCCACTAGTTAAGGCCCAATAGTAAATAACTACCATTTACTAATTACCTTAAGTTTTACTAAACCCATTAACCTTTTTACCCTAACCGGACCATAATGGGCCGCATAGCCCAACATTAAAATAAAATAGGTACTCTTCGTGCCAAAAGTGTCATATGGTGAAAGTTGGGTCCGAAAATGAAACTAGTAAAACTATGTAATCAATTTCGTGACTATTATATAGTCCAAGGGGCGTTTATGCCATGTTTGAAACTAAAGGGGTAAACTAAAATCAACCGTGAGACTTAAATAAACCACAAGGACCTTTTATGCCATTTTTGAAACTCAAAGCAAGCCCTAATCCCACTTATATATATGACGTGGGATTGGAGGGGGGCATTTTGCCATTTCCCGAAAGTTTACCAAGCCCTAGGGGGCATTTTCATAAAATGGAATAACCACCAAGGACTAACGGTGTAATGAATGTAACAGATGAAAACTTAAAGTTAATTTTCTAAACAATTATATTTACAAAGAGTTATTATAGTTTTATTTAATTAAAAGAAGTAATAAAACTTGTCATTTGTAAAATAAATTATTTTAGTTATTTACAAACCCTACGATATTGACAAACCCCGTTAACCATTTTCCTTTGAAACCTTAAAACTTAATCACTTATAATTTATTTCCTTATGATAAATTAAATAAGATATGGTTACTTATTTAATTTACGACCCCTCTTTCCTTAAAACAAATTTATATACACTTATATATATATATATATATTTTTCTTGAACAAAAATATATATACATACCTTTATTTCACTATAAGAACAAACACTTAAGCCAACGTAACAATTCATAAATTGTGATCATGCATTTTCGTATGTACCATTCATCATGCATAATTATTGTTGCATTCACTGAGACATTTAAATTACTTAGGTAATTTCTCCAGTTCGTGACCATACTGTGACATCATCCTCACTACATCATTATCACTAAGGTGAGTTCATGGCCCCATCTTTACTGTTTTATAACTGGGGGAGAAAACGTACAAAAACTATTTATATGCAAGCATGCACAGACAACAACAATTTATTTGCCTACTGTTTGCTCCATTCCCGTGGACTGTATTAGTTAATAGTGTAGCGCGAAATGTATGGATAGATCTATTCGGGTATTGACAACACCCGGCCTGTCGTGATCAGCTGTCACGTATTGCTTAGGCCGAGCAGCAGGTTTATGTCATTGTCGGATTTAGGGAAACCTCAATCAGGATAGACCCAAATGGGCTTACTGAGAATCATGTCTAGCTTCTATTACAGGGCAATAGGAACTACTGTAGCATTGGGCTGTGATGTCCTGCTACCTTCGTGGTGCTTTGCATATTGATACTTTATTTAATTAATTAAACCTGTGAATTCACCAACATCGTGTTGACCGCCACATTTTACTTTTATGTTTTCTCAGGAAAGTAAGCAGGTTCATGCATTGGATTCCAGCATTTTAGGAAGCATCATGTTGACCATTAGGCTGGGATATTTATTTCTGTTTTATAATTAATGTGGTTTAAATTTGTACAAGATACTAAATGTGTACGATTAATTCATGTAATATGTTTCCAAATGATATTATGATCATTGCTCTATATGCTATGTCCTATCGATCCACCCAAGTAACACCCCAATTACTATTCCGCTGCATTTGACCAACTTGGGGGTGTTACACTAGTGCTCTTGATGATATGTTAAACAAACAAGTTCATTCTAAGGAAAGACTTGGTCTAGGTTTTAACTCAAATGAAGCCTCAACTAGTGAACCAAAACAAGTCAGGTTTTCTGATTGTAGTAAATTTAGATAACTTGCTTTAGGAAAAACAAGCAACTAAATATGAGCGGTAAGTATCGAGTGACGGTTTAGGAAAACCGTGCACTAATGACCCAAAATCACTTTAAAAGAGATGAAAAGATTCGTTTCCCAAGGAGGTATGGTGTCGTGAATTAACTTGTGTTTCTTTGAGATTAATATTGAGAAGATGGAATGACGGTTTCTTGGAAATTACACTATAACGTAAAAAACGAAAACGTAAAACCGTAGAAAAATCACTAAAATTAAAAATTATTAAAACCAAAAACAAAATCAAGAAAAAGATTAAAAAGACTAAAACAAGTCTAAAATAATATAAATAAAGACAAAAATCCAATAAAGATATTTTAAAACCTTTTATTAATTAAATAATTAATTTTAAATGCTAATTAAAGCCCTAAAATTAAATTTAATTAATTCAAATGTCAAAAATATGATTTTATTGAATAATTACTCAACTTATATTATTATAAGACTAAAAAGTAATTTTCTAAAAATTAAAACCTATTAAAGCTATTTTTAAAACTCAAAAAAATGATTTAAAATAATTAAAAACTAATTAAACTTAAAATAATTATAAAAATAAATCTAAAAGTTATAAAAATAATCTAAAAATGGAAATAGTCCTAATCAATGACAAAGAACCTAGAAAAAATGAAAAAAGAAAGAAAAATAAAATTTTGAAAATTAAATAATAAAATAATATTAAAATAATAAAAAAAAAAATAAAAGCCACACAGTTGCGCCGCAACTAGTGGGGCTTGCGCCGCAACTAGTGTTACGGGATCACCAAGATCTGCAGGTACTTCAGTTGCGCCGCAACATGCTGTCTTGCGCCGCAACTTGAATGACGTGCCAGTTATGAACTAATGCACAAGCAGGTTGCACTTGTGTGTTTATGAGTTTGGCCAAGAGGACTTGACCTTGGCTTATTTTGGTATGCTTTTTGGACAATAATGGCACTCTTGTGATCCTTTGATCACAAGAAGTCAAGAACAACACAAATAACAACAAGAATCAAACATCAACAATCAAAGATCATGCACAAAGTTCATCACAAATCAAGCAAATTAACACTTATGCAGATTTTTAACACCCTTTTTACCTTTTAAACACTCCAAATTCACTCCAAACTTGACCAAATGATTACACAACAATAAAACAATCTAACTCAAACCTTAATCTATTAACCTAACATCTTTTAACAACACAAATCAATGATTGTACCCTGCTTAAACCTGTTGCCAAACACCCTTTTAAAATCTAAAAACCAACTTTTAACATACCAAAACCTTACAAAACTTGATTAAACTTGTTCCAACATCTTAAAACATGCATAACAACACTTGAGAACACAAATCAACTATCTATAACACACTTAATCAATCAATCAAGCAAAATCACACAACTAGCTATTTTTGAACTTTTCAAGAGTAAAAGGAAGATACCTTAGGTTCTTACATCCAAGAACCTAGAGGATGAAAATCCTCCTCCAATCCAACTCGGGTTGGAGCTGAACTAAATCAACAAGCCTTCAACCTATTGTAATCACAAAACAAGAAAACAACAAAATAATATAACAATATATATTTTTTTTTATGTTTCCTTTTTCTCCTTTCCAAAATACTTTCAAAACCTTAACCAACCTTTTTAAATACGTTTTAAAACACTATAACATCAATTAATCAAAACCTCTTAACATCCAAACCTTTTGAGAAGATTTTACCAAAATCTCTCAAAATCTCAAAACCTTAAACAACTTTGGAAATCAAAGTTGCTTAACCAAATAAAAGTGGAACTCAGAATCAATCTCCTCACAACACACAAACTTTTAAAAACAATAAAAAAGGAATTACACTTGAATATTTCAAAAACCAAACTTTTTATTTCTTTAAAAAGGAATTACATGTGAGAGACTAGAAACTGGAACAAGGGCTTCACACAAGTTGTGAGCTCCTTTTATAGAGTCCTAAGAACAATCTAGAATGCATAAAAACTAAAACCCTAATACATAGAAAATCCCAAATGTGCCCTTGAATGATTTTGAGTGCATATGAGCTGTCCATTTGATCTTGGCCTTTAAATTTTGCTTTGTGAGCAAGCATATCATCTTGGACGTTCAATTTGCCACGTCACTAGTCTTGGAGGTTAAGAAATGATGTGATTGGTGGATTGGGGAATTGGGGTTTTGGTGCACATGAGTGGGATGCAGGTTTTTAGGAGTGGGAAGGGTTTTGGAGTGTGTGAATTAAGTGTGTGAAGGTTTAATTGAGTTTTACCCAAGTAAATGTGAGGGTAAAATCTGGGGTGGTAAGAAGGTGAATAGTACTCATTTGATCCGAATTTTTGGGGGTGGGATGGTGTTAGGCGCCTGATTTTTTTAAATGTTTCAAGTTTGGCACTTTTGGTCCTTGTCTTTTGGAATTTTTGGCTTTTAAAGATTTTCAGCCTAAAATTCCCTTCCTTTGTTATTAACTTTCCCATTTTTGCAATTTTGGCACAATACTTTTGGAAAAAGGTTTCAAGGATGATTTTTGACATTTGGTGATTCTTTAAGGACTAATCTTGGACAATTGATCTTCAAAGGTCTTCAATGAGTCTTTCACTTGTTGAGGGACCATTGTTGGCAATTTGAAATTGTTGAGGGACTAAACTTGCCATTTCTTCAATCTTGAAGGACCTTTTTGCAAATTTGACAAACTTAAGGGACCAAACTTGTAATTATCAATATACAAGGGTTTTAAGTGTCATTTCTTCATTCTTGGATGATCAATCTTGTATTGTCTTCAGGTCTTCAAGGGTTTTTGATGAAAATTCCATGATTAGGGCCCGGTTCTTTGTACGGCTTCGTTTCTCGTGTCCGTTTTTCCTTGTATCTTGTGATCTTTTGTCTTTTTCACGATATCCATACCTAAAACACAAGTAAACAAACACAAGCATATATATGGTATTTTATGACATTTTTATGCATTTAAAGCCCGAAAAGAACGATGAGATCATGTATAAATGCCATCTCATCACTCCCCCATACTAAGCCATTGCCGTGCCCTCACGCAATGCTAGAATAAAGTATCTAAGCATCACCAAAGTTCAATTTTATTAACCTTTATTGAAGAGTAAAAGAAAACTTGCAACATACTACGATATTGTGTAAAGACATAATGTATGATTTTCATCACCGTAAAGTGACTTTTAGGGTCTAAGAATAGAAACAAGTTAATGTCCCTTAGAGTAAATTTCGTCATCCTTGATTGTCATACATTCCATGCTAAGTGCAAAAACAAGATCATTGTTGGTACAAGTCACAATGCTAACACTACTCATACGTCCAAATTGTGTAATACTTTTTCTCCCCGCAATCCTAGTTATTATAAAAGGAAATGGGTTACTAGCATTTTTTATCTATTTGTCATGGATCACAAGTGATTCATATTGACTTATTTGAGTAGTTATTAGTCCGAAAGCAAAGTAGCACGATTTGATCAATAGTTAGCCGAAGGACAAAATCTTTTAAAACGGCTTCCCGTGTATCTCCTTAAGTTCATATCTTGGCATAACTTGTTTCACGATTTGAGACCTTTCTCGGACCGATATTTGGCATGTACTTCATACTTCAAATCTTGGGAAGACGTTCTCGAAATTATGGTCTTCTCTTCATATAATTGGAATTTCTTCACTTGACGTTTTTGAGAGATTCTTCATATAGGACCACGACTTCATCATTTTTCTTCAATCTTTACTTTGGATTTTGATATACAACGATCCGCCTCCTTTTCGGACTTGGATATATTTATCCTCATACCTTGTTAGGGTCTTTTTGGATAGACTTTCTCCATTCTTTAGGGGAGTAATTGCTTCTCGTCGTGTGTCTCGATCCTTCATATTGATTTTGGAACAATGATACTTCACATCATCTTTGGATCTTTAGCAAAAATAGAGCTCCTCATGCCTTGTTAGGGCCTTTTTGGATAATCACCAATCTTCGCGTCCCGTTTCAATAAGTTATGCCTTGGCTATGAACTCTATTCAACCCCGAGCAACTTTTAAACGATCTTGCGCTAGAGGCTAAGTAACTTTTCAAATCGTACGACCTTACTTATTGCAATTATGATTTATTCCTAATGCATTGATCTTATGGGAAGAAAAAGCCACAATTAAAAACATATGAGTTTTTGAAAGAACACTTTCATGTTCTACGTTTAGCATGATCACTTGTCTAACTCTATCATTTCTCGTTCTTCACTATTTAAAGACCTCTAATTAAAGAGACTCGTGAATACTTAGCCGTGCAAGTCAAAATTAAGCCAAATTTGGATTAGCTTTCATTAAGACTATATCAAATCAAAGTTTTGGGTTTTCAAGCCACCTATAGGATCTTGCACTTTCTTGGACTTTTTCAAGTTTAGAGAATGCGTTTTAAAGTTCCCTTGATAAGTGACTTTCTAGAATCAATTATAGGAACTTGCGAAAAGTTCTTGTTCTTAACCCGAATGAATTAAGACTTTCGCGTTTTAAAGCTCCCTATATAAAAGTCTAGCAAAACTTGAATTGAGCGGGTTAAGGAATGTAAATGGCTCCAAATGCCCATCAAGTCAAAAATTAACTCTTATTCTACCCATCGGAAAATATACATTCGTGTCTTAAAAACACTTATGAAAACAAAGAAAAATTTTAAAATTTGGCCATTTTTAGCCTTATTAGCAAAGCAAAATATTGAAAATTGGAAAACGTGAGGGCGTAGCAAAGCAAGTATCTATTCACCCCCCCATACTAAAAGTAAACATTGTCCTCAATGTTTCGAGTCTAAAGGTGGAGCACCCCCATACTAGAGACGAAGAATCGAATGCTTAGGATCTAGCATGGAAAGGGTGATCAACAATATATCTAAAGCCGTTTATTAATTATGCTAAAAGATAATTGTTAGAACAATAAAGGATATGTCATGGAATCGTGAAAAACTTCTTCAAACGAACGATGGAGGCTCACGTAAACGAACACGAGAGTCTTCAATTGTAGACGATGATGATGATCTAGATAACACAATCACAAACAACCACGAGACAACGAGTTGGAAGGGTACAAGTCCCCTTATTAGTGGACATAAAAAGCATAAAGATAAGCATGGGATCTCCCCCACGAGGCACCTCGTTTTTGATTACCGAGTCATGAGCTCGACTCGATCCCCTCAATGCTAATTATCATTGGGGAAGGTGTCTTGGTCGGGGGCAACCATTGAAGGAATTTCCCCACCAAAGTAGTGCTTAAGCCTATGTCCATTCACCTTGAAATTGGGACCATCATCTTGAGCTAGCTCAATGGTCCCATAAGGAAACACTTGTGTAATGGTGAACGGACCCGACCAACGAGATTTCAATTTCCCGGAAAATATCTTAAGACGTGAGTTAAAAAGCAACACTTGATCACCAACGTTAAAAACACGGTTTTTAATCTTTGAATCATGAAACTTTTTAGTCTTTTCTTTAAAAATTAATGAATTTTCATAAGCATTATCCCTTAATTCATCCAATTCATTCAATTGTATTTTCCGGTGATCTCCCGCGGTCTTCAAGTCAAAATTAGCATGCTTAAGGGCCCAATATGCCTTATGCTCCAATTCAATGGGCAAATGACAATTCTTCCCATAGACTAACTTATAAGGAGTACAACCGATAGGTGTCTTATAAGCGGTCCTAAAGGCCCATAAAGCGTCATCGAGTTTGTCGGACCATGAAGCACGGTTTTCTCCAATCGACCTTTCTAAAATCCTCTTCAAAGTTCGGTTCGAAACCTCGACTTGCCCACTCGTTTGCGGGTGATAAGCCGTAGAAAGACGATGTGTAACCCCATATTTCTTTAGAACCTTTTCGAATTGGTCATTACAAAAATGGGTTCCACGATCGCTTATAATAGCACGAGGGGTTCCGAACCGAGAGAATAGTTGCTTCAAAAACTTCACGACCACACGAGCATCATTAGTAGGCAAAGCCTTAGCTTCCACCCACTTAGAAAGGTAGTCCACCGCGACGAGGATATATTTGTTGCCATGAGACGATGGGAACGGCCCCATAAAGTCTATTCCCCATATGTCGAAAATCTCACACACTTGAATTATATTTTGCGGCATTTCATCACGTTGAGACGATTTTCCTTGACGTTGGCACGAATCACACGACTTTACAAGTGCGTGTGCATCACGATAGATAGAAGGCCAAAAGAAACCGGCATCGAACACTTTCTTAGCCGTGAGATTAGCACCGTGGTGACCACCCGTGGGTCCCTCGTGACAAGCTCTAAGGATATTAGAAGCTTCGGCACCAAACACACAACGTCGAACGAGTTGATCCGCACAAATCCGAAAGAGATAAGGGTCGTCCCAAAAATAGAACTTGACGTCACGAAAGAATTTTCGTTTTTGTTGTGTCGTCATACCCTTGATTATGAAATTGCCCGCATGGTAATTTGCAATGTCGGCAAACCATGGGGTGGTGTCTTTAGAATTCACTACACCGAGAGTCTCAAGAGGAAATGTTTCGGTAATTTCCTTGTTCTCGAAAACATCTTTGTGAGGATCTTCTAGACGAGAGAGATGATCGGCCGCTAGATTCTCGGCTCCTTTTTTGTCAAGCACGGTGACATCAAATTCTTGGAGGAGGAGCATCCAACGAAGTAATCTCGGCTTAGCATCTTGCTTAGCTAAGAGATACTTGATAGCCGAATGGTCGGTATACACGATGCTTTTAGTTAGGACGAGATAAGGTCGGAATTTCTCAAAAGCATAGACCACGGCAAGGAATTCCTTTTCCGTTGTGGTGTACTTTAATTGAGCCTCGGTCATCGTCTTACTAGCATAGTGGATAGGACGGAAATGCTTGTCGTAACGTTGCCCTAAGACGGCCCCTATAGCATAATCACTTGCATCGCACATGATTTCAAAGGGTAATTCCCAATTAGGAGCAACAAGAATGGGAGCTTCGGTAAGTTTCCTTTTTAGAGTCTCGAAAGCCTTAACACAATCCTCATTAAAGTTAAAAGGAGCATCCTTCTCGAGAAGGTGTGTCATAGGACGAGAAATCTTCGAAAAGTCCTTGATGAAACGACGATAAAAGCCCGCGTGGCCTAGGAAACTACGAACTCCCTTAACGGTTTTGGGATGAGGTAACTTGGCGATGACGTCTACCTTAGCTTTATCGACCTCAATCCCCGCCTTCGACACCTTATGTCCTAAGACGATTCCTTGTTTACACATGAAATGACATTTCTCCCAATTAAGCACAAGATTGGTTTCTTCACAACGTTTTAACATTTGTTCGAGATTAGATAAACATGACGTGAACGAATTACCAAACACCGAGAAGTCATCCATAAACACTTCCATCGACTTCTCGATCATGTCGTGAAAAATCGCCATCATACACCGTTGAAACGTACCGGGTGCATTGCAAAGTCCGAAAGGCATCCTACGATAAGCGAACGTTCCATAAGGACACGTAAACGTAGTCTTCTCTTGATCACGAGGGTCGATAGGAATTTGAAAGTAACCGGAAAAACCATCTAAAAAGCAATAGAATTCATTTCCCGCAAGTCGCTCCAACATTTGATCCATGAAGGGCAAAGGAAAGTGGTCTTTACGAGTGGCGTCATTTAACTTTCGGTAGTCAATACACACCCTCCAACCGGTCACAACACGAGTGGGAATTAACTCGTTGTTTTCATTAGGCACAACGGTCATTCCTCCCTTTTTAGGGACACAATGGATTGGGCTCACCCATGGGCTATCGGATATAGGATAAATCATTCCCGCGTCAAGGAGTTTAAGGACCTCCTTTTTAATGACATCGTGAATTTTGGGATTTACCCTTCTTTGACTTTGAATTGCGGGTTTGTAGTCCTCCTCCATTAAAATCTTGTGAGTACAAAATTTTGGGTCAATACCCTTAATGTCGGAAATTTTCCACGCAATTGCCCCTTTGTGAGCCTTAAGAACTTTCAAGAGCTCGGTTTTTTCATCATTAGCAAGATCTTTTGCAATAATAACCGGCAATTTGTCATCACCTTCCAAGAATGCATATTCAAGGTGAGAAGGAAGATCTTTCAATTCAAGGATAGGCGGTTCCTCGATTGAAGATTTTGGTTCAACACTCATAACTTCCATCGGCGGAAGAAATGGTGGAATAGAAATATCATCACTAATCAACACCTCATCTTCATTGTCGATTTCATTTGAAGTGAAATCGCCTCCTTGGAATGGAGTGAGATTTGGTGTGGAATTAGCAAGAATCGGATCCAAAATAGTGGGATTGCCACTTGACGAGCTATCGGAAAAACCTAACACTTCTTGTGAAAACTCATCGCAAACCATATCAACGATGTCAATGTGATTGATGGTAGCGATTGCATAAACATGAGAAGGTTTCGAGTTTTGAGTAGCGTTTATAACAAGTTCCTCTTCGTTGAATCTCAAAGTGATAGTTCTTGCATGAACATCGATAAGCGATCTCGAAGTATCTAAAAATGATCGTCCTAAAATTAGAGGAACTTGAGGATCCGCGGGGATGTCGACTACTATAAAATCAACGGGATAGTAGAACTTCCCCACTTTCACGAAAACATCTTCGGCTACCCCACATGCCATAATCGTAGAATGATCGGCCATCTCGATGGACATGTTCGAAGGAATAAGAGCCGGAAGCGAAAGCGATTTCCAAATGGAAAATGGCATCAAATTAATGCTTGCACCAAGATCGGCCAAGGCGAGGCATTCTTTCATCTCTTGTATGTCACAAGGAATGAGAAACTTTCCGGGATCACCAACTTTTTCCGGTATGCGGTTAAGATAAACCGAAGAACAATTAGCAAGCTTTGAAAGCTTTTCCTTATCGCTCATCATACTTTTAAAAGTGGAAGCGAAACGAGGCATGTATAACAACGCGTCGGCTAAACTCACATCAAAATGAACTTGTTGAAACATCTTAATAAAAAGCTCGATTTGTTGTTTGTTACGTTCTTGCATTTTCTCTTTGTTTCGTCTTGAAGGGTAGGGTAAAGGTGGTGTGGGTAAGTCATTAGGCAACGGCCTTGGAATCTCGGGTTCCATAATTGGTATTGGTTCAACCGTAGGTGTGGTATGAGCGGTACTTCGTGGGATTGTAATGTGCTCCTTTTCGACCATCACCTCGGGTTCTTTCTCGATTTCCTTCTCCGTAGAAGTACTTAGACGAGAGATTGGTTCCTTGAAAGTTTTACCACTTCGTGTAGTAATAACCTTCATTTCTCCCTTCGGGTTTGCAATGGTATCACTAGGAAGACCACCCGAAGAAGAGGGCTTACACATGATTGCTTCGAACATCTTAGCCATTCGGTCCTCAAATTTTGATTGCCTAGCATCCGCTTTCAATAATTCTTGCTTAATCTCATGTTGTCCTAATTCCATCTTTTGTTGGTTTTGTTGAAGACGTTGGACATTTCCTTCCATTTTATTAGCATGAGTTTTAAGTTCATTAGCAAGTTCATTTTTAAGCTCGTTTTTCAACTCGGACCTTAAGCTAATCATCTCACGTTGCATATTATCAAATTTAGCATCATTTGCTTTTGCATAATCCAAAAATTCTCCTTGCAAATTTTTCGTGTGAGCATTTTGAAAACCTTGTGTAGTATTTTGAAAATCACGGTTTTGGTTTTGATTAGAGATTTGTCCATTCCCACTTTGATAATTCCCTTTGTTGTAATTGCGTGTGTTGCCTTGGTAATTACCTTGGTTGTTGTTTCGATAATTGTTAGCATTTTGATTTGGTGGAGCTTGATTTTGGCGGGAACCTTGGCCGTTTTGGTTGTAAGTTCCCGTTGCTACATAAGCACTCGAAGTGTTACCATCCGCGGTAATGCACTCGGATAAATCATGAGCTCCTCCACACGATAAACAACTCTTAGCAACCGCTTTAACCGAAGCGGAATTGGAAGCTTCTTGAGCCTTCCAATGGGACATAAGATTAGCAAATCTATCAAAAAACCGATTTTCCTCATTAGCTTCATCATGTAAGGCATTAATGCTACGAGACGATTGTGATGACGATGACGAACCCATATTGGCAACACTCGGTGTGTTACGAGGGCTATAAACCTTAGATCGATTTTCAATGATTTGTAAAGCCTCATTTGTCGTCTTGCACAAAAAATTACCACCCGCGGCGGCATTCAAATAATCTCGTTCATGATCATTAAGCCCATTATAAAAAGTATCAATTTGATGCAATTCCGAAAAATCATGATGAGGACATTCATGTAACATCTCCTTAAATCGTTCCCATGCCATAGAAAAACTTTCATTGTTACGTTGCACAAATCGTGAAATCTCATTTTTCAAATGTGTTGTTTTTGATGGTGGAAAAAACTTGTTCACAAACTTAGAAACGAGATCGGCCCATGTCAAAATCGAATTTGGCGGTTCTTTCTCGAGCCAAATTTTTGCGGGTCCATCCAACGAATATGGAAACAACATCATCTTAATGGCGTCATGCGGAACATCTTTGAATTTGCTAGTGGCGGTGAGACGGTTGAAATTCCTAATGTGGTAATGCGGGTTGTCTTTCTCGTGACCTCGAAATTTGTTTGCTTGTAGCATCGACATTAAACCCGTCTTAATTTCGAAATTCTCCGCAAGGATGGCGGGAATAACAATGGCCTCTCCAAAACCCTCGGTGGGTGCTTGTAGCAACTCCATCATAGTACGATTAGCCATTACGACTTCTTGTTCTATAATAGGTTCAACAATTGGAGGTTCTTCAACAATCAACGATCCTTGATTTGCTTGCTTTTGAAGTCGTTTACGAGCTCGTTTTGCTTGATTACGAGTGATCATAAACTTCACGAAGAATGGGAGGTGAGCAAAGAAGATTCTTTTTGGTTGTTTTGTGAATTTTCAATTTTTTTGTGTTTTTGATGATATTTAATTTTTTTGGTTTTTGGTGTATCTTCGTAGACAACAATCTACAAAATCTCTCCTCGAATCAAACTCTTGATTAAAGAAGCCTCAAAGGAATGAAAACGATCACGTGGAGTGAACGCCTTCGAATGACTTTAGAACTTTGGTGAAAACCAAATTGTTCACGAGGGTTTAATCACAAAGAAAACCAAGCAAATATAGTATACGTATTAATACTTTGGGCGGCAAAACCCTCGATTAGCCTTCAAAATCAAAATACTCACAAGCAAGCGGGGAAACGAGGCGGCGCGAAGCACTTAAGAGCCTTTTTCCTTAGGGTATATTTTATAATACCCGCCTTATACCCACCTTATAGTTCGTATCTTTCAAAATCGAGCTTCTCGAAAGTATTTATCTATTTTTGCCTTTTTCTTTTTGTTTGAGATTCGAATACAATGATCGAGTGATGAAATCCCGAATCAAGGTTGTGTTTTCACACTTTTGGAGATATTGTATATTGATTGTGATACTTAATACAATATATTAATAATATTCACAAAGAAAAACCGAGAAAACCGATAATACGTGTTAAGGGAGTTCCACTTAACACAAATATTATTATGGATAATATCAAAAACAAAATTTTCCAAATTAAGACACGACACACCTCCCCGGCAGCGGCGCCAAAAATGATTGTAGTAAATTTAGATAACTTGCTTTAGGAAAAACAAGCAACTAAATATGAGCGGTAAGTATCGAGTGACGGTTTAGGAAAACCGTGCACTAATGACCCAAAATCACTTTAAAAGAGATGAAAAGATTCGTTTCCCAAGGAGGTATGGTGTCGTGAATTAACTTGTGTTTCTTTGAGATTAATATTGAGAAGATGGAATGACGGTTTCTTGGAAATTACACTATAACGTAAAAAACGAAAACGTAAAACCGTAGAAAAATCACTAAAATTAAAAATTATTAAAACCAAAAACAAAATCAAGAAAAAGATTAAAAAGACTAAAACAAGTCTAAAATAATATAAATAAAGACAAAAATCCAATAAAGATATTTTAAAACCTTTTATTAATTAAATAATTAATTTTAAATGCTAATTAAAGCCCTAAAATTAAATTTAATTAATTCAAATGTCAAAAATATGATTTTATTGAATAATTACTCAACTTATATTATTATAAGACTAAAAAGTAATTTTCTAAAAATTAAAACCTATTAAAGCTATTTTTAAAACTCAAAAAAATGATTTAAAATAATTAAAAACTAATTAAACTTAAAATAATTATAAAAATAAATCTAAAAGTTATAAAAATAATCTAAAAATGGAAATAGTCCTAATCAATGACAAAGAACCTAGAAAAAATGAAAAAAGAAAGAAAAATAAAATTTTGAAAATTAAATAATAAAATAATATTAAAATAATAAAAAATAAAATAAAAGCCACACAGTTGCGCCGCAACTAGTGGGGCTTGCGCCGCAACTAGTGTTACGGGATCACCAAGATCTGCAGGTACTTCAGTTGCGCCGCAACATGCTGTCTTGCGCCGCAACTTGAATGACGTGCCAGTTATGAACTAATGCACAAGCAGGTTGCACTTGTGTGTTTATGAGTTTGGCCAAGAGGACTTGACCTTGGCTTATTTTGGTATGCTTTTTGGACAATAATGGCACTCTTGTGATCCTTTGATCACAAGAAGTCAAGAACAACACAAATAACAACAAGAATCAAACATCAACAATCAAAGATCATGCACAAAGTTCATCACAAATCAAGCAAATTAACACTTATGCAGATTTTTAACACCCTTTTTACCTTTTAAACACTCCAAATTCACTCCAAACTTGACCAAATGATTACACAACAATAAAACAATCTAACTCAAACCTTAATCTATTAACCTAACATCTTTTAGCAACACAAATCAATGATTGTACCCTGCTTAAACCTGTTGCCAAACACCCTTTTAAAATCTAAAAACCAACTTTTAACATACCAAAACCTTACAAAACTTGATTAAACTTGTTCCAACATCTTAAAACATGCATAACAACACTTGAGAACACAAATCAACTATCTATAACACACTTAATCAATCAATCAAGCAAAATCACACAACTAGCTATTTTTGAACTTTTCAAGAGTAAAAGGAAGATACCTTAGGTTCTTACATCCAAGAACCTAGAGGATGAAAATCCTCCTCCAATCCAACTCGGGTTGGAGCTGAACTAAATCAACAAGCCTTCAACCTATTGTAATCACAAAACAAGAAAACAACAAAATAATATAACAATATATATTTTTTTTTATGTTTCCTTTTTCTCCTTTCCAAAATACTTTCAAAACCTTAACCAACCTTTTTAAATACGTTTTAAAACACTATAACATCAATTAATCAAAACCTCTTAACATCCAAACCTTTTGAGAAGATTTTACCAAAATCTCTCAAAATCTCAAAACCTTAAACAACTTTGGAAATCAAAGTTGCTTAACCAAATAAAAGTGGAACTCAGAATCAATCTCCTCACAACACACAAACTTTTAAAAACAATAAAAAAGGAATTACACTTGAATATTTCAAAAACCAAACTTTTTATTTCTTTAAAAAGGAATTACATGTGAGAGACTAGAAACTGGAACAAGGGCTTCACACAAGTTGTGAGCTCCTTTTATAGAGTCCTAAGAACAATCTAGAATGCATAAAAACTAAAACCCTAATACATAGAAAATCCCAAATGTGCCCTTGAATGATTTTGAGTGCATATGAGCTGTCCATTTGATCTTGGCCTTTAAATTTTGCTTTGTGAGCAAGCATATCATCTTGGACGTTCAATTTGCCACGTCACTAGTCTTGGAGGTTAAGAAATGATGTGATTGGTGGATTGGGGAATTGGGGTTTTGGTGCACATGAGTGGGATGCAGGTTTTTAGGAGTGGGAAGGGTTTTGGAGTGTGTGAATTAAGTGTGTGAAGGTTTAATTGAGTTTTACCCAAGTAAATGTGAGGGTAAAATCTGGGGTGGTAAGAAGGTGAATAGTACTCATTTGATCCGAATTTTTGGGGGTGGGATGGTGTTAGGCGCCTGATTTTTTTAAATGTTTCAAGTTTGGCACTTTTGGTCCTTGTCTTTTGGAATTTTTGGCTTTTAAAGATTTTCAGCCTAAAATTCCCTTCCTTTGTTATTAACTTTCCCATTTTTGCAATTTTGGCACAATACTTTTGGAAAAAGGTTTCAAGGATGATTTTTGACATTTGGTGATTCTTTAAGGACTAATCTTGGACAATTGATCTTCAAAGGTCTTCAATGAGTCTTTCACTTGTTGAGGGACCATTGTTGGCAATTTGAAATTGTTGAGGGACTAAACTTGCCATTTCTTCAATCTTGAAGGACCTTTTTGCAAATTTGACAAACTTAAGGGACCAAACTTGTAATTATCAATATACAAGGGTTTTAAGTGTCATTTCTTCATTCTTGGATGATCAATCTTGTATTGTCTTCAGGTCTTCAAGGGTTTTTGATGAAAATTCCATGATTAGGGCCCGGTTCTTTGTACGGCTTCGTTTCTCGTGTCCGTTTTTCCTTGTATCTTGTGATCTTTTGTCTTTTTCACGATATCCATACCTAAAACACAAGTAAACAAACACAAGCATATATATGGTATTTTATGACATTTTTATGCATTTAAAGCCCGAAAAGAACGATGAGATCATGTATAAATGCCATCTCATCATTTTCACAAAAAAAGACCACTGTACGCGGTTCCAAATTGTATGGCGCGGTTCCTTATCACTATGGAACCGCCGCCATAGATAAGGTACCGCGGGTAGAGGATGATTTTGGTGAAAATCCTGAACTTTCTGAAAAATCTAAGTTAGATGAAAAACTAAAGCATCTTACTGTTAATAAGGTAAAATTACCCATACTTGACGACAATGCTATTGGTAAGTTCTACAAGCCACTAAGTAAACCTCTCATGGGAAATAGAAGTTTATCTAGACTATCATCTACTCCACATAGAGTACGGAATTAGTCTAAGCCTAGAAGTAGAACGACAACGCCTAGAAGAGATAATCAAAACAATTCACGATCTAGAAGTAAAACTCCAACACCTAGAAGAAATAATCATAACTCTAAACCTAGATCAAATACACCTAGGAGAAATAATGAACAACGAAATGGTTACATGAATTACTACCCTCCTCCATGTTGTTCTCCATAGGGAACCCCTCCTTCATTTATGCATCCCAACCAAATGCAAGGGATGTTTGGAACTAACAATTTTGGACCCATGAGATATTGGGGACCAAATGTTTGATCTTGTGTGTTGTTACCTAGATATGCTTGGGAATTGATTTGGAGCCCGATGAGTGGATTAAGGATAGTGGATGTTCTAAACACATGACGGGTAATCGAAGTTTGTTCTCGCATTACAAAGCATATGATGGAGGTAACGTCACATTCGCTAGTAGTCTACGTGGTAATATCATTGGCAAAGGTACGGTTTCTCTTGACTCCATGACCATTGAAATGTTGAGCACGTAGATAACTTAGGATTTAACCTTTTAAGTATAGGTCAAATTTGTGATAATAAGTGTAAGGTCATCTTTTCGGAACATGACAGTGAAATCGTAAAAGATGGAAAAGTCATTGGGAAAGGTGTTAGAAAGCATGGGCTTTATGTCATGAAGGTTAATAAGAAGTCAAAAGACAACATATGTCTTACGACTATAGATGATAGTTCTACTCTTTGGCATAGGAGATTAGGTCACGCTAATATGCCTTTAATTCAATCTTTAGTCTCTAAGGATTTGGTAAGACACCTACCAAGATTAAGTTTGATAGTCACTTTTGTGATGCTTGCAAAGTTGGAAATCAAGTTCACTCAAGTCACAAAGCCAAGAATTTGGTTTCGACCTCTCGGTGCTTAGAGCTCCTACATATGGATCTTTTTGGACCTTCCGCCATACGGAGTTATGGAGGTAACCTTTATACCCTAGTGATAGTTGATGACTGTTCTAGATTCACTTTGACTAGATTTTTGGCATCTAAGAATGAAGCTTTCGATCACTTCGAAATCTTTAGTCGAAGAATTCAAAATCAACTAGGATGTTCAATTGTTTCTATTAGGACGGATCATGGTAGGGAATTTGATAATGAAGTGCAATTTGGTGACTTTTGTGAAGCTCATGGTATTACCCATAACTTCTCGGCTCCTCGCACTCCACAATCAAATGGGGTAGTTGAAAGGAAGTATAGGACTCTCCAAGAGATGAGTAGGACGATTTTAAACGAGCAATCTTTGCCTCAAAAGTTTTGGTGCAATGCCGTGGACACATCGACTTATATTCTCAACCGAATTCTTATTCGACCTTTCCTAGGAAAGACCCCCTATGAGATTCTTAAAGGTAAGAAACCCTCATTAGAATACTTTAGGGTGTTTGGAAGCAAGTGCTTTATCCTCAACACCAAAGACTACCTTACCAAGTTTGACCCAAAGTCTTACGAATGTATCCTTTTAGGTTATTCCCAAACTAGTAAAGCCTACATAGTCCTAAATAGAACCTCGGGGGTTATTGAAGAATCACTCAACGTAACCTTTGATGAAACCCCTCCTTCACCCAAGACACCACCATTGGTTGATGATGACTTGGATGAATTAGAAGTAGTTAAAGCCAAAGAGGTTAGAAAAATAGGAGTTGAAGACCTTAGTGTTGAAAAGGAAGGAAACATTAAGGAGTCTAGGGATCATACTCTCAATAATGTCATTGGTGACTTAAACCAAAGGACCCTAAGATATCAAGTTCAAAACCAAAGCAACTTCTTTTGTTTCGTCTTCTTGATTGAACCAAAGAATGTTAAAGAAGCTTTGTCGGACGAGAGTTGGGTCATTGCGATGCAAGAAGAATTGAACTAATTCGTTGCCAATGATGTTTGGGAACTTGTTCCTCCACCTAGAAGTTCTACCATTATAGGAACCAAATGGGTATATAGAAATAAGTTAGATGAAAATGGTGTTGTGTCTCGTAACAAAGCTAGACTTATAGCACAAGGCTATAATCAACAAGAAGGGATTGATTATGACGAGACATATGCACCGGTAGCTAGATTAGAATCAATTAGAATCCTTTTATCCTACGCTTGTGCCTTAGATTTTAAGCTTCAACAAATGGATGTAAAGAGTGCATTTCTTAACAGTTTGATCAATGACGAGGTATATGTGGCTCAACCTCCCGGCTTCATTGATTTTGAGAAACCGGACTATGTTTACAAGCTTAAGAAAGCACTTTATGGACTCAAACAACCACCCAAAGCTTGGTATGATAGACTTAAAGCGTTTCTTGTTAAACATGAGTATACCATGGGAATGGTAGACAATACACTCTTTACAAAGAAGAAAGGTCCTAACCTCATAATCGTACAAATATATGTTGATGACATTATATTTGGCTCAACTTGTCAAGAATTGTGTGATGACTTTGCCAAAATCATGCATGATGAGTTTGAAATGAGTATGATGGGAGAACTTAACTTCTTTTTAGGACTCTAAATTAAACAAATGGACGATGGTATTTTCTTTAGTCAATCTAAGTACGCTAAAGAAATGCTAAAGAAATTTGGATTAGAAGAGTCTAGACCAATGAAGACCCCTATGGCCTCGGATACTAAACTCACCGTAGATGATGATTGTGAGTCGGTAGACAACACCAAATATAGAGGTATGATTGGTAGTTTGTTGTACCTAATGGCAAGTCGACCGGATATCATGTTTAGTGTTTGCCCTTGTGCTCGCTTCCAAGAGGCCCCCAAAACCTCTCACCTTGAAGCGGTTAAGCGTATCTTCCGATACATTAAAGGCACTATACATTTAGGATTATGTTATCCTAAAGGGACTGGCGTAGAAACCATTGTCTACGCAGACTCGAATCATGCGGGAGACTATGTGGACCGGAACAGCACTAGTGGAGTTTGTACCTTCATGGGTTGTTGTTTAACTTCTTGGTTCTCCAAGAAACAAACCGCTCTTGCAATATCCACCACGGAAGCCGAGTATGTGAGTGCCGGAAAAGCATGCCAACAAGATCTATGGATGAAGCAAGCACTTGTTGATTACGGGATTTCTCTTGATGATGTTCCCATCATGTGCGATAATAAAGGCGCTATAGACCTAAGCAAGAATCCCGTGCAACATTCGCGAACCAAACACATAGAAATTAGACACTATTTCCTTAGGGATAATTTTTAAAAGGGGAACATTTCTATTGAAAAGGTACCCTCCGAGGACAACTTAGCCGATATCTTCACTAAGCCACTTAAGAGGGAACCTTTTAATTACTTGCGTCTAGGTCTAGGATTAATGGAACATCTTCCTTAAATTCTTTTCTTCTTGAGTGTTTTCTTTTAGCACTTTGAGTCATTGAGTCTTCCAAACTCTTTTTGAAAAAACCCTCTCTTCTCCTTTTCAAAATCCTCAAAGTCTCTTTCGAAAATGGTTGAGAAATTCGTTTGACATTATTAATTCAATCTAGAAACGATTTTTCACAGATTCTCGCTATTAATCTAGAGCTTACATAATTCATATGTATAATTCTCTCAAACATAGCAAGAATAAGATAGAATCATGGAGGATCATTGTGTCATGACTTAAGGTCTTGTCTTACACACCTCCTACATCGATTTTTTAATCCATGTATTTTGGTCAAATCTCTATTTGTTAAGTTTGCATATGTTTTCTTTGTCTATCTTTGCTTTTAAGCATATCCCTATGATAAGTTAGATTAGAAAAATAAGATTTGCTGAAAAATCTTCCTCCAAACACCAAACCCTGCTTCTGCAGGCGGTTCCATATGTGAACCGCGGTACCTTATTGATAAGGTACCGCCACCCTAGATAACGAACCGCCTACAGTGCCTTCCTTTTTCGGGTTTTTGTCTGAAACTCCATATTTTCTCCAACATTTTTGAAAATCTTTGTTTCAAACCCTTTGACCACGCCAAAAATACCCTAAGCCTTCCCTATTTAAACCATAAGCATTTTGCATTACTTCACATCCAAAATGTCTTATTCTACCAATGAAAGCCTTGAATCTCCTCCATTTTCTCCAATTACTTTCAATCCAAACCCACCCAAGAACACTCGTAATCACATGTCTCCTACCAAGAATGTTGATTGTGGAACATCTTTTCTTCCACCACCACCCATTAGTGTTCTTCCTCCTTCTCATGATAATGTCATGCATCATGGAACATATTGTCAATGTTGTCAATATCAACACCTTGCTATGGCACACATTTATGAGGACTTGAGCTACATCAAGAGTCTCTTAATCAAGCCTTCTCTTCACTCTGATTATGAGATCTCCAACAAGCCACCACCACCACCCTCTGCTATTACCTTGTCTTTCATATAAGCATTGGTTGCTTATCCACAAGACACCCAATTCGAGCAAATCTTATAATTCTGGAATAACTAGGATTAGATTTATGCTTTTGGCTTGTTCCTTTTTCCATACTTCCTTGTATGATTTCCTTTTAGTAACCTATCTTGGATCTTTGTCTTTGTGTTTTCTTCTCTTTTATTTTTTTTATGTGACCTATTGCTATATATTGTTGGTTGTTTCTTTTGTTCAACTAACCCTTCTATGTAGCTTGTCACCATATCTCGATTCCTCGGTGCCCCAACCTAGGGGGAGTAAGCACCAAGGGGGAGTCTTTGCGAAGTCCGTTTCTTCAAACACCGACTTGTGCAACCTTTTTTCTTCGACAAAGGGGGAGAAATGAATAAACTTGTCTTCGAAAATCTTGTTTTTGTGTGATTGAGTTTCTGTATTGTCAGAATCAAAAAGGAGGAGATTTTTAATGCAATAAATGCCTAAAAACGTTACTTGCATTTTTCGGTCTCGCTTTGTTTTATTATGACAATATGTAAAAACAAGCATTTACGAAAACAACGAAAAACGAATTCTTGAGTTCAAGTATTTTTCATTTTACCCATTTTCACTTAAGGTATGGATAAACAAGTACTAACCTTAATCAAGTGATCAAGTGATTTAATCGTTTCTTAAAACTCACTTTTTATTAAGTGTGACAAGTTTTTATTAAACTTTCTTTTTAAGAAAATGTTTTATTAAATTAATTATTTGAAACTTGAAAATGGCATATTCTTATTTGGTTAAGAATATCCTTTCAGGATATTTTTTATATCCAGATAAGACCTCCACCACTAAAGGACAAAAAGGAGCGGAGTCTAGTCCGGCGGTACCTTAGCACCTAGGCGGTACCGTATCGATAAGGTACCGCGGGCTAAGATAAGGTACCGCGGGCAGAAATAGCCGTTGGCTCCTTTGTCCTTTAAATAGTAGACCATTCTCAGCTTTTCACCTCACCTCTTTTGCACATTTATTTCCAGATTCAAACCCCTTCTTTAATCACTCAAATCTTTGATCATTTGTTTGATTATTACTTGTTTAAGAAGTGAATTTTGTTCTTCCATCCCTTCCTCTCCAAGTGCAAAGAGAAGAACACTATCCTTGTGAAGTGTTGAGTCCACCACCAAAGATCCATTGAAGATCTAATTTTATACATTTGTAGTTGTGTCATAGTTGTGAAGATCCAAGTAGTTGTGTCTATTTGGAAGTTGTGTATGTACTAAGTATAGTTGTGTAGATTGGTCCTAGCTACGATTAGGGCTCGACTTTTAGCTTATAGTCGGAAATTGGTTAAGCGACGTGTACGGTTTTCTCCACCATAAGGAGCTTGTTGTGTAGTGAACTCTCGAGTAAGGAGTACTCGAGGAGTGGAGTAGGAACGAGGAGTGAGCTTCGTTGTCGAACCACTATAAATCCTTGGTGTTCGGTTTGATCTTTCTTTACCCTTAACTCTTTACATTCTTTATTCTTTATGCATATACATTTGTTAGTATTAGCTTAGTTACACAATCATTCTTTATTCTTTGTGGATATATTTTTGTTAGTATTAGTTTAGTTACACTATCATTGTTCATATTGTGCATAAGAAGATTTCACATATTTCCTCAAGCCTAAGTTTTTGAAAAAGGATTTTTGGAAACCACATTTTAACAAGTAAATATAAGAAACTATTTAACCCCCCGCCCCCCCTTCTAGTTTCTACACAACTTTTACACTCAATCAATAAAAATTCTCCATTTTCCCTCACTCTTCTTACAATTCCGGCATTCTTGGTTGAATCCTGTTGCTGTTATGAGTTACTTGTGATCACACTTGATCATAAGAAGCTTTTTGTGGAAGTTTTGTAGTTGTTCACTACCATTTCAGTTGTTGAGTTTATTTGTAGCAGATTGTGGGTAGATATGATGATGATCATAGTAGATGGTTAATTAGTAGATTTTAGTGCTAAGGTGGTGGTTTCGCATTGTTTAGGAGGCTCAGCGCCTACCTACTCCATCAATGGAGGCTCATTGTTAAAAGGTTTCATGTTTCCGAGTTTGGTTTCACTAAACAGTCCTATGCATGCTAAATTCTAGTGTAAATATTACATTTTTCTTTGATCAAGTGTTATTAGATAGCTATTTTTAGATTTCTAGCTTTTGTCCTGCTTATACTTGTTTCTATCTTCATTTTCATCAGTATTATAGCTTGTCAATGCATTTTGAGTACTAGTTTGTTATATTACCTGTTCTTGGTTCAGTTACACTCCATTTTGTTCAACAAATTTGTTTAGATATCATTCATAGCTCAGTTGAACCATTTGCTAAAATTTTCTTCACAAAAGTTGTTAAAAGTTCAGATAAGTGATGTTTGGATTTGTATACATTTTAGAATTTGAGTGTAGTTAATTGGTTAAACTTTGTCCATTTACTATACTTTAGTCTTTTTAAACAAGTTTGTGTAGTTTTCAAGTCAAAAATAAAGTCAAACAGGCAAATGGTTGTTAGAAAGTTTGGGTCAGTTTTGTGAACAAATTTCATCAGAAAAGTAGCACATTTCAATTTCATGCCATTGATTCATTACTTGATAAAATTCAGTCAAACCAGTTTCTAGATGTCATTTAACATCTAAAGTTTTAGTGTTTGTAAGGAAACAATACAATTCTCACAAATAAGCTAGAAATTAGCTTTTGAATAAGCACTCAAACCATTTCAAGTTTCTGTGATAAAGTAGCTAACTAATTTCTTGTTTGGCAATTCTACTTCATAAATCTTGTGATTTTCTTTCACATTCCTGTTTAGAAACATGCCTTGATTAAATTCTGAGCTTTTCAGCTTTTTCACTTTTTGGTCAAACTTGGTCAATAAGCTAGGTTTCAGCTTATTTTCAAATTCCAGCTTAAATACTTGATCATTTTCCATAAGAAAAGACATTCCAGACTCTCCATAAGCTGATTAATCAGATTTGACTAAAAAATTGAAATGTGCATGTCTGGATTTCATTATAGCTTATTCTTGGCTTATTAGAGTTGGCTTATTTGAGTTTTAGAGTGTTTTAAGCTTTTTCCTTGTACTAGCCTAAGTGTTTTTGTATTTTAAGCTGTTTAAAACTTGTTTCAGCTTAATTGGTTCTTTTTTGAGCTTAACGAGCCTTATTGTCCCAAGGTGCCCGTTTTTGGTTTAATATCCCATTTAATTGCACATTAGTCCTCAAAGTTTTATGCTGTTTGCATAACTAGCTAAATTTCCACTTTATTAGGGTTTGCTATGTTTTAGTCCATAACTTTTCATTACTTGTCATTTTCAGTTAATTAGTTTTGAAACTTGTTACAATTTGTTAGAAATTTGTTAGAATTTGCATAATTGGTCCTTTTACTATCTAATTTTCATTTCAAGCATTTAAGTTTCAATTACTTACATTTTTAGCACATTACTTTCCTAGATTTACAACTTTTTTCCTTTTGTGAATAAAAATTTGGTATGTGCTAATTGTTTTACGGTTACGTAGCTTACAATTTTTCACATTTTTACTTGCTTGATTAAATAGACATAGAAAATCCAAATAACCCTATCAACCAAAAACGATAATAAAGCTGATATTGTTAGGACTTTCAATTGGTTAAGAATCGAGAAACGAACTTCAATTTACACCATTTCAACTTACTTATACTAGACTATAACGGTCAGTTTTACCGCTTAAGTATGTTATTAAACTTAGTGTCTTTACGACAATCAACATCGGACATATGTTCAAATTAACTCATCAAATGCAATTTATTCCACTTATACATAGTTTGGTGTCCTATAAAGTAAGATATTATAAGTGACAAGTAATTTACACAAAACTAAAAAAACTATAAAAATCACATCAGCCTAAGAAGAGAAATATTTAATAGCTTATTACTAAAAAATACATACAAATTGAATAGTTTGCCATGCTTGTTTAATTATAAAGGTTACTAATTGAATATTGATATACAACATCCATTAAATACATCACATAAATAGAAATATTATTCATCGACCAATCTTGCAAACATAGTTATTCAAATGATCTTAAAATCAACGAGTTTCTTTAGTTTTTGCCACGGCTGTTCGAACACTAAAACCTCACAATTCTTCATTAACTTATCATCTTTGATTTCAATTGTTAGACGCCAGTTGATTCCACCTACAATCTGAGTTTGTCCTTTGACCACCCTTTCAAACTTCAAAGTGCTATTCGTATCATTATTGTGTTCATCGACCGAAAATTCTCCCACTTGTATCACCGCCGGATCTTCTGGGCTCACAATCTCTAGCCAGTTTCCAACTGTCTTTTGTCCATTCTCAGCATAACAAATACCTAAAAAATAAAAGAAAAGAGAAAGTACAATCACAATAAAATATTTGTTATAACTAAACACCATTTTTGATGAAGACATAGTTTGGTGATTTGTAAGTAATAATGCATAAGTTGTCATGACAATAGGATGCTATTTATAATCTAAAATGGGTAGCATCTAACATATCATTACCTAAATATCATAAATGCAACATTAATGTGTAAGAAATAAGTCAAAGGATCTACATTTTAAATTAGAAAATAAGTCAACAACTTATTATTTGAATCAGAAGAAATAAATATATATGAAAATTTGACTTTTATTTATGTCAGCAGTTTGAAAACAAAGGTATACTTTCACTAATCTCTTTCATACTTTTCTATTTACTTCATAATTTCATATTTTCAATAATATATAAAAAATATGTAATCATTCTTATATCTATATATATTACACTATACTAGCTAGGTACCCGCGCTTTGTGATAATGGATACCCTGAAATAAACTTTTTTGACGAGCAATGTTTTTAATTTATTACAATTTTGGTGACAAATTTTAACTCTTTAACTTATGTTAATGTTTTTCATTAAACAAATTTGATACTAAACATGTTGTTAAGCAGTGTTTTTTCGTTGTTCAATATGACTATATGATTTATATAAAATCAAGCTTTATAAATATATGTTCGAAAATACATTTTTTGTTTGCTTGGGTTATAATTAAAATAATAAATTCTAAATTTGCTTAATTTGTACCATGAAATATTAGTTGTAATTTTTTTGTAAGAGGACATTTTTAATATTAACATTAATTATATGTTGAATTGATGTATGTATTTAATATTTTTAAATAAATATTTAAAACTTGTGATGCTTACAATTAAGTATTATTTTCCAATAAAAGTTGTACATATATGATTATGTAGTTGTATTACTTAATTTTTGTATCATTAATAAAAAAGAGTGTAATAATATGCATCATTGTTTGCAATAAATGTTGAACAATATGTATATGTAATTAGTAATTATATTACTTAACTTTTTTTTACATTAATAAAAACATAATGATATTTATAATCTAAAATGGGTAGTATGCAACATATGCTCCCCTAAATATCATACATACAACATTAAAACATAAAAAACAAGGCTGGGTTTGGTCAGGAGCAATGGTGAATCTTTTCGGAACAGTGAGTGGTGAATAAGAGCTTTTTGATTTTCAATGCTTGTTTGGCAAAAGGAGCGTTAATGTAACACCCCACTTGGATAAGTAGACCGTTACGTGTATTTATGGCGTGTCATCAAAACATAAGGTAAATGTCCTAAAACATTAAATGACCATAACGGAAATACCGGAATCGAACATCGGTAATCCAACCTAAGCTCAAAACATGAAAAGTAAATACTGAAGGAAAGGACTAAACAATGTCCAAATAAGCAGAATAATGTAAGAAATGCATAAATTAAGAAGTCTGGATAGCTTCCATCCAAATGCACATGCTCTCAGAATCCTAAGAGTGTCCTGGTGTACTTGCCGTTAGAACATGAAAGGAACTACGACTGAGCATAACGCTAAGTGAACGGATAAAAAGCATGATAAGATGTACTGAAAGTAATGGAATAGATAACAACTAATGAAACTATGAGACTGATATGTAACATGTGGTAGAACTCTGTATAAAATCTGAGAAACCTGGTTCATACATACTGAAACTGAATTATTAACTATTTAAATCTGAAAACATGCATTTACTGTATTTTAATTTGCCAGAGCTTATATAGGTCAAGTACTGTCACAACCGTGCATGAATAACTGGAGGGGTGACCTCGTCATGCTGTAGAGGGGTGACTTCTAAATAACTGTGTTGGGTGGAGGTATCAGCTCCAATGTCAAGGATGTAGAGCACACACCACATTCACCCTGATAACTTGTAAACTGATAAGCCTAGGATGCATCCATACGCACCACTAAACATACATATAAAAATGGCCAAACTGAACATGAGTTGGACTATGCAGTATATCACTCTCCTGCATGTGAGTCACGACACCGGTGCCTCTAGTGCCGTGGTTACGGTACCTCCGTAACTAGTACATAAACTGATCGTGCTTGTATATAATGCTCAGGCAACTTATTTCGTTTTTAACATGATTCTGATAAGCTTAAACACATATGGGAAAAAAAACATTGGCTGCAGACGGGAAATCCTAATCATGCATAGAAAGGAAGTCCTTACTGAAAGGACGGAAGTCCGTACCTCGTGTCCAGTAACCGACCGAGATCAACTGACAGAAAGTCTACTCTGAGTTCACGCGAGCTACATGAATAAGGGACATGAATAAGTAAACTGATATTCGCTTATTTAATTTCATGCTCTTATTCGCTTTTCATTTATTTATTTTATTTCTAAAATTCTGTACGTATATTAACTGATAAATCTGATCTTGTAATAATTCATTTTAATGTATTATCGTTCAACTATTAGTTACGGTACAAGCGTATTTCTGACGCTATAGTAATACTATATTAAGTATCTCGCTAAAATAGAAAGTTTCTTAAATTAAAAAGTTCCCAAAATAATTTAATTCATTTAATAAAATTATACCCTTTTAAAATATTAAAGAACTATTTTAATTTAATACCTTTAAAATATATTTTAAACATTTATAAAACCATTAGATTAAAAAGGTATAATATAAAAATATTCATATTATTTATTATAATAATGTCCCGAGCCTACCGAGATACCCCATCTCGGTCGCACTAAACAAATCAACAAACTATGATTAAATCTTCCTATATGAATCTGCGACAGAAAACTGAGTCACTAAAATTGTCGCTAAAAGTTGTCCTTAAAAACTATCAAAAAGTAAAACTGTCACTAATAAACTGCGACAGAATTTAGCGTCGCTAATCTGTCGCTAATCTGGATTTTAATTCATTTAATTTCCTGTTAAATGAATACCCGCTGTTATATACTATGTTCCCACTGTTTGTTAAACGTTCCCACTGTCTTGTATAAAGTTCCCACCATTTGCAGTCCCAAACACCCCCTTTCTGTGAATTAAACCCAAACACACCCTTACTATTTTATTCTTGCTGAATACATACCCAAACGCCCCTGCTGTCTGAGCTAACCACCCCTGGTGGGTTGCGGCTGATCAAAACCACACACACCCCCTCATGGTTTTGGGTTGCGGCTGAATAAACAACACCACCCACCACCCACCACCGAGACCTTGCTGTGGTCTCGGTTGGGTCGAACAGCAACACACCGAGAGTCCTTGACTCTCGGTTTTCCTGAAACCAACACAACCCGACACCCCTGTTTGTTAAGTCATTATTACTCATTTGATTTCGTCTATATAATTCTTAATCCCTATAACATCGTGATATAACAGAAATAAAGAACGAGGGTCTTACCGTTACAAGGATTTAGAATGAGAAAAGATCATACATGAATCAGTGCTGAAGAAATAAACCCCGAAATCCTCTTTTTTTTTCTTCCGGCCGGCGGCTGCCTTCACCTTGGAACCCTAGTAGTATTTTTTTTCTGTTTGGACAAATGAGGGGGTTTACCCCGTTTTTCTTTTCTTTTCAACAAAGCCGGGCCTACAAGCCCATTAGCCTTTTGTTTACTACATAAAAATTTGCCTTCTTATATTTTATAATTTTAGTTTGGTTTCCGACACTTTGTAAATTATTACGCATGCACATTTATTTTTCTCGCGTTTATATTTTCCTGAAACGTAATAATCTTTCTTCTCTGATAATTAGCATTTTTTGAATAATTAGTCGTAGTATTATTTCTGAATAATTAGTTGTAGTAATAATTTATTTAAACTAAGGCTGCGTATTTAATATTCGGGAATATTTAAATACGGGTTTTACAATTCTTTCCCTCTAAAAAAATAATTAATCCTCGAATTAAGGATACGATAATATCGTTGTTTTACAATTCTTCCTCGCTAAAAAAGAGAAATTTGTCCTCGAATTAAAGGTAATAAGCTGGTGAAGTTAATAGAAGCTGAAAGACCTATAGGTTGAATGAATATGAAAGCTGGAAGGACATATAAGCTGTAAAAGTATAGCATGACCTGATTGTGGAACATAACATGACTTAGAGAACTTAACTGATTTATTGAAAGGAAAGTGGTGAGAGGTCCGGATGGACTCCTCCGTCTCGAATAGCTTCCTGCTCGAAACGATTCCTGATGACCCTTCAAGGGTCTAAACATAATGAAAATCTTGGTCCTGCTGACCCTGACGATGCTGAATAGTTTTTGGTTCCATAATTAAGATGGATTTTCCGAATCTGATAGCATGAATAAGCTATAGCATGTAGGTTACATGGAACGGTACGTATATATATCCTGAAAGATAACATTTATATATCTGAGCAAGTTGCTCAAAATATATAGGGACGAACTACGTGAATAATTGTGAACGTGCTACGTGAGCAATTTTAAACGTGGTTCGTGATCATAAAAGGAGCGTTGTGCATGAAATATGTCATGTATGTGATACATGAAACATACTGTGAGCGTGATACTAGAATATGTCATGAACGTAGGCTGACTGAGGAAGGATTGCCAGACGATACGGCCTGAGACTGAAACATTTGCCTCAGTATGGAAAAGTTGTGCCAAACTTGAGTCTGGTTTCTCAAGCTTTCTGTAACCGTATTCGGTAATAAACTGAGAAACACGTATCGTTAAATTACACACGAACTTGAATCTGAACAATGTTATGAACGCTAACGTGAGCTTAAATCACGAGATAGCACAAACATGAACTGAAACAGCGTCATACTTCGAACGAGACGTAAGCGTGAAAGTGAAAATAAACGTGAACGTGAATGTGAACATGCACGTGATCGTGAACATGGACGTGAGCGCGATTCGCGAACGAAAATTTCCATCTGACAAGATTGTTGATGGAATACCTTGGAATAATACGATCTATTGTTGAATTTCCTGCGGATTTGTTACTATGTAATTATCTCGTACAAAAGAAGACGTGTAGGCTTGGTTAACTGGTTAACAGCGACTTAGATAACATCATGCTTCTTCTGAGTCTGTGGTAACTGACAAAATTCCCATGGAATCTTATCTCATTTCTGTTCGAAATTTTCTAATGGTTATAATAACTCACTAGCATATCGGTGTTCTATCTTGAACTTGCTGATAGCCAAGCATCCAAATATGAACATGGCTGCATCAATATGTTATACTGCTACTATCAAAATTCTGCCTGGGATTATGGTACATTCTGGTGAAATCTGAGTAAATAGTCATGAAAGAACTATGAGTCTCGGTAATTTAGATCTCTCTTGGAGTTGGATATTGTAGAACACATAATCCTGCTTAGTCACGGAAAGCTAATCGTGAGAACTGTCAGCAATTCCTGCGGTAGCAATCAATTGAATTCAAGAAAATTTTGTACTTCGTTCATAGGCGTCGGTCGGGACCATCAGGTGATGGTGATGGTTGAGTTTTTGTATACCCTTTAGGAAAAGAGCAACAAATAAGGAAGTAAGCGCGACGATTTAGGAAAACCGTGTGTAAATGACCCTAAAGTGAGTTCGTTCTCGAGGAGGCTAGTGTGTTGTGTAATGAATTGATTTTGATTTGTGATTATACTTTTGAGAAAGAAAAATAGAAATGAGATTAGAAGAGAATGACGGTTACGACGACGAATTATAATAACACGAAAAGGTCGATCACGTAAAACCGTAAAAAGTGCAAAAATTAAAATTTTAACCTAAAAATTCCTAAAAATTACTAAAAATCCACAATGATATTCTAAGAGTTCACAAAAATTCAAACTTGCTAAAACCTTTTAATTAATTAGATAATGACTTTTTAATGCTAATTAAAGCCCTAAAAATCAAAATTAACTATTAAAGAGCCCTAAAAAAGATTTTAAAGTTTGTAAACCTCAAAAATACTCTAATTAAGCTAAAAAGTATTTTTCAAAATTTTAAAACCACTAAAAACTATTTTTAAACAATTAAAAACTACTAAAATCAATTAAAACTTAAATTAATTCTAGAAAATAATTGAAAAGCCCTAAAAATATTTGGAAAGTTACAAAATTCCTAATTAAGTGTCTACAATCTAGGAAAAATGTAAAAACTTAGAAAATCAGACTTTTAATTTTTAATAATAAAATAAGATTAAAATATTCAAAAAAATTCAAAGTTTATAAAAAAATTCTAAAAAATTAACAAAAATCTAGAATAATGTAACTAGGACAGAAATGCAATCAAAAGTTTCCAAAACCTTTTTAATAATTTTATATTAAATTCCAAAGTTGGTTAAAAACCCTAAAATCATATAAAATCAAAAATTAGCTAAAATGAAAACTTTGATGGCTGTAAACCTAAAAAATATAGTTAAAAACCTAAAAACTATTTTTTTAGATTTTGAAAATACTTTTTCCTATTTTTATCTACTTTCTAAAATTTAACCTTAAAATAATCCTAGAAAATTAATTAAACATGTGAAAAATAAATTTTTTTAACCAAAAAGTCCTAAGCCTATTAAATAATAATAGAAAAATGCTAAATGGTCACAAGCTAAAGAGAATAAGCTGAAATCAACTTATAACTAAGCTGAAATCAGCTTATTTAAATAAGCAAAAAACAAACACTCCTTAAGTAATTTAAAGTCCAAGTGATAACCAGTCAAAGACCCTAGGGCAACTGGTTATCACGTTGGAGTGTGAGAGGAGTGGCGCAGGTTCGAGTCCTGGCCACGTCCTTTTTACAAAAACCTTTTTTTTTTCTTTTTCAAACTTTTAAAAACTCAAAAACAGTGACCTTAACTTAATCTAAAACAACTTTAAATCAAAAACAAGCTAGAATCAAACCTATAAAATCAAAACAAATGCCCAGTTAGGCTTCTTGATGAACACAAAGTGAAAAACGTATCTTCACTTGTGAAGATAGAACAAGAGGGCTTGTTCAATGAGATTTCTTGTTGTTTGATGGATAATGGGGGCACCCCTACACTCATTTTGAGTGTAGGGAGTCAAGACAAACAATAAAAAGCACAAGTAACACACAAAAATCACACAATTTAGGCCAAGATCAGTTACTGTATTTCTATTGTGGACTGATAGGTCCTTTGCTGGTTCAAATGGCACAAATCTGAAATTCAAAGCTCACAAACTTGCACTCAATCCAACCAAATGACATACAACTGATTACAAACCCTGCTTGGACCTAACTCCTAACAATCTATCAAGATTTGATGGCACAAATTTCACAAAATAGGCAGATAAAGGACCTTAATATGTTTGACTGTTTTTATGCTATTTTTACCACTTCTATCATGCAACTTCTACCAAAGTTCAAGACAACTGCTGAAAACAACTAACATTCACATATAAAGTGTGCCTAGACTAGTTTCAAGCTAGCATCTTATCAAACTTGAAGCTAAAATCCTAGACCCAAACACCCCTTTATAAACAGAACATGAATTTTTTCAAATCAAATGCTATCAAAACTACTTGAAACTGATTTAAATCCAACTACACATGCATATAACCCTAACATAAACATGAACAAACAGAAGAAACAACATTTAAACACCTTTCATGCATTTTCACCAAATCACATAAACCAAAAACTTTGAAAACTAAAAACAAGGTAACAAGGGATTTACCTTGTGGGACCTACAATCCAGGTCCCACAATGGCTGAAAAGCCACCTCCAAACAAGCCCGGGCTTGTGCTAATCCATTTGGGTGTTAAGATGAACAAGGTGGGGACTACAACAGTCCCAAACACACCTTGTTTTCTGAATTTGATTTTTTACTTGTGAACCTGCCAAGCAAGAAACCAAGAGCAAGAATGACCTGGTACAAGAGCTTATAGGCTATAAGATTGACTTATTGACAAGTCATCTTATAGCTTATAGCTTTAAAAATTAAGCAGAAATATTGAAAAACTAATTTTTTTTGGTTTTCTGAAAATCTTAACAATAACTAAATCAACAAACCAATTGAGTTTCACTTGAGCTTGATATTCAACAAGAATATCAGGCTCATATGATCAACTTAAAAAGCTTGGACAGTAACTTAAGAACTAAATAACTTGAGTTTCCAAAAATAAACAAGGACTGAAAATGAGATTTCAACTTCAAAACTTAAAGATGCAATGGAAAAGTAAATGGCTCTTGTTCTTTTTCGTCACAACAAACACCAGTTTCATTAACTTGAAAGGGATTTACAATGCTTGACCAAGGAAAGAAAAAACAAGAACAAGTGAAAATGTAAACCTATTTGCCTTTATATAGAGGCTTACAAACATTCTAGAACTGAAAAGAAAGATTAACCCTAATGGTGTGAACTTCCATCTTTGCCCTTGAGATATTCGGATATCTCATTGAAGATTCTTGTTTTTGAATTTGGTCAAGAGCTCCATGTGATGATCATTTGGATTGTTGTGGGATGCCAGTAGTGTAGAAATGATCCTAGGCGTTCAATCAACCTTTGGGGAACACGAAGTTGTTATGAGCCGTTGATCAGCTGTCACCCCTTTGTTTGCTTGTACAGGGGAGGGCCAAGGTATCACATGGGTGAGAGTGACGGGTTATTTGGGTTTGGGATATGCTTAGTATTAAGTTAATTACCCATCTGGACAAGTTGGTTAAAAAACCCTTTGATTTTGAGTTGATTGATTCTGGGATTTTCTAGGGTTTGTGGAAAGATTAAGGGGGTTTTAATCCGTTTGTGGGTTAATGACTTTTTAAAAATGTGTTTAGGAGGGAAGGAAATAATAAATGGGTTTATTAATCCGTTGGAATGGTGACGTGGTGAAGGAGGATGTTGTGATTGGTGGAGGAGTGGAAGTGGGTGACGTGGAGGGTGCTGGTTGGGTGGTGTGAGATTGTTGTCTGGGCAGATTAGGTCCCCCAACTCTCTTAACTTCTTCATTTTGTATAAAACAGCCTAATATCCTTTTCTCTTTGTAAACAACTTTGGCTGAGTTGTCAAAAATGGCACAAAGACTTTTCAAAGTTTATCACAAGGACTTTATATGCAATTTCTTCAATCTTCAAGGGCTTAACTTGTCATGTCTTCATTCTTCAAGGTTTTGACTTGTTTGTTGACTTCTTAGAGGACCAATATTGACAATTTAGTTTTGTTGAGGGACTAAATTTGCCAATTCTTCAAAGTTAAGGGTCCTTTTTGTAATTTTGACAATCTTTAGGGACCAAACTTCTAATTATGAAGATACAAGGGTATAAAGTGTCAATTTTTTGATATTGGAGGACCCTTCTTTATAATTCTTCAAATCTTTAAGGGGTTTCTTTGGAAAATTCTTCATTAGGGCTTGGTTCATTGTGCGGCTTTGTTTCCCGTGTTCGTTTTTGCTTGTTTCTTGTGATCTTTTGTCATTTTCTCAATATCCGTACCTAAAATACACAAGCAACAAACACAAGCATATATATGGGTATTTTGATGATATTTAATGCATTTTAAGCCCTATTTGGACGATGAGACTATGTATAAAAGCAGTCTCATCACTCCCCCATACTAAATCATTGTCGTGCCCTCACGCATTGCTAGAATTAAGTATCTTAGCATCTCCAAAATTTATTTTTATTCACTTTATTAAATGATAAACTAGCTACACTACTACTATTACTACTACTTGTGTTTTAGACATAATGTATGATTTTCATCGAAAAATGGGACGTTTAGGTTCATAGAATAAGAACACGTGAATGCTTCGTTAGAAATAATATCATTGATAGGTGTAGAAATACGTGTTTAGGAAAACAACGTATAAAAGCGACAAGTATTAAACTCGACGATTTAGGAAAACCGAAGAATCGAATAAATGCGGGTTCGTTCTCGAAGGAGGTGTGTGGATTAATGTGCCAATATGTAAAATCAAGTTTGGATTAGTTTCGTTTTTGGTTGAGAAAAGAAGGAAAAATAAGACGGATTACGCTAAAAATTACCCTACGACGTATAACGATTGAAACCGTAAAGGTCGATGAAAAACGAAAATGTCCTAAAAATTACCAAAAAAATAAAAAATAATATAGACTAAGAAAAATATAAAAATCACAAATTTGAAAACCAAATTGCCTAAAACCGTTTTAATAATTTTAAATTAATTTTTAAAGTCAATAAAAAACTCCAAAATTAGATAAAATTAAAAATAAGTTAAAATGAAAATTTTATGGATTGTAAACCTAAAACTATTTATTTAAAACATAAAAACAATTTTTCAAAATTTTAAAAACACTTTTTACTATTTTATATCTAATTTATAAAATACGTGAATAAAAATAACCTTAAAAAATTAAATACAAAAGTTAAAAATTTATTTTTCGTCTCAAAAAATCTTTAAAATAAGGTGAAGTCCTAGGAAAAATGAAAAAAACTAAAAGCCACGCCAAATAAGCTGTTAATCAGCTTCAATAAGCCTGGACTGGATAAATTAAGCTAAAACAGAACACCCCTTATAGAATTAATCTTGTAAACACTTAACAATAAAAGACCCAAGCGCAAATGGTTGAGGCGTTGGTGTGTGAGGTGGGTGGCGCAGGTTCGAGTCCTGGCCACGCCCCTTTTTGTAAAAATACTTTTTTACTTTTTTTTATAAAAAAAACTTAATAACAGTAACTATCTAACCAAAAAAAAACTTAATTAAAACTGAATTAGACGAGAATAAAGCTGAAATAAGGCAAAATTTGCACAAACTTTACTTTTGCTACTTTTTCTTTGTTTTAAGTTTCTGCTTGTTAAGTGGGACTTTATTGGAGGTAGGCTGATGGTGGTTTGCTGGGCGCAGACGGCACCCCACAAGCGAGTGTACTCGTGGGAGTCAGACTCAAACACAACGAAACAACAAGGCAGCAATAATCAATACAGGCGCAGACAATGAATCAACCATATGCAGAAAGGTAATGGAGTGAAGGCTGTTAAGATGCAAACTGGTCTAAAAAGCTAGTTTTAGGAGCATAATAGCCGACTAAACTTGCTAAAATATACTCTATCCTAAATTCCAACTATGTCCAGTCCTACGTTAACCCGAAACCAAACCTTGTACCAAACTTCAAGTACCTACGCCTTAAAGAGATCACCTAAGATTGCTGAATTAAAAAGTAAGCAAGAAGAGTGGGGCTGTTGGGGGAAGTCTGATGCTAAATCAGCAACCTGTAGTGGTGTGTGAGCTACTCAAAAGCTACTAAACTCCAACTAGCAGCTACCCACACCCTAACACAACCTTTTACTAGATCTAAACCCAAAGATCACGTCCTTTTACTAACAAATAAGACTCCTAAATCTGATATTCATATGGACAGTGAAAGTGCATTAGTTTGCTGATATGATAGAACAAAATAGTGGACTATAGGGTAACTAACTTCAACTAAAAGGTTAATTATCTTAAATTACTTTAAGCTACAACATATAATACCAACTTAAAACCGCAAATACCTAAACTAAATCGTAACCCACCTAATGACTAAAAATCGTATAAAAAAAGGTCACAAACAAGTGACAGAATCTACTGATTATCTAACCACAGAAAAATATGAACTCCTATTAAAACGCTACTTAAGTCCGAAAAACCAAATTTCAAAACCCCAAGATCAATTAGCTACAGTTGGTGTATGTGACATCAGACAGTGAACACTTGGGCGATTTTGGTGATCCGTTTTGAGCAACAAGTGGAATTATCCAAAACCAATGATTCAAATCCTATAAGCACTCTAATTCTAACCAATATTACTCGATTAAAGCGTAAAAAAAACATGAACTCAATGGCAGATAGTGCATACGCTTAATGCTCCAATTGATGCACTTGATCACTAAACTTAAAACAACTTGTACAATCTCAAACTAACATGCATTTACGCTAAGCAGAACCTATCAAATATCAAGCAACAATAATTAAAGAAAAACACAAATACAAGCAGATATCTCATACCCAACTAAACTTATATGGATCAAAAGGGTTCAAGCCACACTTACATCGGCTGATGCCTTCTTTTGTATATATATAGAGTCTATGGGGCTTTTGAGAAACGCTATTGTGTTGGAGGTTCAACAACTGAACCACAACAGAAGAGAAAAGATGGGTCAATATCTTCTTAAAACCTTACGAATTGCAGATCTTCGTACCTGCACAACACAAAACAGAACAAGGGCTTCGTGTAGATTCACTTTTTGTTAAGCTTATTTGTCAAGTAAGCTTAACAAAAAGCTAATGCTACGGTTATGAAAATCAACTAAAAAAATCAGCAAGATTTCATAAACACCTTTGAAAACAGAATTTGCAAAACAATTTTCGGGAACCAAATGGGATCAACTGAGTAAAAAAAACGTGCTTATACAAGCTCAATCAGTTTGTTTGGATGTCAAGCAACCAAACCTACAAGCTCCTATAAGCTCAAGCCGTAAAACCAAAAGAGGGCCAAGTGTCCTTGTTCCCTGATTTAGCTTTAACGAAATCTAAACTAAGTCTCTTTTTCTGAAAATTAAACAAGTTACACTACAAAAATAAATTGGAACACAGACTTGCAATATTAAAAAGTTTTCATTTTCATTACTTTCTTAAAAATTAAAATACAAGCTGGAACAAAGTTGTGCTAACAGGCTAGCACCCTTTAAATACACGTCTATAGAAAATTCTAGAATGTAAAAAAAATAAAAGATATTACAAACCCTAAGCTATAAATTGCCAGATAAGCCCTTGTGGTCTTCTTTGGATCTTGAGGTCAAAGCTCCCATGTGATTAGTCTTGTGTATGCCAGTTGTAGGAGGAAATCTCATCCGTTTATTACTCCGTAGGGACCAAGGAGATGTGTTGAACCATGGATTTGGTCGGGTTTGGGGGTTTGTGTGAAAACGTTGGGGAAGGGGTTCATGTGAGTGGACAGCTGGTGGAAGTAGGGACCAGAATTGGGGTTGAAATGGATTAAGGATTGGTTTAATTAGTGATCTGGAATTAGCCAGCAATAACCCCTTTTGATTTATCATGGTTTGATTCTAGGGTTCATTGGGTTTTTGGGTGTGTGTTAATGTGTGTTTTTGATTTTGTTTTGGGTTATTAGATGTGTTACCCGGTTTTAATAAAAGATTTTGAAAATTAGATTATTAATAAACCAGGTTTAATGGGTTTGATGAGTTGGCATCATGGTATTGGTTGTATAAAGTTTCATGTCTGCCATGTTTGGCCCTCCTACTCCCACAATTCGTTTAAATAAACTTTGATAATGGAAAAATCAGATTTCCCTTTATAAAATCTTTCATCCACTTGCTGAATTTGGCCCATCATATCTCCAAATTTTGAATAAGGACTATTGTTGCAATAAATGCAACATTCAAGGGCTAATCAAGTAATATCTTTAAACATGGAGGACCTCTCTTGTCAAATCTTCAAAGATAAGGGACCAAAGTTGACAATCTTTCAAACTTCAAGGACTTCAAAGGAAATTCATGATTCGGGTCCGGTTCTTTGCGCGGCTTCGTTTCCCGTGTTCGTTTTTGCTTGATTCCTTTGGTCTTTTGGTGAATTCACGATATCCGTACCTGAAATACACAATGAACAAATACAAGCACATTTTTGGGTATTTTGATGATATTTTAAACATTTTAAGCCCGATTTGGACGATGAGACTATATATAAATAAAGTCTCATCACTCCCCATTACTAAACCATTGCCGTGTCCCCACGCAATGATAGAATTAAGTATCGTAGCACTTCCAAAATTCATTTTATGATGACTTTTATTGAAGACATAAATTTAAATAAACTACTACATGCATTTTAGACATAATGTATTGTTTTCATCACGAGAATGTGACTTTTGGGGTCATAGAACAAGAACACGTGAATGCTTCTTTAGAAATAATTTCGTCGTCCTCGATTTTCACCCAATTCCATGCTAAGCGTGTACCGAGATCATTGTTATTATAAGTTAGCAACACGATCACATCTCATGAGTGTTAATTACGAACCTAAACTCCCTTATTCCTACTTGGTATCTCTTATATTTTATTTTGTCTTTAATGATCACGAGGATACATCATTGACTTATGCGTGAATAGAGATTAAGTCTAAAAATAGAGACTTAACGGTGTAACCAAAATCATTAAATTAATAATTCATCCTAATAGACAACGATGTCAAAAAATTAAGTCAACAAGAAGGATCGATAAACACGGTTTTATAACGGTTTTGAACATGAGACTTATTACCAAGACTTTTATATGCCCCCTAACGGAAGGGCCTTATTATCATTGGTTTACCTCCATCTTTTATTCAACTTCGCCATGAAGCTTTTATTATGACTTCGGTCTTGCCTTGCCTTTTATTATCCGCCTCATCGGTGGTTTTATTAGCCAAAGACGTATATCCTCACGCTAAAGCGAATTTTGGATCTTTAAAGCTTCGAAGATTAAGGCTTGATTCACTTTCAATTTGGGCATAGATTTTTCGGCCTTGTGAGCTTCAATTTTTTGCTTAATTTAGGTGAGCACTTGAAATCTTATTATTAGGTGAAGCTTTCGATTATTCGGGTGCCAATACTTCAAAACCGTGACGCTGGCGATACCTTAATGTTTTCCCAATTTAATTACATGGAAGCTACCAAAACAAATTAGAAACCAACAATAGTGACTAAACCGCCAAATCAATATTTATTAACAATTATTTATGCAAAAGCGTTGGGAGAATAAGCTAATAATTACTACACATGAGATAGTGACGATTACGAGACTTATAAATAACTCTATCATTTCTCGTCCTCATTTAAGAGACTTAGCCTAAAAAGTTAAGGAATCGAAGCTAAGTGCTCAACACGCACGGTCGAGTCAAAAATTACTCTCGTTCTCACCATCGGAAAACCTACATTCGTATCTTAAACACTTATGAAAAACAAGAAAATTTTAAAATTTGGCCATTTTTAGCCTTATTTTGCATAAAACGATAACAAAAAGTGTGGAAACCATTATTCACGGATCGATTAAGCTTACTAGGAATGCATCATGTTCATATGATTAACATAGCGGAATAGAACAAGACATATGAACAAGGTGTTTACTTCTAACGATTACTTTATTCCAAACGATTACTTGAACTAAACGATTACAAGTAACCTCTAGGCGTGTATACATTAAATCCCACGCCTAGAACACGAAGACACTTTAGGTTTACATTGTGAATAATTGAATAAATAAACCTATGCAGGGTGTGTGTTTATATACTACACATAACCCTTTTTACAAGAAATCTAATTACACTAGAAGTCCCTCCATCTTTTGCTAATAAGTCCTCCTTGTTGTATGAAAGGGTTCCATATTCTTGTAAAACTTGATAATTGCATATAAGTCCTTCTTGTTTCATTATTCTTGATTTGTTTCATAAAATTAATTCCCAACAATCTTCCTCTATTTGATGATGACAAAACCAATCTTCAAATCTTGATCTTTCACGAATAAAACAAGCTTCCCCTTAAAGTAAGATTTCTTGTAAAGACATATCACCACATAATAATAAGTTGCATACCTTGATCTTTTAATCTTCTTCCCCTTTTTGTCTCATCCAATAGGGGTCTTCTAAAGATAAACAACTAATAAACGCTTCCCCTTGAGTGGTGCATGTAAATGAATCACGAACCATGTAGACTCTAGTTGTAGATTACGAATGAAGAAAAACAAATATAACCTATTTGTTGAAGAAGTGGAATCTCCCAAGCTTGTACCTTATATCTTGCACTATCCATGTGACGTCGAACTTATATGAAAACGTTAAAGTATAAGCAGACCTCGATCTCTTGTCAAAATCCTCATCTTTTCTGAGACACTGAGCACGATAATGTAACTCCTTCAAGTGATAGCAAGCTGACAATTTGCTAGATTTGACAAGTCTTCGTCACCAACATAAACAAACAAGCAAGTTATCTCAAAAGAGAGGCAGAAATCTTTTGAGATATGATAAAATATAAACCTGCGAAAAACAACTCCAACACCAAAGAAGTAATAATCAATCGTCTTCATCGAAACCTCCAATTTGCAATGAAAATCATCTAAGTACAATATCATCCTCTTCTTTTATGCAACTGCTGCCTCTGTCGGCGTTCTGCTTCTAATCCAAGTCGGTACGTAACCGCAAGGTTAGCCTTGTCACATAATCAAATAAAACTTTATTGTATCAAACACAATCTTCAAAAACAAGTCATAAAAATTTAAACAGATAGTTCTGTCCGAGATCCTTAGTCATCCAATATATCTTCTGTATGTATTGTCCAATATCGGACGATACTTGTCAACGCTTAAAATCATATATCGGACGACACGTTGTCAGCGTCTAAATTACAGCGTATCAGCGTCTATGCTGTCAGCGGGTATTTTATTCTTGTTAGCGGCTCGACTCAGCCACTACCTTTTTCCCTTCTCACTATATCACGTAGCCTTTATGAACACACAACTTACTTTCATCTCTTTTTATTTGTTGCGTTCACACCTCAAACAAACTTTCTTTGACCATGTCTTTCACGTGAACAAACCAATTGAATACTTTCATGGACCATAGCACTTCTTGTCTTCGTTAATAATCCTTTTCTTACAAGTATTAATCTCACATGAACCTTTTGTGTACATCATTGTACCAACAAAATATCATCCATCACGTGAACAAACATAGTCCACATTCCATCTTTTGAACAAATAAGCAATGTGAATATTACACGTTCAACATGTATATCCATATCCCTAAAAAATAGCACCCATAACTAGCATATATTACGTTAAGAAATAAAAGAAGCAGTTATGTAAACAAAATCAATCTCCTTAAATCTTGTCAAATCCTTTTTATGTAGATCAAATATTCAAACGTTTAGCCCATACAAAAGGATGATATTATGTATGTCCTAAATATCAGCAACTCAATATTCACACGCCTTTGACCATCGTATCTCACTCCTTCGATTTATGCAACCATAATTCACACCATAAAAGCACGATCTTTACCATCCTAAAAATCAGGATAATCATATCCTTCACTTCACAACCGTTCCATATATTTTAGATAGCAATATGATATCTTACCATAATATTCTTTAAAGTCAAGTCTAGAATAGTTATGAGATTAAAAGCAATCCCTAAAAACTAGGAATTCCACATTCACCGATTATAACATTACAGCTTCTTCCATACGTGATCTCATACAGCAATAGGAACACATACCATAGTTCTCGATTCCACGCATCCTTTCTTGTGTCCGCATATCTTTATGTTGCTATAATACATCACGTCTGTTTCTTCATCGGGACCCTAGCTCTATTCTTAGAAGCCCAAATCCTTGTGATCACGTGAAGACAATCAGACCCACAACTACCTGTTGTACAAACCAAGATCTGCCTTTCTTTTGCTTTAATGTAACCAATACAACTTCTGTTCTTTATCACAAAAAGACAAACATCACTTTCTTACACGTGATCTTTGTATCATATTCTGTCTCTACAACCCACGGCAGAAAAATTAACAATATCTGTTATATGAAGGACCACTTTTGTTTTTACCACAGCCATTAATCATAATCGTAGATCTAGGGTTTATAAACTTATGCATTGTAACCCTAACTTAGGGTTTGTAAATCAACCTTAGTTCGAATCTTGTATTATCATGCATCATAACAGCCAAAAACATCTTATTTTTCTGCTTTTCAAGTCGATCTAGGGTTTAGGGGAAGAAACCTTAAATCTTATTTAATAAAAAGACAAAAACAGAAAACTTATACCTTCACCAGCAGCCAACTTTGACGAGATATAACTTTTTCTTGAGGCCTGAACTCAACGATCGCTCCGGTGAGATCTTAGATACCTATACTGACAACCTCCAGACCAAATTTCAGCAAGATCCAACGGTTAACGAAGGATTTATCGCTGTTTGAAAACGGCTGCGCAGACAAATTCGACCATAAACTCTTGACGGGTTTTTCTTCTTTTTCATCATTCTTCGACTCGACACCTTGTTGATTCCTAGTATCGAGAGCCACCCGCTCTGATACCAATTGTGGAAACCATTATTCACGGATCGATTAAGCTTACTAGGAATGCATCATGCTCATATGATTAACATAGCAGAATAGAACAAGACACATGAACAAGGTGTTTACTTCTAACGATTACTTTATTCCAAACGATTACTTGAACTAAACGATTACAAGTAACCTCTAGGCGTGTATACATTAAATCCCACGCCTAGAACACGAAGACACTTTAGGTTTACATTGTGAATAATTGAATGAATAAACCTATGCAGGGTGTGTGTTTATATACTACACATAACCCTTTTTACAAGAAATTTAATTACACTAGAAGTCCCTCCATCTTTTGCTAATAAGTCCTCCTTGTTGTATGAAAGGGTTCCATATTCTTGTACAACTTGATAATTGCATATAAGTCCTTCTTGTTTCATTATTCTTGATTTGTTTCATCAAATTAATTCCCAACAAAAAGATGAATATTGGATAGCGTGGTGACGTAAGCAAGGTGAAGTATCTACTCACCCCCATACTAAAACTAAACATTGTCCTCAATGTTTCGAGTCTAGGGGTGTAAACACCCCCATACTAGAGACGAAGTCGAATGCTTAATCTCGAGCATGGAAAGGGTAAAACGAATAACCTAAAAGCCGTTTATGAATTATGCTAATAAGATAAACGTTAGAACATAAAAGGATATCATCGGATATCGGAATCTCCAAAGGCAACGATCGAAGCTCGAGTGCTACGTAAAACAAACACGAGAGGCTTCAATGATGACGATGAACCTAATAAATCACAATCACAAACAACCACGAAACAAAGGTTGGAAGAGCACAAGTCCCCTCGTTACATTAAACTAAGAAAGCGATAATATTTACAAGGATAAGCATGAGAATCCCCCACGAGGCACCTTGTTTTTGATAACCGAGTCAAAAGCTCGACTCGAATCCCCATAAATGTGATAATTTAGGGATAATCTTGGTATGGTCATTTTTGGTGGGGCTTACATGATGAACAATGCCCAAAAGTACATGGAGTACTTTAAAAACCCGATACACGTATACCGGGGTCAAAGATAGCGTCCTCGTTTTCGGATGAAAGACGAAACAACGCTACTCCAACACAAACCCCAATGGGGTAGAAGAAAAGAGATAAGAAGTAGAAAGGTGGGGAAATGGGTAAGGCAAACTTATGAGCTACTCGAGGTAGACTCACACCAAGCAAACGAAAAGATTTTCCATTTATTGCATCGGTGGAAGACCGAGATTTCCCTTTACAAGCAATTCCGGGATCGTAAATCTCGTCCTCGGTGGTAAAGTGTGAGGGAACATTTGGAGCTTCCCCCATACTAAGACCACACCAACCGTCGTCAAAAGGAGTAGACGAGGTGGTAGCACTCATAAAACGCGGTGATGACGGATTTAAACATGTAGAAAAATCTTTTAAAACATTTTTAAAATCTTTTCCTTTTTCATCGTTCAAAAACTCTTTACGAAAACCCGATTGAATAATGTCGAAAATATTTGGCGTGTTAAATTCAAAATCAGTCGCGCTAAAAATCCTCTCATTTAAGTCGCGGTTAGGGGTTGGTGGATTATATAAGTTCTCAAAACGTTTGTCAATAAAGAACACCGCCCCCTCGGGGTCTACATACTTGTCATCTTCATGAACGTCGATCTCATCGATTTCTTCGTCATAGATAGGCTTGTCAAACCATGGTTTGTCATTCCCCTCTTTGAGTATCTTAGAAACTCTCTCGAAAAGATCACGATCACACACGAAACCATCATTCTTTTGTGGGGATCGTTGATAAGTTAGATCCTCACGAATGTGGTAAACGTCATTCTCAAATGAGGAGTGTTTATAAGGTAACTCCTCGAGAATGGGACTTGTGTCTATAGCAAGAAAATCATCGACCTCCTTAAATAATTCTTCATCATCACAATTGTGAAACGAAGGAGGATCGATGATATGGTCATCAACGTTCTTGAATTCATCATCAAAAATGGGATTATGATGAAAATAGGTTCGTATACGGAATTCGAGTACGTTGTGAAAGTGTCGTCATTCTCATCATCATAAGAAATTTCCGACATGAGATCGTCCTCTTCATTTGAAGATTTATCAAAGGGTAAATCCTCGAAGATGGATGGCGGATTAGCAAGTATATGCTCGATCTCGGCAAAATCATCATCGCCATCAAAGAAAGTGTCGATGTGAGCAAGTTCTCGAGTGGATTTCTCAAGAGTCACAACCATGGACTTACAAGTCGAATGACTATGCTTAGGTGACATTTCTATGATGGGTGAGATTGCATTGGGTTGTGCCACTTCCTTAGCCTTAATGGGTTTGGGGCTAGGAGTGGGAGGCACTTCAATGGGTTTAGAAGTATAGGCCTCAAAGTCATGGTCCTTCGAAGGTGGTGAAGACGAGCCCATATTGGTCTTTGTCGTGATGGCACTAACGTTGCCCTTCGGAATTGGTGGTTCACTTGTTTCGCTAAAAACATCCCAAAGTGAGTTTTCATCCATAAATTTACACATACCATTTTGAATTAGGTACACGTACTCTTTATCATTAAAATCATCATCTTTAAAACCGTTTTTCTTAATTCTTTCAAAACATGCATCAAGCTTCATTCTTTCCGCCAAAGTAAACATTTTGAAATCATTAGAATTTGAATCATTAGGTTTTGAAACCTCGGTTTTTTCATTCTCATTAAATCCTTGGGATTTTCTAGCGAAAAAGTCTATTTTCTCATCCCCATATCTCATAGTAAGTCTCCCCTCGTGAACGTCGATTACGGTTCTAGCCGTCGATAAGAATGGTCGGCATAAAATAATGGGACATTTAGGGTCACACTCGTAATCGGATATAACGAAATCCGCGGGAAAAAAAAACTTTCCAATCCTAACATAGACATCCTCGGCTATTCCAATTGGTATAAGTGGAGTACAATTTGCAAGCTCGATTGTCATATTTGTGGGGGTAAGCGAAGGCAATCTCATCAATTTCCAAAGAGAATGAGGCATGAGATTGATCCTAGCACCTAAATCGGCAAGGGCTAAACATCCCTCAATCTCGGAAAAATCACAAGGTAGTAGAAATTGGCCCGGATCCTTTTCCTTTCTCGGCATACGCCTTTTGGGTTTTTTTAAGAAGGATCGATGCACAAGTTTCTTCAAGGGTTACTTTGGTAAGGTCAACAAAGCTCTCTTTTTGAACCGTGGATGGAATTTGAGGTACACGAGGGTGTGCACTCTTTTCCTTGGTCGCCACGTTCACCCCATCGACTTTAGAACAAGAAGACGTCTTAGAAGTCGAGGGTTGAGAAGCATAAACAACACGGAATCCTTCAAGGTTAGGGGTAATCACACGACCTTTCTCACGAGACGAGGCGGCTTTACATTGTTCTTTCGGATTAGCAACGGTGTCACTAGGTAACTAACTTGATAACGAACCCGAGGCTTTGTTCATAATGGCCGAAAACATCTTTTTTATATCAATTTGCCCTTGCTCAATCTTCGTGTTTTGCAATTTCAATGTATTAGAAAAGTCGTTTTTCAAAGTACCAATTTCTCCCTCTAATCGTCTCATATTAGCCTCATTCGTTTTCATGTAATTTTGAAAGTCGTTTGACGAACTATTTTGATTTGAATTAATGTTCCCTTGGTTTTGATTACTTCTTTGAAAATTTCCTTGATTCCCACTTGAAAAATTGTTGCCTTGATTGTTGTTGTTTGAAAAATTCGAGTTTTGGTTATTGTCTCGATTTTGCCAAGTTATATTACGACCTTGATTATAACCTCCTTGATTTTGATTCGAAAAATTTCCTTGTTGATTATTTCCATGAAAATTGTTACGATTTTGAAAATTGTTGCCTTGGTTATAATTGCCTTGTTGTGATGGACCCGCGTTATTTTGATTAGAAAAATTGTTGTTTCCATTTAACGCACTCACATTCGACGTTTGGCCATCCGTAGCCGCACACTCGTAATAATTATGAGGTCCACCACAAAACGTACACGAAACCTCAGTCGCTTTCACCGTAGCGGGAGCGTCTTTCTTTTGCATCTCAACGAGAAAAGACGTGAACACATTCGTCAACTTATCGACTTTCGCATCAACTCTCTCAATGTCGCGATTAGAACTACTAACATTGGCGACATTGGAAACACTCGGTGCATTGCGGAGTTGGTAAACCTTGGATCGGTTCTCGATAATTATCAATGCATCTTTCGGAGTCTTACACAAAAAGTTGCCACCGGCGGCGGAATTCAACGAGTCTTGTTCGTGAAAATTAAGACCGTTGTAAAACGTATCGATTTAGTGTAACTCGGAAAAACCATGGTGAGGACATTGCCTAAGCAATTCCTTAAAGCGATCCCACGCGTCTCTAAAATATTCATTCGGTTTTTGCTCAAATTTCGTAATCTCGTTTTTGAAAAACGTTGTCTTAGACGGTGGGAAAAAATAATTAACGAACTTGGAAACGAGATCCTTCCACGTAACTATCGAATTAGGTGGCTCTTTCTCGTACCAATCCTTGGCGGCACCATCGAGCGAGTACGGAAAAAGCATAAGCTTGACGACATCGGTGTCGACGTTCTTAAACTTGCTCGTGGCTAAAAGACGATCAAAATTCCGAATATGGTCGTGAGGATTATCGGCTTCACGACCTCGAAACTTTGTAGCTTGAATTAACGAAATCTTTCCGCTCTTAATCTCAAAATTCTCCGCCTCGATAGCGGGAATTACGATCGCGTCTCCATAACCCTCGGTGGGCGCTTGGAGCAATTCAATCATCGAACGATTGTCGGCCATCTCCTCTACGGTTTCTTCAACAACGATATTAGGAACGTCGGTTTCTAATTCTCGTCTACGTCGTCGATTCCTTCGATTACGATTGCGTCGATTCGAAGCTTCACTAGAATTGGAATAGTCCTTCGATCGAGTGCGCATGCACTAAGCGTAGAATGGGTGGTAGCAAAGAAGATTCTTTTTGCGGTTTTTCGATTTTTTCAATTTTTTTGGTTTTTGATTGTTTTTAATTTTTTTTGGATTTTTGAATGTATTACGTAGACAAAAATCTACAAATCTCTCCTCGAATCGACTTTCTCGATTAAAGGAGCCTCAAAGAATGAAAACGATCACGTGGAGTGAACGCTTTCGAAGACTTTAGAACGTTGGTGGAACACCAAAACGTTCAAGAGGGTTTAATCTTGAAAACACAAGCAAATATAATATACGTAGATAATACTTGGGCGGCAAATCCTCGATTAGCCCTCTTTCTCAAAACACTCACAAGCAAGCGGAAGAAACGAGGCGGCGCGAAGCACTTAGGAGTCTTTTTCCTTTAGGTCGTGAAATACAACCGCCTTATACCCACCTTATAGTTTGTGTTAATCAAAATTAAACCTCACGAAAGTATTTATCTATTTTGCCTTTAAACTTTTTCTTTGGATTCGAATACAATGATCGAGTGATGAAATCCCGAATCAAGGTTGCGTTTTTACGCTTTTGGAGTACTTGTATATTTATTGTTCTTACGTAGTACAATATAGTAATAATATTCACAAGAAAAATGAAAACCAATATATCTACAATATAGTAAAAGATTGTTGTGTGTTTAATTTAGGAAAACTAAACACGATTTATTTGGATACTATAATATAATAATGAAAAATAACAAAAATGAGTATGTACGATATTCACGCTTTCCAAAAATTGAAAAGCAAAAACGCACTACTCACACAAACACGATACTAATAATAATGGCACACTAAACACCTCCCCGGCAGCGGCGCCAAAATGATAGGTGTAGAAATACGTGTTTAGGAAAACAAGGTATAAAAGCGGCAAGTATTAAACTCGACGATTTAGGAAAACCGAAGAATCGAATAAATGCGGGTTCGTTCTCGAAGGAGGTGTGTGGATTAATGTGCCAATATGTAAAATCAAGTTTGGATTAGTGTCGTTTTTTGTTGAGAAAAGAAGGAAAAATAAGACGGATTACGCTAAAAATTACCCTACGACGTATAACGATTGAAACCGTAAAGCTCGACGAAAAACGAAAATGTCCTAAAAATTACAAAAAAAAATTAAAAATAATATAGACTAAGAAAAATATAAAAATCACAAATTTGAAAACCAAATTGCCTAAAACCTTTTTAATAATTTTAAATTAATTTTTAAAGTCAATAAAAAACTCCAAAATTAAATAAAATTAAAAATAAGTTAAAATGAAAATTTTATGGATTGTAAACCTAAAACTATTTATTTAAAACATAAAAACTATTTTTCAAAATTTTAAAAACACTTTTTACTATTTTATATCTAATTTATAAAATACGTGAATAAAAATAACCTTAAAAAATTAAATACAAAAGTTAAAAATTTATTTTTCGTCTCAAAAAATCTTTAAAATAAGGTGAAGTCCTAGGAAAAATGAAAAAAACTAAAAGCCACACCAAATAAGCTGTTAATCAGCTTCAATAAGCCTGGACTGGATAAATTAAGCTAAAACAGAACACCCCTTATAGAATTAATCTTGTAAACACTTAACAATAAAAGACCCAAGGGCAAATGGTTGAGGCGTTGGTGTGTGAGGTGGGTGGCGCAGGTTCGAGTCCTGGCCACGCCCCTTTTTGTAAAAATATTTTTTTACTTTTTTTTTATAAAAAAAACTGAATAACAGTAACTATCTAACCAAAAAAAAAAACTTAATTAAAACTGAATTAGACGAGAATAAAGCTGAAATAAGGCAAAATGTGCACAAACTTTACTTTTGCTACTTTTTCTTTGTTTTAAGTTTCTGCTTGTTAAGTGGGACTTTATTGGAGGTAGGCTGATGGTGGTTTGCTGGGCGCAGACGGCACCCCACAAGCGAGTGTACTCGTGGGAGTCAGACTCAAACACAACGAAACAACAAGGCAGCAATAATCAATACAGGCGCAGAAAATGAATCAACCATATGCAGAAAGGTAATGGAGTGAAGGCTGTTAAGATGCAAACTGGTCTAAAAAGCTAGTCTTAGGAGCATAATAGCCGACTAAACTTGCTAAAATATACTCTATCCTAAATTCCAACTATGTCCAGTCCTACGTTAACCCGAAACCAAACCTTATACCAAACTTCAAGTACCTACGCCTTAAAGAGATCACCTAAGATTGCTGAATTAAAAAGTAAGCAAGAAGAGTAGGGCTGTTGGGGGAAGTCTGATGCTAAATCAGCGACCTGTAGTGGTGTGTGAGCTACTCAAAAGCTACTAAACTCCAACTAGCAGCTACCCACACCCTAACACAACCTTTTACTAGATCTAAACCCAAAGATCACGTCCTTTTACTAACAAATAAGACTCCTAAATCTGATATTCATATGGACAGTGAAAAGTGCATTAGTTTGCTGATATGATAGAACAAAATAGTGAACTAACTTCAACTAAAAGGTTAATTATCTTAAATTACTTTAAGCTACAACATATAATACCAACTTAAAACCGCAAATACCTAAACTAAATCGTAACCCACCTAATGACTAAAAATCGTATCAAAAAAGGTCACAAACAAGTGACAGAATCTACTGATTATCTAACCACAGAAAAATATGAACTCCTATTAAAACGCTACTTAAGTCCGAAAAACCAAATTTCAAAACCCCAAGATCAATGAGCTACAGTTGGTGTATGTGACATCAGACAGTGAACACTTGGGCGATTTTGGTGATCCGTTTTGAGCAACAGGTGCAATTATCCAAATGCAATGATTCAAATCCTATAAGCACTCTAATTCTAACCAATATTACTCGATTAAAGCGTAAAAAAAACATGAACTCAATGGCAGATAGTGCATACGCTTAATGCTCCAATTGTTGCACTTGATCACTAAACTTAAAACAACTTGTACAATCTCAAACTAACATGCATTTACGCTAAGCAGAACCTATCAAATATCAAGCAACAATAATTAAAGAAAAACACAAATACAAGCAGATATCTCATACCCAACTAAACTTATATGGATCAAAAGGGTTCAAGCCACACTTACATCGGCTGATGCCTTCTTTTGTATATATATAGAGTCTATGGGGCTTTTGAGAAACGCTATTGTGTTGGAGGTTCAACAACTGAACCACAACAGAAGAGAAAAGATGGGTCAATATCTTCTTAAAACCTTACGAATTGCAGATCTTCGTACCTGCACAACACAAAACAGAACAAGGGCTTCGTGTAGATTCACTTTTTGTTAAGCTTATTTGTCAAGTAAGCTTAACAAAAAGCTAATGCTACGGTTATGACAATCAACTAAAAAAAATCAGCAAGATTTCATAAACACCTTTGAAAACAGAATTTGCAAAACAATTTTCGGGAACCAAATGGGATCAACTGAGTAAAAAAAACGTGCTTATACAAGCTCAATCAGTTTGTTTGGATGTCAAGCAAACAAACCTACAAGCTCCTATAAGCTCAAGCCGTAAAACCAAAAGAGGGCCAAGTGTCTTTGTTCCCTGATTTAGCTTTAACGAAATCTAAACTAAGTCTCTTTTTCTGAAAATTAAACAAGTTACACTACAAAAATAAATTGGAACACAGACTTGCAATATTAAAAAGTTTTCATTTTCATTACTTTCTTAAAAATAAAAATACAAGATGGAAAAAAGGTGTGCTAACAGGCTAGCACCCTTTAAATACATGTCTATAGAAAATTCTAGAATGTAAAAAAAATAAAAGATATTACAAACCCTAAGCTATAAATTGCCAGAAAAGCCCTTGTGGTCTTCTTTGGATCTTGAGGTCAAAGCTCCCATGTGATTAGTCTTGTGTATGCCAGTTGTAGGAGGAAATCTCATCCATTTATTACTCCGTAGGGACCAAGGAGATGTGTTGAACCATGGATTTGGTCGGGTTTGGGGGTTTGTGTGAAAACGATGGGGAAGGGGTTCATGTGAGTGGACAGCTGGTGGAAGTAGGGACCAGAATTGGGGTTGAAATGGATTAAGGATTGGTTTAATTAGTGATCTGGAATTAGCCAGCAATAACCCCTTTTGATTTATCATGGTTTGATTCTAGGGTTCATTGGGTTTTTGGGTGTGTGTTAATGGGTGTTTTTGATTTTGTTTTGGGTTATTAGATGTGTTACCCGGTTTTAATAAAAGATTTTGAAAATTAGATTATTAATAAACCAGGTTTAATGGGTTTGATGAGTTGGCATCATGGTATTGGTTGTATAAAGTTTCATGTCTGCCATGTTTGGCCCTCCTACTCCCACAATTCGTTTAAATAAACTTTGATAATGGAAAAATCAGATTTCCCTTTATAAAATCTTTCATCCACTTGCTGAATTTGGCCCATCATATCTCCAAATTTTGAATAAGGACTATTGTTGAAATAAATGCAACATTCAAGGGCTAATCATGTAATATCTTTAAACATGGAGGACCTCTCTTGTCAAATATTCAAAGATAAGGGACCAAAGTTGACAATCTTTCAAACTTCAAGGACTTCAAAGGAAATTCATGATTCGGGTCCGGTTCTTTGTGCGGCTTCGTTTCCCGTGTTTGTTTTTGCTTGATTCCTTTGGTCTTTTGGTGAATTCACGATATCCGTACCTGAAATACACAATGAACAAATACAAGCACATTTTTGGGTATTTTGATGATATTTTAAACGTTTTAAGCCCGATTTAGACGATGAGACTATGTATAAATACAGTCTCATCAATCATCGTCCTCGATTTTCACCCCAATTCCAAGCCAAGCGTGCAACGAGATCATTGTCATTATAAGTTAGTAATGCTAACACTACTCATTTGCCCTAATCACGTACTTATCCTCCCATTATTCCTAGGTTGTATCTCTTATATTTTATTTTGTCTTGAATGTTTCATGAGGATACATTGTTTGACTTATGCGATAATAGAGATTTAGGTCTAAAAATAGAGTCCTAACGGTGTAATCAAGACCATCAAATCAATAACCCCTCCTAATAGACAACGATGTCAAAAAATTAAGTTGACAAGAAGAATCGATAAACACGGTTTTATAACGGTTTTGAACATGAGACTTATTACCAAGACTTTTATACGCCCCCTAACGGAAGGGCCTTATTATCTTTGGTTTACCTCCATCTTTTATTCAACTTCGCCATGAAGCTTTTATTATGACTTCGGTCTTGCCTTGCCTTTTATTATCCGCCTCATCGGTGGTTTTATTAGCCAAAGACGTATATCCTCACGCTAAGGCGAATTTTGGATCTTTAAAGCTTCGAAGATTAAGGCTTGATTCACTTTCAATTTTGCATAGATTTTTCGGCCTTGTGGGGCTTCAAATTGTTTCCTAGATTTAGGTGAGCACTTGAAATCTTATTATTAGGTGAATCTTTTGATTATTCGGGTTGCCAATACTTCAAAACCGTGACGCTGACGATACCTTAATGTCTTTCCAATTTAATTACACAGAAGCTACTAGAAAAGACTAGAAACCCAACAATCCTAACTAAACCGCTAAGTCAATATTTATTAAGCAAAAAATATTTACATGCGAAGGGAGAATAAGCAAACAACGAGAACACATGAGTTTTTGAAAGAATACGAGTACTCTACGTTTAGCATAGTAACTTATAATTAACCCTATCATTTCTCGTCCTCATTTAAGAGACTTAGCCTAATGTGTGGTTAAGGAATCAAAGCTAAGTGCTCAACACGCACGGTCGAGTCAAAAATTACTCTTATTATCGCCATCGGAAAACCTACATTCGTGTCTTCAAACACTTATAAATCATAAGAAAAAATTTAAAATTTGGCCATTTTTAGCCTTATTTTGCAACAAAACGATAAACAAAAAGATAAACTTTGGAAAGCGTGAAGGTTTGGCAAGGCAAGTATCTATTCACCCCCCATACTAAAGTTAAACATTGTCCTCAATGTTTCGAGTCTAGGGGTGCAAACACCCCCATACTAGAGACGTAGTCGAATGCATAATCTAGCATGGAAAGGGTGTAACCATTAAATTTAAAGCCGTTTATGAAGTGTGCTATAAACTTAAGGTTAGAACAATCAAGGATATATCATGGATATTGAGAAAGTCTTCAAAGCAAACGATCGAGTGCTCCCATAAAATGAACACGAGAGGCTCCAATCGTGAAGATCATGATCATCTAAAGTCCACAATTCACAAACAACTACGGAACAAAGGTTGGAAGGGCAAAAATCCCCACACGTTAACTACATTAGAAAGCGATAATATGTACATGGGATAAGCATGGGACCCCCCCCCCCCCCCACGAGGCACCTCGTTTTTGATTACCGAGTCATGAGCTCGACTCGATCCCCTCAATACTAATTATCATTGAGGAAAGTGATTTGGTCGAGGTAGTTCAAGGATGGAACTTCCCCGCCAAAGTAGTGCTTCAACCTATGTCCATTCACCTTGAAGTTAGGACCATCATCTTGAGCTAGCTCGATGGTACCATACGGAAACACTTTAGTCACAGTGAATGGACCGGACCAACGGGATTTCAACTTACCGGAAAAGATTTTCAAGCGAGAATTAAAAAGAAAAACTTGATCCCCAATGTTAAAAACCCGGTTTTTAATTTTAGAATCATGTAACTTTTTAGTTTTTTCCTTATAAATCAATGAATTTTCATAAGCAATGTCTCTCAATTCATCCAATTCATTTAATTGCATTTTCCGGTGTTTTCTCGTGATCTCCATATCATCATTACAATGCTTTAGGGCCCAATAAGCCTTGTGTTCTAATTCGATAGGCAAATGACAATTCTTTCCATACACAAGCTTATAGGGAGTGCACCCAATGGCGTCTTATGAGCGGTCCTAAAGGCCCATAAAGCATCGTCTAACTTATCCGACCAAGATTGTTGGTTTTCCCCAACGAATCTATCCAAGATCCTCTTCAAAGCTCGGTTTGAAACCTCGACTTGCCCACTCGTTTGTAGGTGATAAGCCGTAGAAAGCCGATGTGTAACCCCATATTTCCTTAGGACCCTTTCAAATTGGTCGTTACAAAAATGGGTTCCACGATCGCTTATGATCGCACGAGGGTTTCCAAACCGAGAAAACAAGCTTTTCAAGAACTTGACTACCACACGAGCATCATTGGTGGGCAAAGCCTTAGCTTCCACCCACTTATTTAGGTAGTCAACTGCAACGAGAATGTACTTATTACCACGAGATGATGGGAACCGCCCCATAAAGTCTATACCCAAACGTCAAAGATCTAAAACACTTGGATGATATTTTGTGGCATTTCATCTTTTTGTGAGGCTTTTCCTTGTCGTTGGCATGCATCACACGACTTCACAAGATCTTGTGCATCTCGGTAAATAGTAGGCCAAAAGAAGCCGGCATCAAACACCTTTTTAGCCGTGAGATTAGCACCGTGGTGACCACCCGTGGGTCCCTCGTGACAAGCTCTAAGGATGTTAGAAGCTTCGGTGCCAAATACACAACGTCGGATGATTTGATCCGCACAAGTTCGAAACAAGTAAGGGTCGTTCCAAAAGTACAACTTGACGTCACGAAAGAATTTTCGTTTTTCTTTAGTCGTCATACCCTTAATGATGAAGTTACCCGCATGGTAATTTGAAAAATCCGCAAACCATGGGGTGGAAGAATCAAGCTTAGAAATCACTACACCAAGTGTCTCGAGCGGAAATGTTTCGGTGATTTACTTGGGCTCGTAAACACTTTGGTGAGGATCTTCCAAACGAGAAAGATGATCGGCCGCTAGATTCTCGGCTCCTTTTTTGTCAACGATTTTGTGATCAAATTCTTGAAGGAGGAGAATCCAACGAAGTAATATAGGCTTAGCATCTTTCTTTGCCATGAGATACTTGATAGCCGAATGATCCGTATACACTATGCATTTTGTCAAGACGAGATAAGGTCGAAATTTCTCAAATGCATACACCACGGCAAGGAACTCCTTCTCCGTTGTAGTGTATTTAAGTTGAGCCTCGGTCATCGTCTTGCTAGCATAGTGAATAGGCAAGAAGTGCTTATCATGACGTTGCCCCAAAACGGCCCCAATAGCGTAGTCGCTAGCATCACACATAAGCTCAAAGGGGAGGTTCCAATTGGGAGCACCAAGAATGGGAGCTTCGGTTAGTTTCCTCTTAAGGATTTCAAAGGCTCGTACACATTCTTCGTCAAAGACAAAACGTGCCTCTTTTTTAAGAAGATGTGTAATGGGTAGAGAAATCTTCGAAAAATCCTTGATGAATCGTCGATAAAAGCCCGCGTGGCCTAGGAAACTCCTAACTCCCTTAACGGTTTTGGGATGAGGTAATTTGGTGATGACGTCTACCTTAGCTTGATCTACCTCAATCCCCGCTTTCGAGACCTTGTGCCCTAAGACGATTCCACTCTTAACCATAAAATGACATTTTTCCCAATTGAGCACAAGGTTGGTTTCCTCAGAACGTTTCAACATTCTCTCAAGGTTCGACAAACACGAAGTGAACGAATTACCAAACACGGAAAAGTCATCCATGAAGACTTCCATCGTCTTCTCGATCATATCATGAAAAATAGCCATCATGCACCTTTGAAAGGTTCTCGGTGCATTGCAAAGTCCGAATGGCATTCTACGATAGGCAAACGTTCCATATGGACACGTAAACGTAGTTTTTTCGTGATCACGAGGATTGATGGGAATTTGGAAGTAACCGAAAAAACCATCTAAAAAGCAATAGAAATCGTTTCCCGCAAGACGCTCCAACATTTGGTCCATGAAGGGCAAGGGAAAATGGTCTTTTTGAGTGGCTTCATTCAACTTACGATAGTCAATGCCCACTCTCCATCCGGTCACGAGTCTAGTGGGAATCAACTCGTTGGCATCGTTTGGCACAATGGTCATCCCTCCCTTTTTAGTGACACAATGAATAGGACTCACCCAAGGGCTATCGGAAATAGGGTAAATCATTCCCGCGTCAAGGAGTTTAAGGACCTCCTTTTTGATGACGTCGTGAATTTTGGGGTTCACCCTCCTTTGACATTGGATCGCGGGCTTGTAATCCTCCTCCATTAAGATTTTGCGGGTACAAAACTTGGGATCGATTCCCTTAATGTCGGATAACTTCTACGCATTTGCCCCTTTGTGATCCTTTAGAACATCGACAAGCGCGGTTTTTTCATCATTCGAAAGTTCCTTCGCAATAATAACCGGAAACTTGTCGTCGTCCTCCAAATAGACATATTCGAGGTGAGGAGGTAAATTTTTCAACTCGAGGATAAGTGGTTCCTCAAGTGAATATTTGGGCTCGATACTCATAACCTCCTCGGGTGGAGGAAATGGGAAATCGTTAAGAAAATCCTTGATAATCGAGAAGTCCTCATCGTTGTCGAGGTCTTCGTTACAAGTACGTGGAACATTGAATTCTTCCAACGTAAAACCACCACCTTCAAATGGAGTGAAGGTTGGTGTCGAATTATCAAGAATTGGATCTAACATAGTGGGATTGCCACTAGTTTCTTCATCACCAAACCCTAGAACTTCTTGTGAACATTCCTCGCAAACCACGTCGATCATATCAATGAGGTTTATGGTAGCAACGGAATAAACATGAGAAAGTTGAGAATTTTGAGTTGCGTTTATAACAAGTTCCTCGTCGTTGAAACGTAAGGTGATCTTTCTAGCATGCACATCAATTAAAGCCATAGACGTATCTAAGAACGAACGACCTAAAATGAGAGGAACTTGAGGATCCGTGGGAATATCGATAACGATAAAGTCTACGGGATAGTAGAACTTTCCCACTTTCAGAAAAACGTCTTCCGCCAATCCACATGCACGAATCGTGGAATGGTCGGCCATCTCGATAGACATTAGTGAAGGAGTAAGATTAGGAAGATTGAGCGACTTGAAGATTGCAAGTGGCATCAAATTAATGCTAGCACCAAGATCGGCCAAGGCATAGCATTCTTCCATATCTTGGATTGCACACGGGATTAAAAATTTACCGGGATCACCGACTTTTTGAGGTATGCGATTAAGATAAACCGACGAACAACTAGACAATTGATGCAATTTCTCCTTGTTGTTCAACATACTCTTAAAGTTAGCGGAAAATCGAGGCATCATGACCAAAGCATCGGCGAAACTCACATTAAGGTGCAACTCACGAAATTTTTTCATAAAAAGCTCAAATTGATAATTATCGCGCTCTTGTCGTTTCTCCTTCCTAAGTCTCGATGGGTAAGGTAAGGGTGGTGTGGGTTGGGGCATAGGCATAGCCTTTGGAATCTCGGGTTCCAATGTTGGTAAAGGGTCGACCGTAGGTGTGGTATGAGCGGTACTTTGTGGGCTTGAGATATGCTCCTTTTCGACCACCACCTCGGGTTCTTCCTCAATTTCCTCCACCGTTGGAGTAATTGGTTGAGGATTCAGTTCTTTAAGTGCCTTACCACTTCGTGTGGTAATTACTTTCATCTCTCCCTTCGGGTTTGATACGGTGTTGTTAGGTAAACTACCCGAAGTAGAGGCTTTGTTTCCCATGACCGCTTCCAAAATAGCATTAAGCTTAACATCTTGACTAGCGGCTTTTTGGTCAATTCTTTGTTCAAGCCTAGCATGACTTTGCTCAATTTTATTGTTTTGACCTCTTATTTGATTAGCAAAATCATTTTTCAACTTATTTCTCATGTTAACATTTTCCTTAACAAAATTAGCTAACTCCTTTGTGTTTTTAGCCGTGTCCCTAGCTTGACTAGCCAATTGCTCTTGAATGTTTTCCAAAATCTTATCATTTGCCGTAGCGTAATTCAAAAAGTCCATTGGATGTTCTTTAGTGTAAACATTTTGAAAATTACGATTTTGGTTTTGATTTTGCAATTGGCTACTACTTCCTTGATTCCCAAAGTTGTTATTACCCTTGCAATTGTTTCTTTGATTGTTTTGGTAACCAACTTGATTGTTTCGATAATTGTTAGCATTTTGATTTGGTGGAAAACCCGGTGGAGTCAATTGATTAGTGCGGGTAACTTGACCGTTTTGGTTATAAGTTCCCGCGGCCGCGTAGGCACTCGAAGTGTTACCACCGCTGGTAATGCACTCGGAGTAATCGTGAGCTCCACCACAATACATACAAGAAACCTCAACCGCTTTAGCCGTAGCGGGAGTGGGTTGTTCACCAACTTTAAACTCAATTAACAATCCTTTAAGCTTATCAAAAATCTTGTTCTCCAAATTAGCCTCGATTTGGCAAGCATCAACGGTGTGTGACAATGAAGGTGAAGGTGAAGACGAAGTCTTACGAACACTCGACATGCTACGAGGACTATAGACCTTAGACCTATTCTCAATGATTAACAATGCTTCCTCGACCGTTTTACACAAAAAATTACCACCCGCGGCGGCATTAAGATAATCACGCTCATGATCGTTCAAGCCATTGTAAAACGTGTCAATTTGATGCAAGTCGGAAAAACCATGATGAGGACATTCGTGCAACATTTCCTTAAACCTATTCCAAGCCGTTGAAAAACTCTCATTATACTCTTGTGAAAACTTTGAAATCTCGTTTTTCAAATGCGTAGTCTTAGAGGGCGGAAAAAATTGGTTCACGAATTTTGAAACGAGATCCTTCCACGTCAATATAGAATTAGGTGGCTCTTTCTCTAACCAAATTTTTGCGGGCCCCGCTAAGGAATACGGAAAAAGCATCATCTTAATCGAGTCGTTAGAGACGTCCTTAAACTTGCAAGTGGCGGTAAGACGATTAAATTGGCGAATGTGGTTATGAGGGTTGTCCTTTTCGTCACCACGAAACTTGTTGTTTTTAATCATGGACAACAAACCCGTCTTAACCTCAAAATTCTCCGCAATGATAGAGGGAATCACAATCGCTTCTGCATAACCCTCGGTGGGTGCTTGAAGCAACTCCATCATAGTTCGATTAGCCATGGGTGCCTCTTTCACTACGATGGGTTCGTCAACAGGAGACTCCTCACTAGAAGGAGTGTTTGATTTGTTTCTTCGTTTACGAGCACGTCTTATTTTGGAGCGAGTTTGCATAAACGTCACGTACAACGAGAGGGTGAGCAAAGAAGATTCATTTTGGTGTTTTTACTTTTTCAATTTTTTGTGGTTTTTGATTGTTTTTACTTTTTTTGGATTTTGTGGAATGTATTAGGTAGACAAAAATCTACAAATCTCCTCCTTAATCAAATCTCTTGATTAAATAAGCCTCAAGGAATGAAAACGATCACGTGCAGTGAACGCCTTCGATGACTTTAGAACGTTGGTGGAACACCAAAACGTTCAAGAGGGTTTAATCAAATGAAACCTAGAAAATATATATGATACTTAGTAATACTTTGGGCGGCAAAACCCTCGATTAGCTCTCAAAATCAAATACTCACAAGCAAGCGGGGAAACGAGGCGGCGCGAAGCACTTAAGAGCCTTTTTCCTTAGGATATATTTTATAATATCCGCCTTATACCCACCTTATAGTTTGTATTTTCAAAATCGAGCTTCACGAAAGTATTTATCTATTTTTGCCTTTTTCTTTGGTTTGAGATTCGAATACAATGATTGGGTAATGACCTCCCAAGTCAAGGTTGTGATTTCTCACGTATTTGGAGTACTTGTGAGTTTATTGTTCTACGTATACAATATAGTAATAGTATTCACACAAAAATCGAAAAACCGATAATACGTATTAGTAGAGTGCTACGAATACAATTAGCTATTATGGCTATATAAAAACAACAATTGTTCAAATCAAAACACAACACGCCTCCCAGGCAGTGGCGCCAAAATGATGGTTGAGTTTTTGTATACCCTTTAGGAAAAGAGCAACAAATAGGGAAATAAGCGCGACGATTTAGGGAAACCGTGTGTAAATGACCCTAAAGTGAGTTCGTTCTCGAGGAGGCTAGTGTGTTGTGTAATGAATTGATTTTGATTTGTGATTATACTTTTGAGAAAGAAAAATAGAAATGAGATTAGAAGAGAATGACGGTTACGACGACGAATTATAATAAGACGAAAAGGTCGATCACGTAAAATCGTAAAAAGTGCAAAAATAAAAATTTTAACCTAAAAATTCCTAAAAATTACTAAAAATCAACAATAATATTCTAAGAGTTTACAAAAAATCCAAACTTGCTAAAACCTTTTAATTAATTAGATAATGACTTTTTAATGCTAATTAAAGCCCTAAAAATCAAAATTAATTATTAAAGAGCCCTAAACAAGATTTTAAAGTTTGTAAACCTCAAAAATACTCTAATTAAGCTAAAAAGTATTTTTAAAAATTTTAAAACCACTAAAAACTATTTTTAAACAATTAAAAACTACTAAAATCAGTTAAAACTTAAATTAATTCTAGAAAATAACTGAAAAGCCCTAAAAATATTTGGAAAGTTACAAAATTCCTAATTAAGTGTCTACAATCTAGGAAAAATAAAAACTTAGAAAATCAGACTTTTAATTTTTAATAATAAAATAATATTAAAATATTCAAAAAAATTCAAAGTTTATAAAAAAATTCTAAAAAATTACCAAAAATCTAGAATAATGTAACTAGGACAGAAATGCAATCAAAAGTTTCCAAAACCTTTTTAATAATTTTATATTAAATTCCAAAGTTGGTTAAAAACCATAAAATCATATAAAATCAAAAAATAGCTAAAATGAAAACTTTGATGGCTGTAAACCTCAAAAATATAGTTAAAAACCTAAAAACTATTTTTTCAGATTTTTAAAATACTTTTTCCTATTTTTTATCTACTTTCGATAATTTAACCTTAAAATAATCCTAGAAAATTAATTAAACATGTGAAAAATAAATTTTTTTAACCAAAAAGTCCTAAGCCTATTAAATAATAATAGAAAAATGCTAAATGGTCACAAGCTAAAGATAATAAGCTGAAATAAGCTTATAACTAAGTTGAGAGGTTAAATAAGCCAAAAACAAACACTCCTTAAGTAATTCAAAGTCCAAGTGATAACCAGTCAAAGACCCTAGGGCAACTGGTTATCACGTTGGAGTGTGAGAGGAGTGGCGCAGGTTCGAGTCCTGGCCACGTCCTTTTTACAAAAACCTTTTTTTTTTCTTTTTCAAACTTTTAAAAACTCAAAAACAGTGACCTTAACTTAATCTAAAACAACTTTTAATAAAAAACAAGCTAGAATCAAACCTATAAAATCAAAACAAATGCCCAGTTAGGCTTCTTGATGAACACAAAGTGAAAAACGTATCTTCACTTGTGAAGATAGAACAAGAGGGCTTGTTCAATGAGATTTGTTGTTGTTTGATGGATAATGGGGGCACCCCTACACTCATTTTGAGTGTAGGGAGTCAAGACAAACAATAAAAAGCACAAGTAACATACAAAAATCACACAATTTAGGCCAAGATCAGTTACTGTATTTCTATTGTGGACTGATAGGTCCTTTGCTGGTTCAAATGGCACAAATCTGAAATTCAAAGCTCACAAACTTGCACTCAATCCAACCAAATGACATACAACTGATTACAAACCCTGCTTGGACCTAACTCCTAACAATCTATCAAGATTTGATGGCACAAATTTCACAAAACAGGCAGATAAAGGACCTTAATATGTTTGACTGTTTTTATGTTATTTTTACCACTTCTATCATGCAACTTCTACCAAACTTCAAGACAACTGCTGAAAACAACTAACATTCACATATAAAGTGTGCCTAGACTAGTTTCAAGCTAGCATCTTATCAAACTTGAAGCTAAAATCCTAGACCCAAACACCCCTTTATAAACAGAACATGAATTTTTTCAAATCAAATGCTATCAAAACTACTTGAAACTGATTTAAATTCAACTACACATGCATATAACCCTAACATAAACATGAACAAACAGAAGAAACAACATTTAAACACCTTTCATGCATTTTCACCAAATCACATAAAGCAAAAACTTTGAAAACTAAAAACAAGGTAACAAGGGATTTACCTTGTGGGACCTACAATCCAGGTCCTACAATGGCTGAAAAACAACCTCCAAACAAGCCCGGGCTTGTGTTGATCCTTTTGGGTGTTAAGATGAACAAGGTGGGGACTACAACAGTCCCAAACACACCTTGTTTTCTGAATTTGGTTTTTTACTTGTGAACCTGCCAAGCAAGAAACCAAGAGCAAGAATGACCTGGTACAAGAGCTTATAGGCTATAAGATTGACTTATTGACAAGTCATCTTATAGCTTATAGCTTTAAAAATTAAGCAGAAATATTGAAAAACTGATTTTTTTGATTTTTTGAAAATCTTAACAATAACTAAATCAACAAACCAATTGAGTTTCACTTGAGCTTGATATTCAACAAGAATATCAGGCTCATATGATCAACTTAAAAAGCTTGGACAGTAACTTAAGAACTAAATAACTTGAGTTTCCAAAAATAAACAAGGACTAAAAATGAGATTTCAACTTCAAAACTTAAAGATGCAATGGAAAAGTAAATGGCTCTTGTTCTTTTTCGTCACAACAAACACCAGTTTTATTAACTTGAAAGGGATTTACAATGCTTGACCAAGGAAAGAAAAAACAAGAACAAGTGAAAATGTAAACCTATTTGCCTTTATATAGAGGCTTACAAACATTCTAGAACTGAAAAGAAAGATTAACCCTAATGGTGTGAACTTCCATCTTTGCCCTTGAGATATTCAGATATCTCATTGAAGATTCTTGTTTTTGAATTTGGTCAAGAGCTCCATGTGATGATCATTTGGATTGTTGTGGGATGCCAGTAGTGTAGAAATGATCCTAGGCGTTCAATCAACCTTTGGGGAACACGAAATTGTTATGAGCCGTTGATCAGCTGTCACCCCTTTGTTTGCTTGTGCATGGGAGGGCCAAGGTATCACATGGGTGAGAGTGACGGGTTATTTGGGTTTGGGATATGCTTAGTATCAAGTTAATTACCCATCTAGACAAGTTGGTTAAAAAACCGTTTGATTTTGAGTTGATTGATTCTGGGATTTTCTGGGGTTTATGGAAAGATTAAGGGGGTTTTAATCCGTTTGTGGGTTAATGACTTTTTAAAAATGTGTTTAGGAGGGAAGGAATTAATAAATGGGTTTATTAATCTAGTGGAATGGTGACGTGGTGAAGGAGGAGGTTGTGATTGGTGGAGGAGTGGAAGTGGGTGACGCGGAGGGTGCTGGTTGGGTGGTGTGAGATTGTTGTCTGGGCAGATTAGGTCCCCCAACTCTCTTAACTTCTTCATTTTGTATAAAACAGCCTAATATCCTTTTCTCTTTGTAAACAACTTTGGCTGAGTTGTCAAAAATGGCACAAAGACTTTTCAAAGTTTATCACAAGGACTTTAAATGCAATTTCTTCAATCTTCAAGGGCTTAACTTGTCATGTCTTCATTCTTCAAGGTTTTGACTTGTTTGTTGACTTCTTGGAGGACCAATATTGACAATTTAGTTTTGTTGAGGGACTAAATTTGCCAATTCTTCAAAGTTAAGGGTCCTTTTTGTAATTTTGACAATCTTTAGGGACCAAACTTGTAATTATGAAGATACAAGGGTATAAAGTGTCAATTCTTCCATATTAGAGGACCCTTCTTCATAATTCTTCAAATCTTCAAGGGTTTTCTTTGGAAAATTCTTCATTACGGCTTGGTTCATTGTGCGGCTTTGTTTCCCGTGTTCGTTTTTTGCTTGATTCTTGTGATCTATTGTCATTTTCTCAATATCCGTACCTAAAATACACAAGCAACAAACACAAGCATATATATGGGTATTTTGATGATATTTAATGCATTTTAAGCCCTATTTGGACGATGAGACTATGTATAAAAGCAGTCTCATAAGATGGCCTTCACCTTCGCAGGATTCTCTGAAATTTCTTTCTTCTAAAATAGGGTGGCTCAAAAATGCCACTTTGTTCAAGTGAAATTTATATCTAGAAAGTTGTGTATAAAAAAAAATTTACTCCTATTGAAGATTTTGTACAACTGGTGAGAAGATGAGTCTCGTGTTCTTCTCTAGTATTAGGCAGATCAGAATATGATCAATGAATATACTGACGATTTAGTCTGAGAGTCATAGAAAAAAATTTATTCATAATTTCATAATATTGTTGGAGCATTAGGGAGCTTTGCAGTAGAAAATCATAATTTTTAGAGAGACTTTAATATGTGCAACAGCAGTCTGGAAAATACCATGTTCTTTCTCTCGTCACTGATGGTAGCATGAACGAGAAGTGTTTCTGGCAAAATGTTTAAGACATCGTAGCAGGTTAGATGAACCTTCTATTCGTGGAATGACATCGATTAAGAATGTTGATCTTGTAAAAATTTCCGATGGTCGATACATGATCTCATGATACCGGCCTTCTTCCAAATAGACAGAAACGGTGCCCTTGGTGCGCCAGGGCGAATAAAGCCTCGTTTCGGTAATTCCTGTAGCAATTTCTACAACTCTTTTGACTTAGCTGAAGCCCTGGAATAAAGAGTTTTGGAACAAGTTCTATTCTTGAGACAAGCTTGATGTTAAATTCTACCTCATGGTTAGGAAGGAATTTTTGGAAACTTTCTTAAATTATATCTGAGCACTCTGAAATGATCTGCTGATCCTGAATTTTAAGGAATCTCAGAAGTGAATTTATAACTGGTAGCTAAAAGTCTTTGTAGCTATGGACTGGTAAGTCACACGCTTGTAAGGCAGAAATAAATTGTACTGATTTTTCTGGCAGAAAGTATAATGAATATATTTGGGATTTAGTAAGACGGATCTCGTCGTTAACTGAAAATAAGACTTTAATAAATATGGTGATACTGTTGAGTCCTTTCTAGCTGTGAGGCAGGTAACTACCTGATTTGTGATAAAGCTGACATAGGAATACGTGAAGTGAACCTGGCGACTTTTCACTGAATGTGTTTCTCTGTAACCTCACAAAATGAATACTATGTGTTTCTCCCGAATAATACTCTAGTGGTGGTGATTGAACTTTTAATGATCTGATTCATGCGTGGCATAATAGAACGGGTATACCCCTTTCTGAAAGCTACCCTAAATTACTGAGGGTCTCGCTTGGAAACATACTGGAGTTAGGAGTTTGACTCGTACTCTGAGAAGATATTCGTATGACGTGTATCATGACTGGTGTCCTAGTGTCTTCTGAAACGATACTTGAGAACTGTATCTTGACTGTTGTCTGGACATGTATTTTAATTGATGAACCTGGATAAGGCGGAAAATTTTTGGTAACTGTTAGGATTGGCGGACCGGTTAGACTACTGACCTCTTGTATTTTTGGTCACGTCTGTGCCGGAGTTCCGGTGGTTACTGACTGATTAATTATAAGTACGATGGTTGTCACTACTGCTTTGTCTGTCACATTATGACGGTCATTATCATGACCGTGATTCATGTAACTATTCTTCTGAGTGGCCGGCGGGGTTCTGGTTCCCACTCTTCTGAATGAACGGTTAGTTGAGTGAAGTGTGACATCTAGCTGAGAAAAGTAAAAGCCTGGAATAGAATGGTAGTGTCAAATGGTAGAAGTTTATTCTCGTCAGAAATTTCAAATTTAAAGTTTTTGTCCTTGTTCTGCAGAGTCTTCATAGTATAAACAGCATCAGCATCTTGAGAAATCTCCAAAGTATCAGCAGCATCAGCATTTGTGAGGTCTTCAATGTCTTAGCGGCATCAGCATCTAGCAAAATCTTCAACTCACGAGCAGCATCAGCACCTGGTAGAATATCGACAAGTGGAAATTCTTGAGATGATTGAGGATCGATTAACAATATCCATGGAGTAGGGTACCTGGTGTACACCTGGACTACTGTACATGAAATACAAAATGAATACTGCACATGGAGCATATCTGAGACACTGTACGTGGAGTACACATAAAATACTGTACATAGAGTATAACTGAGACACTGTACATGTGGTACATATGGAATACTATACATGGCACTTGTGGAAATTTTATGGGATGATCGATACTGGTGTCGCTTGTCTGACATGATCAAAGAAATAAATTGATTTAAACGGTAGTATACTGAACTGAAACAGTTAACATGATAGGCTGATAATTTCTATGTAGACTTAATGCTGGTTGTATAAAGTTTCAAGATTATGATTAAACGGAATTTCAACAATGGTCAGCATGAAGACCTGCCTGAGGAAGGCCAAACATGATTTATTATGAAAACAAAATTTTACTGTAGTCCTCATGTATCTTAGCATGAAACACCATCACTCTGCTGATAACATAACCCTCGTAAGGATACATGAAACTTAATCAGCATGAAAACACATCAGCGTGATAGCATGAAAAATTGACTGTTACAAAGAACATAAGAGTATAGTCAACTGAGGTTTAACATTAACTGATGTGGATGGCTATGGTTCAGTCCACAAAATTCAAAGGAGAAACATGCGACTAAGTGAAATTGTGTATAATGCAGTTCGTTTTTTCTCAGTTCTTGCTAATAGAAAGTCCAACCAATATCGGGTTTATAACTGTTTTTGGTTGTTAAGCTTGCTTGGATATTCTATTTGCTAATTCAATCAAAGCCTTGCAAAACGGAAAAAATATTACCTACTTATATGTAAAACAATTTGCAAATACCAAGTTTTTATTCAAGTAAAATTCAAAATGTAAAATATGAAACTTAAGGGACTGAAAATGTAAATTCTAGAAAAGATAAATGCTTGAAATGTAAATTCTAACAATTCTAGGGACTAAAAGTGTAAAACAGTTAACTGCAAGGATCAATTATGCAAAAATTATAACCAACTAACCAAAAATGTAACAAACTAACAACTTGCTAACTGAATTAAGCAAGTTCCAAAACTACAAGGGCTTAACACTTGCAAACCCTAAAAACATGGAAATTAAGCCAAGTTTACAATCTGTTTAAAACTATAGGGACCAAAAAGCAATTATGAAAACTATTTAAGCCAAAAACGGGTTTAAGGTAAAAATAAGCTCGATTGAGCTTATTACTCAACCAAATTCAATGAGACAAGTTGCAAAATGATTTAAATCCAAAATAAGCTACGTGTGTAAAAGGAAAATGGCTGAAGTTGTGAAATAAGCAAATGAGAACTTATCAATAAGCTCAAAATAAGCTATAGCAAAATCTAAACAGTCACAACTTGATTTTTTGATTGAAACTGATTAAGCAACTCAATTAATGAACGGGAAATCGAACTAGAACATTTTTCATCAAGAAATAAGCTGGGAATCTGAATTAAGCTGAAAATGGGCTTATGTTGACCAAGCGTTGACCAGCTTATTTTTCAAAAAGCTGAAACTCTCAAAAATCATGTAACTCAATGACTTAAGTGGATTTGTGAAGAAAAATGGACATGTTAATGAAGAGAATAAGGAGATACAAATTTCCAGCTTCAAGTTACAGAAACTTGACTTAAGTTTGCTTAACTGAATTTTGCTTATTCCTAATTGCTTATTGTAAACTGTAGAAAATCCTCTTGGAATCTGAATCTCTATGATATAAGCTATGATTGAGAACAAATTTGGTGCAATTTCATCTAGATTTGAATGAGTACTGATCAAATCAAAATGACAAGTTCTAAATGACCAAACTGACTGAAATCAACCCAAACATTTTTCATGCCATTTGCCTGTTTGACTTTTTTTTTGACTTGTAAATGGTTTGAAACACTTTATATCCACCAATTGACTACAAATGAACTTAAAAACACCAGGATTCAATTATTGAAAACTCTTGTTAAGCTAATCCCAAACACTCCTTTATCTGATATTTCTAACTTTTACAAAGGCTTTTAAAGATCTTGATTAAACTGATTCAAATGCTTATGACTACCAAACTTAATACTCCAAATGAAATGATTAAAGACTGAAATTTAGTACTAAGAGCAACAATGAACATATAAGATGCTAGAACCAAATTTTTACTGAAAAATAAGCTAAGACTAAGCTTAAACCAGAACTAAGAACAAGTAAACAAGAATTAAGCTATAAGTGATCTACAATCAAACAATCAGCAACTCAAAACAACTTTTATCATGCAGCCATCAAGATTACACTATGAAAAGAAATCATGCATTTGACTTATTGAGAGGAATTGAAACAAGAGCGTTAAAACCTATTGGAGTAAACCACTGAGAAGAAGAGGAGCGCTGAGCTCTCTTAGCCTAGTGATAACCACCACCTTATCACTAGGACAACAATCAATCAACAAATACAGCTACAAATCAACAGTAACCATCATCATGCTTGAAATCTTCAAGAAACTATGTAATGAACTGAATTCTGCTCAAACAGCTAACAAACTTCTTCAATGTCAGCTATGATCAATCTATGATCATAACAAACACAAAACAGCAACACAAGTAACCAATAGCAGCAGGAAATGAGCAGGAATTTGAAGAACAGTTTTGGCGGGAAATGGGAAATTTGAATTTTATTCAATGAAAACGGTTACAAAGTTGTTGGAAGGTAAGTAACTAACTAACTAACTCAAGAGTTTGTCAGACTCTTGAGTAGTTAGGGTAAAAATGAAGGAAAGGAAAAGAAATTTAAGAACTATGTGTTTTTACAAAATTAAGCTACACATTACAAATGAAGTCCTATCCATCTATTTATAGGCATGAAGGAGGAGTTAGTTGGGGTTGGTGACGTGTCAGGACCAATCCCAGCTTTACACGTGGAAAATTTTGCATATTTGCATTTGCAGGTATGAACAAGGATTTGGGTTTTTCTTCAATATTGATCTTCATGTTAATTGATTTGCACCATTGTGTTCGTCTCTTCAAAATGATAAATTTTGGTGTTGAAATCTTTTCATGAAATGGCTTGTAGCTCAAACGCGATCCTGGTGAAAATTTTGGATGAAGAAGATGCCACGTGTCAACATGTGAGTGGCTGAAAAAGCGTCACACGGATCACACTGTTGTGATTGGGTATTAAATGCAAAACGGCTGAGTGGGAATTAATTGCTCAATCCGTGTGACTTGTTTACTCTTCTCTCATTGGCTGAAATGATTTCACATGGATTAAACTTTGGATAACTTTCAAATGTTGGCAGAATTAGTCCTTATACTTGGCAGATTGTTGTTTTGAGCTAGCAGCTTCATTCTTTTGACATATTTGGTCCTTCAACTTTCCATCTTGAACAAAATGGTCCTTTGACTGAGTTGACTTGAGAGTTGACCAAGTTTGACTTGAATCTTGACTTTTACAATATTTGCACTTTAGTCCTTCTACTTTGGCAATTTGTCAAGATAGGTCCTTGTACTTCAAAGTCTTGTCACTTTTGATCCTTCTTTGTCTTTTTCATCCATTGAGCTTGATTTCTCTTTGTTTGCTTGAAAATGTATCCTTTTACCTACAAAAGTGTACACAAACACAAACATACCACATAACACTGTTTTTGCAAGATAAATTGGTAATTTGCTTCATGTTTTAGGGTTATTTGTTGATAAAAGGATATGAGTTTAAGCTCATATCAAATTCCCCTACACTTGAACATTGTCATGTCCTCATGCAATATTATATATTAAAGCTCAAATTTACATTTCCCTCATAATTAATCCACCTTGGCCATATGAGATGCATCTACACTACTCTAAACTAAATGATGCATGATTTTGACTTTTAATAATGCAATGAACAAAATACAATTCTATCTATATCTTTTTGATTTTTCTTGAAATGGTTTTGATGGAAATAACTCATAAAGAATTCAATGGCTTAGATTAGGGCTTGGGTACCATGGACATTCATCACCCTCAAGTTTCACTTTCCCCATACCAAGCTTAAAAATGGGATCATTGTATTCACAAGTAAAAAGTGCATCAACTTATTCATGACAATTAAATGTGGAACCGGTTATTATTTGAGCAAATTGCTTGTGAGCAAATTTGTCATTATTCAAGTGAGAAGTATAAGAAGTGTAAAATCCAAAAATAAGGAAGCACCGTTTTAATCCTAAGTAATCCTCTCATCCATTACTTGAAACACTCCTCACAATTAATATAAGTCCGTTTCAAGAGTAATAAGTCATTCGCCTTATGTGTAAAATCCTCATGTCATGCTTTCATAAGTAGCTACACACTCGCTATTGAAAGGAAAATAAAACTCACGCAATAATTTACATCCGCCATCTTTTTGAGACTTTGGATCTTCAACCCCGCAACCCGTCAAGGTAATATTAGATTGGAGCAATCTATTGAATCCCCGCAACCCGTCAAGGTAATATTGGAACTCAATAGTCACTATAATTAACACCACACTGCCCCTCTTGGGAGTCTTGCATTATTTTTTTTCTTTTTCTTTCTTTTTCTTTTCTTTTTTTTCTAGCCACTCATTTTTTTTTCATAAGCCGCTCTTATTTTTCTTTATTCCTCAAAAAGAAATTTGCAAAGAAGAAAAGGAAAAACACCCGCTAAATATGGAGCATGACATAAGTCTAGTACACATAAAACGTGCTAACTTAGAATCTTAAGACGTACTCATATCAACCATAAATGATTAGCCAAAAATGCATAAGAGATTACAAACCAATTAAAACCGTACTTGATTATTTATTAACAATTATATACATGCGAAGAAATTAGAGGCAAAGAAGAGAAGGGTTTAGCCACAAGTAATTATCATGAAGTCTATCTAGCCCTTTTATACTTGCTTCAACTCTATCATTTCCATTCTCCACAAATTTAAAATCTCAAATAATGAAATTGGTGGATGCTTAGCCTAATAGACCAATGAAGGACTACATGGTTAAGGATACTAGCTAGAGAATGCTAAGATAAGCAAACTCGGGTTGAGTCAAAATATCCATGGTGGGCCTAATATGTCAAAGAAGTCTAAACTTGTTAAAACCATGTTTTATTATATTTTTTTCCTTTTTATATATTTTTGATGAAAAGCAAAAGAAGAAATATATACAATGCAAATGTGTTATGCACAATGATTGATGCAAAAATTATGAATGCATATTTTTGTTGGCCAAAATAGATCAAAAATTTGAAAAATGTTGAAAATTCAATTTTCCATGTTAACATGCAAGACAATGACAAGTTCTAGGTAAGGTCACTTCGATAGAAGACCCCCCTACACTTAAGCTAAACATTGTCCTCAATGTTTTAAGAGCATGGAAGTGTAAAAACTTCCCCTACACTTATGACAATGAATAGACTTTGCTTAACCCAAGTTAAGGAAAGGACAACTATTAGTGAAATCATGTTTAAGCACAAGGTTTCAATCAAAAATCACTATAGTAACGAAGTGAACCGGATACAAGGGCCTCCTCCATAAGCTCCAAAGCATGAGATGAGTGAGCAACCCTACAAACAATCATGAAGACAAAAGAAGGTCTCCCCTACACTTATATCCAAGTCTATACCTTTATTTCTAACCTACAACACTCTAAACCTAGTTATACGATGCTTGAGTCAATGAGTCTCTAGCTCGACTCGTCCCACACTTAAAAGTGTCTAAAACCTATCATGGAAAGAAAATTTTTGCCCTTTCTAAGAAAAAGCTCCATGATAAGGTAAAACAAGTGTTCATTTATCAAAACTCCATGAATATCCACCAGGATCAAATACATAATTACCCTCCCACTTATAACACAATTCAACAACTAGCTTCCCAAGAAATGGTGAAAAGAATGAGGTGTAGTTCTCTAAAATGGTTTCCCATATGTTCTTCCCAAGGTGATGGTGTAAAGCTCTCAAATCTTTCACAAGGTTTCCTTTTGTTGCATCAGATGGATACTGAGATGATTTAGCAAGCTCTATGCCAGGATCAAAAATCCGTTCCTTGATGGGAAAACAGTAAGTGTTGGTTGCCTTAGAAGACTCTTCTTTGTAAATCACATTGTGAGAGAAAAGTTGTGAAGGCATTGGTAACAACAAGCTCTTGGAAGGAACCATCATGACTTGTTTTCCTTTATCACTTTGAAAGGTTGAGGTGGGCAAGGAAAAATGTGAAGGATCTTCATTCAATAGGGATTCTAAATAGAGTATGTCCCCCTCCTCATCAAGGTAACCAAGAGTATACTCAAAAGATATATCCTCCACTAAAAACTCATCACTCTCATCCATTATAGAATCCTCCTCATCACCATAAACATCATAGATTGGACTATCAAAAATTGGTGATCCCTCAAAGCCAAAGGAAGTATGATCATCAACAAATGGAGAGTCACAAGTAGAAAGCTCATCATCACTATAGTCATCATATGTTGGTGAATCACAAAGAAAAGATTCCTCATCACTTAAGTCCTCATCAAAGTGATTAGTATTGTGGAAAAGTGGGGTGTCATATGGAATTTCACTAAAGTTTAGCTCTTGAGGTTCATGAAAATCCAAGGAGGAAGTAATGGAAGAAATGGTCTCAATATGAGAGAAATCATAATCTCCACTTGAGCAAGCTTCATAAAAGTACTCATCACAAACTTCATCAAGAAGATCATCTTGTGTTTCCTCCTCATGCACAACATCAATGTGTTTTACCGCTTCGGGCTCATTAGACTTTTTGGACAACTTCCCCATGTTAAACACAACTCTCTCATCTCCTACCCGCATTGTAAGTTCTCCTTCCGCCACATCAATTAAAGTACGACCCGTTCTTAAAAATGGCCTACCAACAATCAAAGGCACTCTAGGATCCACATCATAGTCAACCACTACAAAATCCGCGGGAAATGTAAATCTATCAACCCCAACAAAAACATCCTCCGCAATTCCCACCGGATAAGCTATAGTACGGTTGGCCAACTCAAGAGTCATCTTAGTAGGAGTAAGCTCGGGAAGTGAAAGTCTCTTCCAAACCGATAATGGCATAAGATTTATACTTGCTCCTAAATCCGCTAAAGCCATACAATTTTCCACCCCCGGAAAATTGCAAGGAATCAAAAACCTCCCCGGATCTCCAAGCTTAGTAGGCAACTTCTTAAGCAAAACCGCGGAGCAATTTTCATTCAATGAAGCATTAGGCAAATCCACCAATCTTTCCTTGTTAGAAAGCAAGTCCTTAATCATCTTAGCAAACTTAGGCATATTGGCTAAGGCTTCCGCAAAGGAGATATTGATGTTAAGTTGCTTGAACATCCTCAAAAAGTTAGAAACTTGGATATCATCCTTGTTCTTAAGCTTTTCTTTTCTCAATCGTGAGGGATAAGGAAGACTTGGTTTTTGTTGTGGTTGAGGTGTGGATGAAGGATTTTCCTTATTGAGTGTTTCATGAATAGGCTTTGAAATTGGAGAAATGGGAGCATTTTGAGGTGGTGAAGTAGAAGTAGAGGACTTGTCACAAGTAGGAGCACAAGTGGGTTGAATAATAGTAGGTTTAGGAGGTGAAGGATCCTTTGTTGTTGTTCCACTCCTTGTTGTAATAGCATTTGTTGGGTCAAAATTAATATGAGTTGATGTGGCAGAAACTCCAAAACAAAGAAAACATGCTAGACGCTGACACGCCATGTTTGGACGCTGACAGAAGTCTACGGCGCTGATGGAATTTCTATTTACGGAATATATTGGATATATTCTAAATAATATATTCAATATATATCTATAGAAATAGAATATTTAGATGTTTATTTGATATTATCTCTTGTAGATTCTGTTCCTTCCACTATAAAAGGAACAAGAGTCTTAGGTTTTATTCATCTCATAATTCACAATGTAGTCATAAAACTGTGTTGTGTTCTAGGCGTCTAGTGTTTGTAAGACGTCTAGGGTTATTTGTTTTAATCATTTAATACAAGTAATCGTTGGAAAAGTAAACACCTTGTTTATGTATTTTGTTCAATTCCGCTATGTTAATTACATATGAACAAGATGCATTCCTAGTAAGCTTAATCGATCCATGAATAATGGTTTCCACAATTGGTATCAGAGCCTAAGGCTCATGATATCTAGGTCCGACGAGGTGTTCGTGTATGGTGAAAAGAAGAAAAATTCGTATGAATTTTTCTGGACGTTTTTGTGTGCGCAGCAGTATTCAGAAGGTCATAACTTTTGATTGAACCGTTGGATCGTCACAAAATTTTATATGTGTGTTCTACATACATAGATCTAAACATCCACCGGAGGGATTGTCGAGTTTTATCCCCAGGCAAAAGTTATTAAGCGTCGAAGTTGGCTGATGGTTGATTTTCAGTTTTCTGCTTTTACATAAAATCATGACCTAGGGTTTCTCAAACCCTAGATCTACCTAGAAAGCAGAATGTTATGGTGTTCGTGGCTGTTAAAACGTGTGAAGATACACGATCTAAGGTTATTCACAAACCCTAACTAGGGTTTCAATGCTCAAAGTTCCAAACCCTAGATTGCTGTTACAGACGTGAAGGTTAATGCAGATTCGTGTTACTGTTTTTAATTCGAATCCTATACATGCTAGTCTACAATAACTCACGTGGGGCTAAATGGTCTTCAAACTTGCATTCACACGGATCCTCAGATGTGATTGGTCAAGACCATGTGTGTTTACACGGTACATAGAAGTGTTTCTATTGGTTCTTAGCTCTTGTGTTCACACGGTTTGAAGATGTCAACAAGAAAGATACAAGACGTGATCCCATGGGTGCTATTCCACTGTATTACCGTAAGCCCTCAAGTCTAATTGGTAGAAAGTTGTTACATTCACACGGATATATTTTGTGTTCACATGATTGAAAGATTTTGATTGGTCTAAATTACTTGTGTTCACACGGTAAAGATCTTTCTATTGGTGGAGAAGATTTGTTTTTAAAAAAGATGTGGATACACATGGTTTGGACGAATATCCTATGTTCACATGGAATTCAAATACTGATTTGAAAGGAATAGTATTCTTCACGTGATATGGTCCAAGAAAGTTGCTATTTTTATGGAAGTATTTGTGATAGTGACGTGAAGATATTTAAAAGATAGTTTTCTAATTGATGGATTATCTTGACGTTGCTGTTTCTTAATTAGACGCTGACAGGATTTAAGGTTGGCGCTGACGTTTGTTATTTAGGCGCTGACAGGAAGGGTTTCGACGCTGACAGGAATAAGTCAACACTGTCAAGTTGACAGTGTTGTCCGATATATGCTATTTCAACGCTGATAAGTGTCATCCGATATCGGACAATGCATCTGATGAAGATATTATATTGGACAACACACTGATTGCTGCTGTTTGAAAAAAAAAAAGTTGGACGTTTTTAGCACACAAAAAGGAGTTATTTACACACAAAGGTACATGGAATCTCCGTTTTAATTTCGAATATCATGATGATATTTATGGCTCGGATATTTTTCAAAGGAATTAATGGTCTTAAAGCAAGTTAACAACTATTCGTGGGAATTTGATGGATATTTTAAACTATGTAATCGGGATAGCCTTGTGAAAGAGTTATCCATCCAAGTACTTTTACATATGGTATGAACATGTGATTCCATTAAAATCGTCATGAAGAGATGTTGGCTTAAGGGGAAGAATTCTTATGGTAAGTTTGATGATTGAAGAAGATTTTCGCGAGTTTGTGTTCTATCATATCTTAAAGTCATGGACTTCCAGCCACTGACTTTAAAGGTAACTTGTTTGTGCTTACATGGTTGGTGATGAAGACTTGTCAAAATCTAGCAGTTGTAGATGCTATCACTTGAAGGAGTTACATTATCGTGCTCAGTGTCTCACATAGGATGAGGATTTTTGACAAACGGATCGAGGTCTACTTATACTTTGTACCATGAGTATAAGTTCTTCATCACATAGATAGTACAAGACATGGAACATAGGTTTGGGTTACTCTACTTCTACATCAAGAATACTTTATTTATTTTTCTTCAGGATCATTACACAGAGCCTACATATGGAGAATCTTCAACATTGCAACATTGTTTACTTCCCTGTTGATGTGACAAAAAGGGGAAGATACGCATGCTACACTTGAGGGGAAGCAATTTGAAGATCATGTACAACCTACAAGAGATATACAAAGAGTTTTGCCGACATCAACTAGGGGAAGATTGTTGGGTCAAAATTAATATGAGTTGATGTGGCAGAAACTCCAAAACAAAGAAAACATGCTAGACGCTGACACGCCATGTTTGGACGCTGACAGAAGTCTACGGCGCTGATGGAATTTCTATTTACGGAATATATTGGATATATTCTAAATAATATATTCAATATATATCTATAGAAATAGAATATTTAGATGTTTATTTGATATTATCTCTTGTAGATTCTGTTCCTTCCACTATAAAAGGAACAAGAGTCTTAGGTTTTATTCATATCATTCATTCACAATGTAAACCTAAAGTGTGTGTCGACTAGGTGTGGGATTCAATGTACACACACCTAGTGATTGTTGATTATTAATATAATTAGCAATCCATTTGTTTTAATTCGTGTTCTTTGTGTCCAAACACCTTGTTATGATCATTGTTCTTATTCCGCTATGTTATCATATGAATGATGATCAACCTAGATATAATGGTTCATAACCATTGAGTCTAACGATCATAGGACTCCACAGCATTGACATTTGCCCTAGGGTTTGTTTGTGTGTTAGAAGGTAAAGCCCCTTGTGGTCTTTGATTTAATACCACCAAAACCCTATTGAATTGGTCATTCATTTTCTTCTCCATAGCTTGGAACTTCCTTTCATTCTCTTGATTCATTTTTTGCAAGATATCCATTGTGTTATACTCTTGTGGTACATGACCTTGAAAACCTTGAGGTTGGAAAGGTAAAGGTTGGGAGTTAAATCCTTGATTTGGTGGATAAAAGGTATTTTCTTGAGGTTGAAATTGATTGGGTGCCTTGTAGTTATTTCCTTGGTATGGTGGTCTTTGCCCTTGATTCCTTGGTAAAATTTGAGGAGTATTTTGTGGAATTTGGGTGGGTGGTTGGGGTGGGAAGCCGGGTGGAGTAAGGTAGTTTTGGGATTTGTAAGAAAGGTTATTTGGATTGATATTAGGCTTGAAGTGTTCACGATGTTCCTCTAGGTAAGCATAGCATTCTCCTTGATACCCTTGCCCCTTATCACATTGTTCATAATAATGGGGACCTCCACAAGTAACACAAGAAATGGTGATGGCATTCACATTATTTGAGGAATTGTTCAATGACAAGTTCTTAAAAGCTTGAAGCATTTCTAATTTTACTTGCAAATTCTTCTCACTATCTCTATCCATCCTTTGAAAAATCTCTTCTTGAAACTTGAGGAGTTGGTTGTCACAAGGGGTTTGAGAATTGTTTTGGATAACATGAACCTTTTCTTCAAATGGATTGTTTGTTTGAACCATTGCCTTAGTCTCAATGATGTCCAAAGCCTCTTGGTAGGTCTTAAGAAGAATATTCCCTCCCGCGGAAGCATTGAGTGAATCTTGGTGGTGAGATTTAAGGCCATCATAAAAGAGGTTGATTTGGTGAACTTGATCCAATCCATGATTAGGGCATCGCCTCAACAACTCACTATACTCTTCCCAAGCATCACTAAAGGATTGACTAGGTTTTTGTTGAAAGCCCATAATTAAAGTCCTCAAAGCCATAGTCTTATGTGGAGGAAAGAACTTGTTCAAAAACTTAGTGGTGAAACCATCCCATGTGATGATACTATCGGGTGGTTGGGTATCTAACCAATGCTTAGCAATTCCCTCTAAGGAAAATGACACTAACATCAACCTAATCACCTCATGTGGAACCCCATTATGCTTAATGGTATTGCAAAGAGAAAGGAATCTCTTAAGGTGAGCATGAGGATCCTCATTCTTGTTACCAAAGAAAGGTGATTGTGAAACCATATTGATCATAGATGTATGTAGCTCAAATGTGTTTGCGGGAAAGTCGGGAATCTTAATGGCACTAGAATATCCATGAATGTTAGATTGCATACGTTCATACAAAGTGCGATTATCAATAGCCATGGCTTCTTGTGGTGGAGTCAAAGCACGATTCTCGTGATCGGCTTGGTGGACGGTGGTGGTCTTACTCTTTCTCTTTTTCTTCCTTTTCGGAGGAAGAGGTTGTACACCAATCGGTATTTGTGCACGCCCGCGAGTGAGCATGCAACTCAATACGAGGAATGAGAGAGAAGCTCTCGTGTGACTTTGAAGAGAAATGGATTATCCTCTTCGAGTTTCAATATTAAATATCCACAAGAAAATAACAATATATGTATGTACTACTTGGGTGCAAGACCCTCAATGAAGCCTTCCTTCTTAGAATACTTACAAGTGAACGGGGGGTTAGGTGGCGCGAAGCACTTAAGTACCTATTGACCCTTAGATGGCATTTTATAGCACATCGCCTTTCTATTCACTTCAATGTTCGTATTCTTCGAATTGTTGCTTATTGAGAGTATTTATCTATTCTTGCTTTATTTTGTTTGATCGATACACGTGTCAAGGACCGGAACGCCCCTCAACACGGTGTATTGCCTCGGCAATACTTATGGAGAATATGTAGATTGATTGTTCTTATACGTATACGTATTTACTTATAATAATATATGGAAAATATTTTTGTATTTATTTGTTTTTTAAGGGAAAATACTATATGTACATAAAAACCGAGAGAATCCAATAATATATATTTTTCGGTGCAATCTCTTAGGAAAAAGATTGCTTTTTGGATTTTTTATTTTTTTTTGGTCAATTCTTTAGGAAAAGAATTGTTTTGTTAATTTTTTAGTTTTTATATATTTTTATATTTTTGATTTTTTATTTGTTTTTGATTTATGATACGTAAAAATAACGTTCACAAAGTGAACGGATCCCAAAAGCCAATGAAAACCGTCAATCGATAGTCTCTCGTGTAGTCAAAGAACAGGCAACGGCGCCATTTGAAATTGTGTATAATGCAGTTCGTTTTTTCTCAGTTCTTGCTAATAGAAAGTCCAACCAATATCGGGTTTATAACTGTTTTTGGTTGTTAAGCTTGCTTGGATATTCTATTTGCTAATTCAATCAAAGCCTTGCAAAACGGAAAAAATATTACCTACTTATATGTAAAACAATTTGCAAATACCAAGTTTTTATTCAAGTTAAATTCAAAATGTAAAATATGAAACTTAAGGGACTGAAAATGTAAATTCTAGAAAAGATAAATGCTTGAAATGTAAATTCTAACAATTCTAGGGACTAAAAGTGTAAAACAGTTAACTGCAAGGATCAATTATGCAAAAATTATAACCAACTAACCAAAGATGTAACAAAGTAACAACTTGCTAACTGAATTAAGCAAGTTCCAAAACTACAAGGGCTTAACACTTGCAAACCCTAAAAACATGGAAATTAAGCCAAGTTTACAATCTGTTTAAAACTATAGGGACCAAAAAGCAATTATGAAAACTATTTAAGCCAAAAACGGGTTTAAGGTAAAATAAGCTCGATTGAGCTTATTACTCAACCAAATTCAATGAGACAAGTTGCAAAATGATTTAAATCCAAAATAAGCTACGTGTGTAAAAGGAAAATGGCTGAAGTTGTGAAATAAGCAAATGAGAACTTATCAATAAGCTCAAAATAAGCTATAGCAAAATCTAAACAGTCACAACTTGATTTTTTGATTGAAACTGATTAAGCAACTCAATTAATGAACGGGAAATCAAACTAGAACATTTTTCATCAAGAAATAAGCTGGGAATCTGAATTAAGCTGAAAATGGGCTTATGTTGACCAAGCGTTGACCAGCTTATTTTTCAAAAAGCTGAAACTCTCAAAAATCATGTAACTCAATGACTTAAGTGGATTTGTGAAGAAAAATGGACATGTTAATGAAGAGAATAAGGAGATACAAATTTCCAGCTTCAAGTTACAGAAACTTGACTTAAGTTTGCTTAACTGAATTTTGCTTATTCCTAATTGCTTATTGTAAACTGTAGAAAATCCTCTTGGAATCTGAATCTCTATGATATAAGCTATGATTGAGAACAAATTTGGTGCAATTTCATCTAGATTTGAATGAGTACTGATCAAATCAAAATGACAAGTTCTAAATGACTAAACTGACTGAAATCAACCCAAACATTTTTCATGCCATTTGCCTGTTTGACTTTTTTTTTTTACTTGTAAATGGTTTGAAACACTTTATATCCACCAATTGACTAAAAATGAACTTAAAAACACCAGGATTCAATTATTGAAAACTCTTATTAAGCTAATCCCAAACACTCCTTTATCTGATATTTCAAACTTTTACAAAGGCTTTTAAAGATCTTGATTAAACTGATTCAAATGCTTATGACTACCAAACTTAATACTCCAAATGAAATGATTAAAGACTGAAAGTTAGTACTAAGAGCAACAATGAACATATAAGATGCTAGAACCAAATTTTTACTGAAAAATAAGCTAAGACTAAGCTTAATCCAGAACTAAGAACAAGTAAACAAGAATTAAGCTATAAGTGATCTACAATCAAACAATCAGCAACTCAAAACAGCTTTTATCATGCAGCCATCAAGATTACACTATGAAAAGAAATCATGCATTTGACTTATTGAGAGGAATTGAAACAAGAGCTTTAAAACCTATTGGAGTAAACCACTGAGAAGAAGAGAAGCGCTGAGCTCTCTTAGCCTAGTGATAACCACCACCTTATCACTAGGACAACAATCAATCAACAAATACAGCTACAAATCAACAGTAACCATCATCATGCTTGAAATCTTCAAGAAACTATGGAATGAACTGAATTCTGCTCAAACAGCTAACAAACTTCTTCAATTTTAGTTATGATCAATCTATGATCATAACAAACACAAAACAGCAACACAAGTAACCAATAGCAGCAGGAAATGAGCAGGAATTTGAAGAACAGTTTTGGCGGGAAATGGGAAATTTGAATTTTATTCAATGAAAACGGTTACAAAGTTGTTGGAAGGTAAGTAACTAACTAACTAACTCAAGAGTTTGTCAGACTCTTGAGTAGTTAGGGTAAAAATGAAGGAAAGGAAAAGAAATTTAAGAACTATGTGTTTTTACAAAATTAAGCTACACATTACAAATGAAGTCCTATCCATCTATTTATAGGAATGAAGGAGGAGTTAGTTGGGGTTGGTGACGTGTCAGGACCAATCCCAGCTTTACACGTGGACAATTTTGCATATTTGCATTTGCAGGTATGAACAAGGATTTGGGTTTTTCTTCAATATTGATCTTCATGTTAATTGATTTGCACCATTGTGTTCGTCTCTTCAAAATGATTAATTTTGGTGTTGAAATCTTTTCATGAAATGGCTTGTAGCTCAAACGTGATCCTGGTGAAAATTTTGGATGAAGAAGATGCCACGTGTCAACATGTGAGTGGCTGAAAAAGCGTCACACGGATCACACTGTTGTGATTGGGTATTAAATGCAAAACGGCTGAGTGGGAATTAATTGCTCAATCCGTGTGACTTGTTTACTCTTCTCTCATTGGCTGAAATGATTTCACATGGATTAAACTTTGGATAACTTTCAAATGTTGGCAGAATTAGTCCTTATACTTGGCAGATTGTTGTTTTGAGCTAGCAGCTTCATTCTTTTGACATATTTGGTCCTTCAACTTTCATTCTTGAACAAAATGGTCCTTTGACTGAGTTGACTTGAGAGTTGACCAAGTTTGACTTAAATCTTGACTTTTACAATATTTGCACTTTAGTCCTTCTACTTTGGCAATTTGTCAAGATAGGTCCTTGTACTTCAGAGTCTTGTCACTTTTGATCCTTCTTTGTCTTTTTTATCCATTTGAGCTTGATTTCTCTTTGTTTGCTTGAAAATGTATCCTTTTACCTACAAAAGTGTACACAAACACAAACATACCACATAACACTGTTTTTGCAAGATAAATTGGTAATTTGCTTCATGTTTTAGGGTTATTTGTTGATAAAAGGATATGAGTTTAAGCTCATATCACTAAGTATGGGCGATTATGTTCGATCTATAGCTGTCAAAATTTATGAGAACTGTCATGTATAGAAATTTAGAATCTGGGACTAAATATGGTTGGCTGTAGTCCAATCCATACTTGTCAAAATTTATGAAATGTCATGATATGACAAAGGTGAACAACTATGAATCGGTTCACAAAACAACCTTCGACTGAATAGCATGAAATTTGACCTGAACAATGGTGAGCGTTTATGGCTGGTTCACCAAGTAATACTTGACTGAAAACATGAATCTGTCATGAGTAAGGGTAAACGCATATGGTCGGTTTACCAATACAAAATCTGAACGGACAAGGGTTAACGCCTATGGGTCGGTTCACCAAAACAATATGCGCAGAAAAGCACATGCGAATAAATATGGCCAGTCCTGTACCAACCTTTTACTTAGTCAAAAATTTAAGAAAACCGACTGATAACTGAAGAAAAATGACTGATACATGCACGAGAAACATGAAAGATAACAACGCCAAAATCTGGGAAGTTCCTGGTGACTACCCACTAGTCACAGGTCAAGTTTTAGAGCCTATAGGTCGAACCTTGCGCTCTGATACCATAATTGTAACACCCCACTTGGATAAGTGGACCGTTACGTGTATTTATGGCGTGTCATCAAAGCATAAGGTAAATGTCCTAAAACATTAAATGACCATAACGGAAATAACGGAATCAAACATCGGTAATCCAACCTAAGCTCAAAACATGAAAAGTAAATACTGAAGGAAAGGACTAAACAATGTCCAAATAAGCAGAATAATGTAAGAAATGCATAAAGTAAAAAAGTCTTGATAGCTTCCATCCAAATGAACATGCTCTCAGAATCCTAAGAGTGTCCTGGTGTACCTGCCGTTAGAACATGAAAGGAACCACGGCTGAGCATAACGCCCAGTGAACAGATAAAAAGCATGATAAGAATGTACTGAAAGTAATGGAATAGATAACAACTAATGAAACTATGAGATTGATATGAAACATGTGGTTGAACTCTGTATAAAATCTAAGAAACCTGGTTCATACATACTGGAACTGAATTATTAACTATTTAAATCTGAAAACATGCATTTACTGTATTTTAATTTGCCAGAGCTTATATAGGTCAAGTGCTGTAACAACCGTGCATGAATAACTGGAGGGGTGACCTTGTCATGCTGTAGATGGGTGACCTTTAAATAACTGTTCTGGGTGGAGGGATCAGCTCCAATGTGAAGGATGTAGAGCACATACCACATTAACCCTGATAACTTGTAAACTGATAAGCCTAGGAAGCATCCATACGCCCCACTAAACATACATATAAAAATGGCCAAACTGAACATGAGTGGGACGATGCAGGATATCACTCTCCTGCATGTGAGTCACGACACCGGTGCCTCTAGTGCCGTGGTTACGGTACCTCCGTAACTAGTACATAAACTGATCATGCTTGTATATAATGCTCGGGCAACTTATTTCGTTTTTAACATGATTTCTGATAAGCTTAAACACATACGAGAAAAAAACATTGGCTGCAGACGGGAAATCCTAATCATGCATAGAAAGGAAGTCCTTACTGAAAGGACGGAAGTCCGTACCTCGTGTCTAGTAACCGACCGAGATCAACTAACAGAAAGTATTCTCTGATTTCACGCGAGCTACATGAATAAGGGACGTGAATAAGTAAACTGATATTCGCTTATTTAATTTCATGTTCTTATTGGCTTTTCATTTATTTATTTTATTTCTGAAATTCTGTAAGTATATTAACTGATAAATCTGATCTTATAATAATTCATTTTAATGTATTATCGTTCTACTATTAGTTACGGTACAAGCGTATTTCTGACGCTATAGTAATACTATATTAAGTATCCCGCTAAAATAGAAAGTTTATTAAATTAGAAAGTTCCCAAAATAATTTAATTCATTTAATAAAATTATACCCTTTTAAAATATTAAAGAACTATTTTAATTTAATACATTTAAAATATATTTTAAACATTTATAAAACCATTAGATTAAAAAGGTATATATAAAAATATTCATATTATTTATTATAATAATGTCCCGAGCCTACCGAGATACCCCATCTCGGTCGCACTAAACAAATCAACAAACTATGATTAAATCTGCCTATATGAATCTGCGACAGAAAACTAAGTCACTAAAACTGTCGCTAAAAGTTGTCCTTAAAAACTATCAAAAAGTAAAACTGTCACTAATAAACTGCGACAAAATTTAGCGTCGCTAATCTGTCACTAATCTGGATTTTAATTCATTTAATTTCCTGTTTAATGAATACCCGCTGTTATATACTATGTTCCCACTGCTTGTTAAATGTTCCCACTGTCTTGTATAAAGTTCCCACCGTTTGCAGTCCCAAACACCCCCTTTCTGTGAATTAAACCCAAACACACCCTTACTGTTTTATTCTTGCTGAATACATACCCAAACGCCCCTGCTGTCTGAGCTAACCACCCCTGGTGGGTTGCAGCTGATCAAAACCACACACACCCCCTCATGGTTTTGGGTTGCGGCTGAATAAACAACACCACCCACCACCCACCACCGAGACCTTGATGTGGTCTCGGTTGGGTCGAACAGCAACACACCGAGAGTCATTGACTCTCGGTTTTCCTGAAACCAACACAACCCGACACCCCTGTTTGTTAAGTCATTATTACTCATTTGATGTCGTCTATATAATTCTTAATCCCTATAACATCGTGATATAACAGAAATAAAGAACGAGGGTCTTACCGTTACAAGGATTTAGAATGAGAAAAGATCATACATGAATCAGTGTTGAAGAAATAAACCCCGAAATCCTCTTTTTTTTTTCTTCCAGCCGGCGGCTGCCTTCACCTTGGAACCCTAGTAGTATTTTTTTATTTTATTATTTTTTTCTGTTTGGACAAATGAGGGGGTTTACCCCGTTTTTCTTTTCATTTCAACAAAGCCGGGCCTACAAGCCCATTAGCCTTTTGTTTACTACATAAAAATTTGCCTTCTGATATTTTATAGTTTTAGTTTGGTTTCCGACACATTGTAAATTATTACGCATGCACATTTATTTTTCTCGCGTTTATATTTTCCTGAAACGTAATAATCTTTCTGCTCTGATAATTTTTTTTTGAATAATTAGTGGTAGTATTATTTCTGAATAATTAGTTGTAGTAATAATTTATTTAAACTAAGGATGCGTATTTAATATTCAGGAATATTTAAATACGGGTTTTACAGTTGAGCGTCGTGATATTTTAGTCGTTTGCTAAAGGAGCGGTGCTACTTTTCAGGAATCCTAGTTTTTTAATGCATCCTTTAAAGAGCGGTGACAAATGAGCGGTGAACAAATGAGCGGATAACTATGACAGCTACTGCTCGCTGCTCCTACTCACATCGACTGCTCACATCTTTTGCTCAGTGCTCCTGCTCACAGCTACTACTCATATCGACAAAGACACCCTATAAGTCAACAATATTTAATTAAACCATAACAATTAAAATATGACGAGAAAATTGACTTCTATTTATGTCAGCAACATGAAATCAAAGATATACTTTAACTCTTTTCTTTTATATACGCTATTTACTTTATAATCTCAAAAGTTTAATAAAATGTAAAAAATATGCAATATGAGGTGTCATTTTATAAAATGTTATAAAATTCCCTAAAAATGTAGTAATTCATTTTTTTGTTATTTTAGCTATTTAGAAGCACTTGGAGCATTTGTGAGGCTTTGGAGGTATTTTTAAGACTGTTGAAGATGTATGGAAGAGTCCAAGTCAAGAATGCACGTATATCTCAAGTCACAAAAAAGTTTTCAACAAGAGCTATAGACGGCGTTACACATTGTATCCGACACCATCACATCGACCCTCTAGACGACGTCGCCCATTCAAACAGACAGCGTCACATCTTATTGACAATAGAAGCCCATAGAAGATTCTCAGGCCTGACGGCGATGCACTTTGTACCCAATGACATCGCAACCCAAAGTTTATATATAGATCCCTTGTAAGCATACCAACCGTGTAGGTTTGCATGACTGGAATTTGGTTTTAAGGCGTAATCCCAGAGGTGGAGCGGAGTCGGTTCAGTTTAAATCTTTAATTAACAATATTGGAAACATTATTCTCACAGATCAGAATGATTCTTGGATGTGGTCCTTGGATGTTTCAAAAGGTTTTTCTGTGGCGTCTGTTCGACATCTGGTTGACGCGCAAATTTTGGATTGTGGAAATGAAGCCACTCGCTGGAACCGTTCTCTCCCTATTAAATTTAACACGTTTCTTTGGAGATTGAAGCTAAACAAGCTTCCATCTTGAGTTAACTAACATAGGAGAGTGATGAAACTGCTTTTATACATAGTCTCATCGTCCAAAATAGGCTTAAAATGCATAAAATATCATGAAATATACAAAATATATGCTTGTATTTGTTCCATGTGTATTTTAGGTACGGATATTGAGAAAATGGCAAAAGATCACAAGAAACAAGCAAAAACGAACACGAGAAACGAAGCCGCACAATGAACCAAGCCCTAGTGTTGATTTTCCTTGAATAACCCTTGAAGAGTTGAAGATTGTACAAGAAGGGTCCTCCAATATTGAAGAATTGACACTTTAAACCCTTGAATATTCATAATTACAAGTTTGGTCCTTAAAGTTTGTCAAGTTGCAAAAAGGACCCTCCACTTTGATGAATTGGCAAAAATGGTCCTTCAAAAATGAAGACTTGTCAATGTTAGTCCTCCAAGAAGTCAACAATACAAGTCAAAACCTTGAAGAATGAAGAAAATGCCAAAAAAACCCTTCAAATATCATGAATTGGCATGAAATACCCTTAAAATACTTTTCCAAAACTTTTTGGGGCAAAAGTGTTAAAAACCAAACTTGGTTTACAAAGGGAATTCAATTTTGATTATATAAAACTGAAATGAAAAAAAGAAGAAAGAAAGGGGGTATTTTCTGCCAAGACATGAAAGTAACCTAGACCAACCACAACACACCACGTGTCCCACTAACTCATTACACCCAATCAGAACCCACTATCATGCCATGTCACAATCCCACTCAACTTTTATTTAACTAATTTAACTAATTAGTTAATAAAACGCGCCTAACAATTCAAATCCTAAACCAGATTAAACCACTCACTATTCATACTATGAACAAGATTAGGGGTTTTTGTTTAAGCCAAAATTAAACCTCCAAACCTTCCAGAATTAAGATTAGGGTGGTTCTAATCATAACCTAACCTCTAAACTTGCCACATCATCAACCAACAACTCACATGTTGAGCCCCATGCACACGTTTTTTGGAATAATGCCAAAACCATGTAGAGAATCAACCACTCACAAACCTGCTTTGATCCTAAGCTTTTTATGGACCTTAGGATCAATTGGTAACACCTTTACAGCTTCACAAATATCCAAACTATCTTCACATGTTCAAGATAAAATTCAAACTGAAGGGGCAAAATTGGAAGATCATATGCTTAGTGTTTTCACATTTTAGTTCTAAGAACCATGTACACCCTCTATATAAAGGGTATAGGGTCTCACATTTACAATTGCTCTTGGTTTTTCCTTGTTCAAAATTCTATAAATCCTTCTTTCAATTTAATGAAAAAGTGTTTGAATATTTGAAGAAATCCAAGTGCCATCCTTTTTATATGCTTGTTAATGTTACATGTTTATGATTGTTAAGTCTCAAAACCTGTTTTTAAACATTGTGCAAAAATTGCATAATTTTCCTAAATCTGATATTTTGCTAAGTTCTTTGGTACATCCTTGGAATTTTTAGATTACAAGTGATCATAGCACCCTGATAAGAAGATTATAAAGGTGTTGTGAGCTTGTGGTTTGGGGATAATCAAGGAGTGGGTATAAAGGTTGCATTAATCAGCTTTGTTTTTCAATTTGTAGTTTTATATATTGCTTGTTCTAACCTTGTTACTCTTAGCAGCTTTGTGGAAGCTTGTGCCTTGTTTAGCTAGGCACATAAGCTCAAAAAATCGTGAGTGTGGATGTACATTCATGAGGTTTGAGGCTTCTTACCAAAAATCTGTTAAAAATACTTGATTTTGTGATTTTTGTGTGTTGATGTTATAATTGTTGTTATTGTGGCTTGAATCTGCTTATTACTACATGATAATGATGTTATGATGCTAGATTAGGCTTGGGTAAAACTGAAACACACATTTGCTTTGTTAAATTTGGATTTAAAAAGTTTAAGGGGTGTTTGGGTTTACTGATTTGAACCTTGTGTGTTGAATTGAGTAAGTGCTAAGTGTTTATTTGTGCTTGTATCTGATTATTAGTTGGTTGTGTGCTATTATCTGCAAGTTTTCAACTTTTAAACATCAAATCCCATATTATGGTATAACTCACTTGATTTTGCATATTTTGACCTAAGATTTTGGAAACACCTAGAGTGTATGCATGTTTAGGGCTAACATGTGTTAAATCAAAGTTTGTGTAACCTGTTTAGGAGATTTGAGTGTTTGAAATTGGATTTGTGGTCAAGTACATCAGCAAAGTTCATAATCTGCTTGTTCTTTGTTCATCAGTAACTTTTATTGGCTTGAATCTTGTTCTAAACCTTGAATCATTGTATGAAACCAGTTGATTTATGTTCATTTGAATTAATCTAAGCTGTTGTGTGCATTTGGTTCAATTTGGTTGGCTTATTCTTGCTAAAACTGCTTATTTGTTTGAAAACTGCTTATGTTCATGTTTGTGTGATATCTGGGCAAAGATTGAATTAACTGTATCAACTGGCTGTTAGTTTTTGTGATTTTGTGATTGTGGTTGACTCCTTATAACCCACTGGTTATAAGGGTGCATTTTTGTGCCTTGAATCTAACAAAAATCCACATAAGACACAAAGTCATAGAAATCAAGCAGTAGAAACTTTTCCTACTGCTGGACACCCAAAACTAGCCACTGCTAGTGTTAATTATCAAACAGCTTATTCATAAGCTATTTTAGCTTATTCAGACTTGCAACAACTTAGCTTTTGTGATCAATCTTCATCATTTGACCCATTTGACTAATCGAAAGCATATTAGGGTTTGACTTTTAGGTTTGACTAGAAAACCAATTGACTTGACTTTTTCATAAGTGCTTATTTGCTTATTCCAGCTTATTATTTGTGCTTATTTGAAAACGTTTTGTTTATTTTGCTTAATTAAGTCATTTAGAACCTTTTGCAACAAGAATCAGCACTTGAGGTGGCCTAGAACTCAAAAACGACTATTTTGTCGTTTTCTGTAGAGGGCTTTTGCTTATTTCAGGCTTATTTCTTGGGCTTATTCCAAAATTCTTTCTACAAACATCTTAATTAGGTCAAGAGAAGGTTGTGTGTCAAATTTCAGCTTATGGCATCAGCTTATAGCTTAATGGGCCAAAAAGCGCATTAAGAATAAGCTGCTTTGAAATAAGCTGTGACAAGCTCACTTTCAGCTTTTGGGCCTTTGAAATTTTGTGTTTAAAATTGAATTTTGAGTCAGATAGAAGATTTTGGGCTTATTTGGACAACAATTTTCTTATTGGGCCATAAAAAGCCCATTAAGGGTTCTGTTTGGACTTTTGGCCCATTTGATGGCCCATTAGGGGTATTTTGGTAATTTCAAGTTCATTTATGTGTTAATTAGGTTAAAATAAACTAGTTTGTAAGTTTTTAGAATTTTTATAAATTTTGGATTTTTATTAATATTTTATTATTATTTTATTATTAAAAGTTAAATTTAAGATTATTGTAACATTTTCATTTTTCCTAGTTTAAATACATTAAGTTAGAAATTTTAAAACTTTTAGATTAATTTTACTTTCATTTAATTAATTTTTAGAATTATTTTAAGATTTTATAGTTTTTAATCATTTTTAAATAGTTTTAATTAGTTTTAAATTTTTCAAAAATAGCTTTTAACCTAGTTAAGTCATTTTAGAGGTTTACAAAGAAAAAAAATCTCATTTTGGGATTTTTGTTAATTAAATTGATTTTTGGGCTTTAATTAGCATTAAAAAATTATTATTTAATTAAATAAAAGGTTTGAGAGATTTTTTATTTTTTGTAAACTCTAATTACATTTTTTAGGATTTATTTCAATTTTCTAGGAATTTTTAGGTTAATTTTTAAAATTTTGTCATATTTTACGGTTTTACGTGCACGACTTTTCGTCTTATTTTAATTTATAATCGTAACCGTCATCCTTTTCTATTTTCTTTCTTCATAATTATAATCACAAACACTTAATCATCTCTTTACGCCTTTTTCTTAAAAGGTCGTATTTTTACTACTATCCTTTTGGCGCCGCTGCCGGGGAGGCGTGTTGTGTTTTGATTTGAACAATTATTGTTTTTATACTATCCATAAATATAATTGTATTAGTAGCACTCTACTAATACGTATTATTGGTTTTTCGTTTTTGTGTGAATATTATTACTATATTGTATACGTAGAACAATAAATTCACAAGTACTCTAAAAGTGTGAAAACACTACCTTGATTCGGGATTTCATCACTTGATCATTGTATTCGAATCTCAAACAATAAAAAAGGCAAAATAGATAATTACTTTCGTGAAGCTTAATTTTGAAAACACACAAACTATAAGGTGGGAATAAGGCGGGTATTATAAAATATACCCTAAGGAAAAAGGCTCTTAAGTGCTTCGCGTCGCCTCGTTTCCCCGCTTGCTTGTGCATGTTTAGATAAAAAGGGCTAATCGAAGGTTTGCCAACCAAAGTATTATCTACATATCATATATATTTTCTTGGTTTCAATTGATTAAACCCCCTTGAACGTTTTGGTGTTCCACCAACGTTCTAAAGTCATCGAAGGTGTTCACTTCACGTGATCATTTTCATTCCTTGAGGCTCCTTTAATTAAGAGATTTGTAGATTTTTGTCTACGTAATACTTCCAAAATCCAAAAAAAGTAAAACAATCAAAAACCACAAAAAAATTGAAAAAGCAAAAACACCAACAAGAATCTTCTTTGCTCATCCCCACGTTGTACGTGACGTTTATGCTTACTCATAATCAAGAAAGACGTGCACATAAACGAAAAACCCGAAAGGAGACCACACCTAACCTTTCTAGTGAAGAGTCTCCTATTGACGAACCTATCGTAGAACAAGAAGCTACCATGGCTAATCGAACTATGATAGAGTTACTTCAAGCACCCACCGAGGGTTATGGAGAGGCTATTGTGATTTCCGCCATCCTTGCGGAAAATTTTGAAGTTAAGACGGGTTTGTTGTCGATGATCCAAAACAACAAATTCCGTGGAGATGAAAAGGACAACCCTCACAACCATATCCGCCAATTCAATCGTCTTACCGCCACTTGCAAGTTTAAGGACGTTCCTAACGACTCGATTAAGATGATGCTTTTTCCGTATTCCTTAGCGGGGACCGCTAAAATTTGGTTAGAGAAAGAGCAACCCAATTCTATATTGACGTGGAAGGATCTCGTTTCAAAGGTTGTGAACCAATTTTTTCCACCCTCTAAGACTACACATTTGAAAAACGAGATTTCAAAATTTTCACAAGAATTTAATGAGAGTTTTTATACGGCTTGGAATCGGTTTAAGGAAATGTTACATGGGTGTCCTCATCACGTTTTCCCGACTTACATCAAATTGACACGTTTTACAATGGATTAAACGATCATGAGAGAGATTATCTTAATGCCGCCGCGGGTGGTAATTTTTTGTGTAAAACGGTCGAGGAAGCGTTGTTGATTATTGAGAACAGGTCTAAGGTCTATAGTCCTCGAAACACATCGAGTGTTTGTAAGGCTTCGTCTTCGGCTTCACCTTCATTGTCCCATACCATCGATGCTTGCCAAATCGAGGCAAATTTGGAAAACAAAATCGTTGAAAAGCTTAAGGGTCTTTTGATTGAATTCAAAGTTGGTGAACAATCTACTCTCGCTACGGCTAAAGCGGATGAGGTTTCTTGCATGTATTGAGGTGGAGGTCATGATTTCTCCGAGTGCATTACTAACGGTGGTAACACTTCGAGTGCCTACGCGGCCACGGGAACTTACAACCAAAACTGTCAAGTTACCCGCTCTAATCAGATGACTCCACCGGGTTTTGTTCCCAATCAAAATACCAACAACTATCGAAACAATCAAGTTGGTTACAAAAACATTTACAAATGTAACAACTATGGGAATCAAGGGGCTAGTAACAATCAAGTTTCAAACAAAAATCAAAAGAATGATTTTCAAAACAACAACAAAAGTTTGCAAAACTTGAAAGATCTTCCAAATGAATTTGTTGAATAAGCAAATGGAAATGATGCTAGGTTTGATTATATTCAAAGAGAGATCATTAGCCTAAGATCTGAGTTTAAGAATGACTTGAAAAAGGAGTTGAAAAATGAGTTAGCAAATGATCTTAAGACCCATACCAACAAAATGGAGGGTAATATAACTAGGTTATAATAAAACCAATAAAAGATGGAACAAGGGCAACATGAGATAAAAAAAGAGATGCTTATGGCCGATAACAGGCAATCTATATTTGAGGATAAAATTTCATCCATGTTTGAGGCTATAATGTGTAAACCGTCTTCGAGTATTCTTCCTAGCAACACCATATCTAACCCTAAGGGAGAGATGAAAGTGATTACCACACGAAGTGGTAAGGCACTTATGGAACCGACTCCTCAACCAATTACTCCAACGGTGGAGGAAATTAAGGAAGAATCCAAGGTGGTGGTCGAAAAGGAGCATATCCCAATCCCACGAAGTACTGCTCATGCCACACCTACGGTTGACCCATTACCACAATTGGAACCCGAGATTCCAAAGGCTATGCCTATGCCTCAACCCACACCACCTTTTCCCTACCCATCGAGACTTCGTATGGAGAAACGTCAAGAGCCCGACAATTACAAATTTGAGCTTTTTATGAAGATGTTTTGTGATTTGCATTTCAATGTAAGTTTTTCCGACGCTTTGGTCATGATGCCTCGATTTGCCGCTAACTTTAAGAGTATGTTAAACAACAAGGAGAAATTGCAACAATTGTCTAGTTGTTCATCAGTTTATATTAACCGCATACCTTAAAAAGTCGCCGATCCCGGTAAATTCTTGATTCCATGTGCTATCCAAGATATGGAAGAATGCTATGCCTTGGCCGATCTTGGTGCTAGTATTAACTTGATGCCTCTTGCAATCTTCAATTCGCTCAATCTTCCTAATCTTACTCCTTCACTAATGTCTATCGAATTGGCCGATCATTCCACTATTCTCGCATATGGATTGGCCAAAGACGTTTTTGTGAAAGTGGGAAAGTTCTATTATCTGGTAGACTTTATCGTTGTCGATATTCCCACGGATCCTCAAGTTCCTCTTATTCTAGGTCGTTCGTTTTTTGATACGTCAATGGCGTTGATTGATGTGCATGCTAGAAAAATCACCTTACGTCTCAAGGACGAGGAACTTGTTATAAACGCAACACAAAACTCTCCAATTTCTCATGTTTATTCCGTCGTGACCATAAACCTTGTTGATATGATCGACCTTGTTTGCGAGGAATTTTCACAAGAAGTTTTAGGTTTTGGTGACGATAATATTGTAACACCCCCAAAGTTACACAATTTAATACAGCGGAAGACTCGTTGGTGTTACGGGATAGCACATTACTCACATCATAGACAACGCATAAAAATCGCGTCGTTTAATAATAAAGCATTTCCATTCATAATTATCAAATTTACATAGGTCCAAAGTCATTGTATTTCATACAAGTTTTACAAAGCATTTGAATGGAAATTATTATTTAAGTGTGGGCCATGAATTCTTGTTGTCTTCTCGAGAATTACCTTTAAGTACCTGAGATAAAACATGTTAAAAGAAAAGGTCAGCGAAAACGCCGAGTGAATTTGATGAGACTGCTTTTATACATAGTCTCATCGTCCAAATCGGGCTTAAAATGCATTAAAAATCACCAAAATACCCAAATATATGCTTGTGTTTGTTGCTTGTGTATTTTAGGTACGGATATTGAGAAAATGACAAAAGATCATAAGAATCAATCAAAAACGAACACGGGAAACGAACCCGCACGATGAACCAAGCCCTAATGAAGAATTTTCCAAAGAAAAACCTTGAAGATTTGAAGAATATTGAAGATTGGTCCTCCAAGTTTGAAGAATTGACACTTTATACCCTTGTATCTTCATAATTACAAGTTTGGTCCCTAAAGTTTGTCAAAATTACAAAAAGGACCCTTAACTCTGATGAATTGGCAAATTTAGTCCCTCAACAAAACTAAATTGTCAATAATGGTCCTCCAAGAAGTCAACAAACAAGTCAAAGACCTTGAAGTTTGAAGACATTACAAGAATGGCCCTTGAAGAATACAATTTGTGCATAAAAAGCCCTTTAAACAAGTTTTGAAAATCATTGTGCCAAATTTGACAAGTGTTTGAAAGATATTATAAAAGGAAAAGAAGTTTGGAGCTATTATTTGCAAAATGAAGTAAACATAAGACTTGGGGGGCCTTTCCTGGCAGACAACAAAATCCCAACCCACCACTCCTATAATGACACGTCACCCCACTTAAACTTATTAACCAATCAGCACCCCCTAATCATCCATGTCACGAATCCACCAGTTTTTATTAAATTCGTTTAATACTAAACTAAGTTTTGGTGGTAAACTTATTTTTCAAAATCTAATTACCCTAAACAGGATTTAACCTGCCCTTTTACCCCATAAACCCTAAACCTGCCCAGATTAAATCAACCATAAAACAAAGGGTTATGAGCTTGATTTGTCCAGATCATTAATTCAGCTTAATGTCATCAAAACCCACATCCTTAATCCACCCCAGACTCACCCCATGTGACTCTCCAACCCCCCCTGCCCCACGTTTTGACTCCAAGACAAATATTGCCAGTAGGATCAACATCCCACAAGGATCTCGTGCTCCCAAAGGAGTCTACAAACGGCCAAGATCAATTCTCATCACTGGCATCTTCACAATAGTCCAAAAATTTGACATGGTGATCTTGACGAAAATTTCAAAAAGAGCATATGCTGAGCATCTTCATAGGGCATAGTTGGAAGCTTACACATTAGGGTTTTAAATTTTTTTCAGCTTTCTAGAAGAATTGTAGCCTCTATATAAAGGCGTATTAGGACTTAGCAGTTTTTTTGTTCTTTTTTCTCCGTTTGTCACAAGCCTGTAAATCCAATTTATTTAGTGAAATAGAATTGGTGTTGTGTTGTTGATGAGAAGCAAAGGACCACATTTTACATTTCTGCAAATTAAATTTCCCAAGTTTAATTTTCAAGTTTAAGTTCTGTTTGGTTACTGAAATTGTTAAGTTTTTAAAAAATTGTCCAAAATCTTTAAGCTAAGACCATAAGCCTGATAATCTAATTGATTATCAAGCTTATGTGAGGAGTGAAGTTTTTGTTGATTTGTTGTGGAGAAAAGTTTCAAAGTAAAAAAAAAAAATATATATATCAGTTTTCATTTTATTCTCAAATAAGCCAAAGACAACTTATTTGATAAGCTTGTTTGTAGCTTATTTGTTGTGTGATACAAAAACATTGTGTTTTTTTCTCTTCTCTTAGCAGGGTCCAAAAAGTATTTGCATATTGAAGACATTAAGGCGTGTGATTCAACAGTGACCACCACCTGTTTCTCTTTTTTCTGGCTTACTTGATCATAAATCCATAGCACAAGTCACCTGCTTGTGGGAGGTGGCTTATCAGCCACTGTTGGGCTTGGAAGTAAGCCCAACAAGGTAGCCTACTGTTTTCTATTTCATTTTTTTTAAGTTTTCTGAAATTTATGAGATTTTTGTGGAAAATGCATGAATGGTGTTTGTGTGTTTATTTATCTGCTTGATATTGCTTTGTTTGATGTGTTATGCATGTTAGTGTTGGTAGAAATCAGTTTGGAGTTGTTTAGGATAGGCTTTGTTTGAAAAAAATGCATAATCATATATAAGGGTGTGTTTGGTTTTGCATGTTAGTTAAGAACTTTGAAAGATTGTGAGTTTTAAAACATGTTAGATACACTTCTTTGGTGATATATAGGTAGAGTGTAGCTTTGTTATCTGTTTTGTAGAAGTTTGGAACTCAATTGCATGCTAAAAAGTGAAAACTTAGCTAAATTTGAATCTGCCATATCTTTCTGCTTTTTGGTGTGAATTTTGAGCTTGATATTTGATAAGTTGTTAGAAATAGGGTTGATTTAGGGTTTGACATCATTTGCTTGTTACTTGATTGCTAATTGTGCAAAATCTTGGTCCTTTAAACTCATTTGTATGCAAGAAATCAAGTAAAAAAAAGGCCACTAGACCCCTATTTTACATCAGCAACCTTCATCAGTTTTTTTTTGTGCTTTTTGATCTTTCTTGTGTGAATCTTGGCTAAGTGATTGTGTTTTCTGCGTTATTTGTGACTCCCTATACTCCAAAGAGTATAGGGGTGCCTTTGTCTATCAACAAACACCACCATCAAGCACAAAGCAAGCCCTCTTGCTTAATCCATTCACAAGTGAAGATATCATTCTTCTTTGTGTTCTTCATAAGCAGAAACTGAACACGTTTTGGATCTAACTTGGTTTAATCTTAGTAAAAATTGGGTTGTATTTGCATTTTAGTAATTAATTAGGTTACTGAATTGTGTTTTAAAAGTAAAAAAAAAAAAAAGTTTTGCAAAAAGCATACCCCGCCTGGACTCGAACACGCGACCTTGCGTACCAAGGAGTAACGTGTTTACCAGTGATCTAGATAGCTTTTTACGTTAGAGTTCCATTTCATTAGTTATTTAAACACTTTTTCAATTTAGCTTATTTAATAAAGCCGTAGCTTATTTGCCCATTTCTAGCTTATTGGTTAAGCTAATTTGCTTTCTTTTATTTTTCCTAGGACTGTTTTAGCACTTAGGATTTTTCTCCACTTAGTTTCAATTTTTCCTGTTATTTTATTATTTTTTATTCATTTTTTATTAGCCGTATATTATTAAATAGATTAAAAATAGTAAAAAGTAGTTTTAATTTTAGGAAAAATAATTTTTAAGTTTTAATTTAATAACTTGAGGTTTACATCTAGTTAGATTTTCAAAAACTTTAATTTTTAATTTTATTTAATTTTAGGGTTTTTAGACAACTTTAAAAATTAATATAAAATTATAAAAAGGGTTTTAGGAACTTTAACTTGCATTTTTATCTTAGTTAGAATATTTAGGATTTTTGATAATTTTTTAGAATTTATTTTTAAACTTTTTATTTTTTGGAATATTTTAATATTATTTTATTAGAAAAAATTCAAAGTTTAATTTTTAACTTTTTTTCATTTTTCCTAGGTTAAGGACATTAAAATAGGAACTTTGTCACTTTCCAATTAATTTTTAGGCTTTTCATTTATTTTCTAGAATTAATTTAAGATTTAATAGATTTTAATAGTTTTTAGGAATTTAAAAATAGTTTAATTTGGTTTTAAAATTTTAAAAAATAGCTTTTAGCTTAATTAGGTCATTTTTGAGGTTTACAAACTACTAAATCTTGTTTAGGGCTTTTTAATATTTAAAAGTGATTTTTAGGGCTTTAATTAGCATTAAAAAGTCATTATTAAATTAATTAAAAGGTTTTAGCAAGTTGGGATTTTTGTAAACTCTTAGAATTTTATTGTGGATTTTTAGTAATTTTTAGGAATTTTTAGGTTAAAATTTTAATTTTGGTACTATTTACGGATTTACGCATTCGCCTTTTTCGTCGTAGTTTAATTCGTCTTCGTAACCGTCTTCCTTTCCTAATCTCATTTCTTTTTCAAACATATAATCACAAACATTAATCAACTCTTAACACAACGCACTTGCCTCCTCGAGAACGAACTCACTTACTTGGGGTCATTCACACACGGTTTTCCTAAATCGTCGTGCACGCTTGCCCTATATTATTGCCCTCTTTTCCTAAAGGGGTAATTTTACAACTATCATTTTGGCGCCGCTGCCAGGGAGGCGTGTTGTGTTTTGGTTGAACCATTGTTGTTTTTTATATTAGCCATAAAAGTAATTGTATTAGTAGCACTCTACTAATACGTATTATCGTTTTTCGTTTTTTTTGTGAATACTATTACTATATTGTATACGTAGAACAATAAATTTACAAGTACTCCAAATACGTGAGAAATCACAACCTTGACTTGGGAGGTCATTACCCAATCATTGTATTCGAATCTCAAACCAAAGGAAAAGGCAAAAATAGATAAATACTTTTGAGAAGCTCGATTTTGAGAAATACAAACTATAAGGTGGGTATAAGGCGGTTGTATTTCACGACCTAAAGGAAAAAGGCTCTTAAGTGCTTCGCGCCGCCTCGTTTCCTCCGCTTGCTTGTGCTTATTTTGATTTTGAAAGCTAACCGAGGGTTTTGCCGCCCAAAGTATTATTAAGTATCATATATATTTTCTTGGTTTCTATTGATTAAACCCTCTTGAACGATTTGGTGTTCCACCATCGTTCTAAAGTCATCGAAGGCGTTCACTTCACGTGATCGTTTTCATTCCTTGAGGCTTCTTTAATCGAGAGATTTGATTAAGGAGGAGATTTGTAGATTTGTGTCTACTAATACATTCCAAAAATCCAAAAAAGTTAAAAACAATCAAAAACCACAAAAAATTGAAAAAGTAAAAACACCAAAAAGAATCTTCTTTGCTCGCCTTCTTGTTGTACGTGACGTTTATGCAAACTCGCTCTAAAGCAAGACGTGCTCGTAAATGAAGAAACAAATCACTCACTCCTACTAGTGAGGAGTCTCCTATTGACGAACCCATTGTAGTGAAAGAAGCACCCATGGCTAATCGAACTATGATGGAGTTGCTTCAAGCACCCACCGAGGGTTATGGAGAAGTGATTGTGATTCCCGCTATCCTTGCGGAGAATTTTGAGGTTAAGACGGGTTTGTTGTCCATGATTCAAAACAACAAGTTTCGAGGTGACGAAAAGGACAACCCTCATAACCACATTCGCCAATTTAATCATCTCACCGCCACATGCAAGTTTAAGGACGTCTCAAACGACTCGATTAAGATGATGCTTTTTCCGTATTCCTTAGCGGGGCCCGCAAAAATTTGGTTAGAGAAAGAGCCACCCAATTCTATATTGACGTGGAAGGATCTCGTTTCAAAATTCGTGAACCAATTTTTTCCGCCCTCTAAGACTACGCACTTGAAAAACGAGATTTCAAAGTTTTCGCAAGAGTATAATGAGAGTTTTTCAACGGCTTGGAATAGGTTTAAGGAAATGTTGCACGAATGTCCTCATCATGGTTTTTCCGACTTGCATCAAATAGACACGTTTTACAATGGCTTGAACGATCATGAGCGTGATTATCTTAATGCCGCCGCGGGTGGTAATTTCTTGTGTAAGACGGTCGAGGAAGCATTGTTAATCATTGAGAATAGGTCTAAGGTGTATAGTCCTCGTAGCACGTCGAGTGTTCGTAAGACTTCGTCTTCGTCTTCGCCTTCATTGTCATACACCGTTGATGCTTGCCAAGTCGAGGCTAATTTGGAGAACAAAATTTTTGATATAGTGAAAGGATTGTTAGTTGAGTTTAAAGTTGGTGAACAACCCGCTCCCGCTACGATTAAAGTGGTTGAGGTTTCTTGTATGTATTGTGGTGGAGCTCACGATTATTCCGAGTGCATTACCAACGGTGGTAACACTTCGAGTGCCTTCGCGGCCGCGGGAACTTATAACCAAAACAGTCAAGTTCCTCGCACTAATCAATTGACTCCACCGGGTTTCTCACCAAATCAAAATGCTAACAATTATCGAAACAATCAAGTTGGTTACCAAAGCAATCAAAGGAACAATTTTAAGGGTAATAACAACTATGGGAATCAAGGGAGTAGTAGTAGCCAATTGCAAAATCAAAATCAAAACCGTAATTTTCAAAACACGAGTCAAGGTCTTCAAAATGCTTACACTAAAGAACTTCCAATGGACTTTGTGAATTACGCCACGGCAAATGATAAGATTTTGGAAAACATTCAAGAGCAATTGGCTAATCAAGCTAGGGACACGGCTAAGAACGCAAAGGAGTTAGCTAATTTTGTTAAGGAAAATCTAGCCATGAGAAATGAATTGAAAAATGATTTTGCTAACCAAATTCGAGGTCAAAACAACAAGATAGAGCAAAGTCATGCTAGGCTTGAACAAAGAATTGACCAAAAAGCCGCTAGCCAAGATTTGAAGTTTAATAGTCAAGATGTTAAGCTTAACGCCATTTTAGAAGCTGTCATAGGGAACAAAGCCTCTACTTCGAGTAGTTTGCCTAGTAACACCGTTTCAAACCCGAAAGGAGAGATGAAAGTGATTACCACACGAAGTGGTAAGGCACTTAAAGAACCGACTCCTCAACCAATTACTCCAACGGTGGAGGAAATTGAGGAAGAACCCGAGGTGGTGGTCGAAAAGGAGCATATTTCAATCCCACAAAGTACCGCTCATGCCACACCTACGGTTGACCCATCACCCATATTGGAACCCGAGATTCCAAAGGCTATGCCTATGCCCCAACCCACACCACCCTTGCCTTACCCATCGAGACTTAGGAAGGAGAAACGACAAGAGCGCGACAATTATCAATTTGAGCTTTTTATGAAAATGTTTTGTGATTTGCACTTTAATGTGAGTTTCGCCGATGCTTTGGTCATGATGCCTCGATTTGCCGCTAACTTTAAGAGTATGTTGAACAACAAAGAGAAATTACACCAAATGTCTAGTTGTTCGTCGGTTTATCTTAATCGCATACCTCAAAAAGTCGGTGATCCCGGTAAATTTTTGATCCCTTGTGCAATTCAAGATATGGAAGAATGCTATGCCTTGGCCGATCTTGGTGCTAGCATTAACTTGATGCCACTTGCAATCTTCAAGTCGCTCAATCTTCCTAATCTTACTCCTTCACGAATGTCTATTGAGTTGGCCGACCATTCCACGATTCTTGCATGTGGTTTGGCGGAAGACGTTTTTGTGAAAGTGGGGAAGTTCTACTATCCCGTAGACTTTATTGTTGTTGACATCCCCACGGATCCTCAAGTTCCTCTTATTTTAGGTCGTTCGTTTTTAGATACGTCTATGGCTTTGATTGATGTTCATGCTAGAAAGATCACCTTACATTTCAACGACGAGGAACTTGTTATAAACGCAACTCAAAATTCTCAACTTTCTCATGTTTATTCCGTTGCTACCATAAACCTCGTTGATATGATTGACGTGGTTTGCGAGGAATTTTCACAAGAAGTTTTAGGGTTTGGTGATGAAGAAACTAGTGGCAATCCCACTATGTTAGATCCAATTCTCGATAATTCGACGCCAACCTTCACTCCATTTGAAGGTGGTGGTTTTACGTTGGAAGAATTAGATGTTCCACGTACTTGTGACGAAGACCTCGACAACGATGAGGACTTCTCGATTATCAAGGATTTTCTCAACGATTTCCCATTTCCTCCACCCGAGGAGGTTATGAGTATCGAGCCCAAATCTTCACTTGAGGAACCACCTATCCTCGAGTTAAAAGATTTACCTCCTCACCTCGAATATGTCTATTTGGAGGAGGACGACAAGTTGCCGGTTATTATTGCGAAGGATCTTTCGAATGATGAAAAAACCGCACTTGTCGACGTTCTTAAGGATCACAAAGGGGCAATTGCGTGGAAGTTATCCGACATTAAGGGAATCGATCCCAAATTTTGTACCCACAAAATCTTAATGGAGGAGGATTTCAAGCCAACAATCCAAAGTCAAAGGAGGGTGAACCCCAAAATTCACGATGTCATCAAAAAGGAGGTCCTTAAACTCCTTGACGCGGGAATGATTTACCCTATTTCTGATAGCCCTTGGGTGAGTCCTATTCATTGTGTCCCTAAAAAGGGAGGGATGACCGTTGTGCCAAACGATGCCAACGAGTTGATTCCCACTAGACTCGTGACCGGATGGAGAGTGTGCATTGAGTATCGAAAGTTGAATGAAGCCACTCGAAAAGACCATTTTCCCTTGCCCTTCATGGACCAAATGTTGGAGCGTCTTGCGGGAAACGATTTCTATTGCTTTCTAGATGGTTTTTCTGGTTACTTCCAAATTCCCATCAATCCTCGTGATCAAGAAAAAACTACGTTTACGTATCCATATGGAACGTTTGCCTATCGTAGAATGCTATTCGGACTTTGCAATGCACCGGGAACTTTTCAACGATGCATGATGGCTATTTTCATGATATGATCGAGAAGACGATGGAAGTCTTCATGGATGACTTTTCCGTATTTGGTGATTCTTTCACTTCGTGTTTGTCTAGTTTAGAGAGAATGTTAAAACGTTGTGAGGAAACCAACCTTGTGCTCAATTGGGAAAAGTGTCATTTTATGGTTAAAAGTGGAATCGTCTTAGGGCACAAGGTCTCGAAAGCGAGGATTGAGGTAGATCAAGCTAAGGTAGACGTCATCGCCAAATTACCTCATCCCAAAACCGTCAAGGGAGTTAGGAGTTTCCTAGGCCACGCGGGCTTTTATCGTCGATTCATCAAGGACTTTTCAAAGATTTCTCAACCCATTACACATCTTCTTGAAAAAGAAGCACGTTTTGTCTTTGACGAAGATTGTGTACGAGCCTTTGAGATCCTTAAGAGGAAACTTACCGAAGCTCCCATTCTTGTTGCTCCCAATTGGAACCACCCCTTTGAACTTATGTGTGATGCAAGTGATTACGCTATTGGGCCGTTTTGGGGCAACGTCATGATAAGCACTTCTTGCCTATTCACTATGCTAGCAAGATGATGACCGAGGCTCAACTTAAATACACTACAACGGAAAAGGAATTCCTTGCCGTGGTGTATGCATTTGAGAAATTCCGACCTTATCTCGTCTTGACGAAATGCATAGTGTATACGGACCATTCGGCTATTAAGTATCTCATGGCAAAGCAAGATGCAAAGCCGAGATTACTTCGTTGGATTCTCCTCCTTCAAGAATTTGATCACAATATCGTTGACAAAAAAGGAGCCGAGAATCTAGCGGCCGATCATCTCTCTCGTTTGGAAGATCCTCACCAAAGTGTTTACGAGCCTAAGGAAATCACCGAAACATTTCCGCTCGAGACACTTGGTGTAGTGAATTCTAAGCTTGATTCTTCCACCCCATGGTTTGCGGATTTTGCAAATTACCATGCGGGTAACTTCATCATTAAGGGTATGACGACTCAAGAAAAACGAAAATTCTTTCGTGATGTCAAGTTCTATTTTTGGAACGACCCTTACTTGTTTCGAAATTGTGCGGATCAAATCATCTGACGTTGTGTATTTGGCACCGAATCTTCTAACATCCTTAGAGCTTGCCATGAGGGACCCACGGGTGGTCACCACGGTGCTAGTCTCACGGCTAAAAAGGTGTTTGATGCCGGCTTCTTTTGGCCTACTATTTACCGAGATGCACAAGATCTTGTGAAGTCGTGTGATGCATGCCAACGACAAGGAAAAGCCTCATAAAAAGATGAAATGCCACAAAATATCATTCAAGTATGTGAGATCTTTGACGTGTGGGGCATAGACTTTATGGGGCCGTTCCCATCATCTCGTGGTAATAAGTACATCCTTGTTGCGGTTGACTACCTATCTAAGTGGGTGGAGGCAAAGGCCTTGCCCACCAATGATGCTCGTGTGGTAGTTAAGTTCTTGAAAAGCTTGTTTGCTCGGTTTGGAACCCCTCGTGCGATCATAAGCGATCGTGGAACCCATTTTTGTAACGACCAATTCGAAAGAGTCTTACGGAAATATGGGGTTACACATCGTCTTTCTACGGCTTATCACCCACAAACGAGTGGGCAAGTCGAGGTTTCAAACCGAGCGTTTAAGAGGATCTTGGAGAGATCCGTGGGGGAAAACCGACAAACTTGGTCGGATAAGTTAGACGATGCTTTATGGGACTTTAGGACCGCTCATAAGACGCCCATTGGGTGCACTCCCTATAAGCTTGTGTATGGAAAGAATTGTCATTTGCCTATCGAGTTAGAACACAAGGCTTATTGGGCCCTAAAGCATTGTAATGATGATATGGAGACCGCGGGAAAACACCGGAAAATGCAATTGAATGAATTAGATGAATTGAGAGACATTGCTTATGAAAATTCATTGATTTATAAAGAGAAAACTAAAAAGTTGCATGATTCTAAAATTAAAAACCGGGTTTTTAACATTGGGGATCAAGTTTTACTTTTTAATTCAAGACTAAAAATCTTTTCCGGTAAATTGAAATCCCGTTGGTCCGGTCCATTCACCGTGACTCAAGTGTTTCCGTATGGGACCATCGAGCTAGCTCAAGATGATGGTCCTAACTTCAAGGTGAATGGACATAGGATGAAGCACTACTTTGGCGGGGAAGTTCCATCCTTGAACTACCTCGACCAAGTCACCTTCCCCAATGATAACTAGTATTGAGGGGATCGAGTCGAGCTCATGACTCGGTAATCAAAAACGAGGTGCCTCGTGGGGGAGTCCCATGCTTATCCTATGTACATATTATCGCTTTCTAATGTAGCTTACGTGTGGGGATTTGTGCCCTTCCAACCTTTGTTCCGTGGTTGTTTGTGAATTGTGGTTTTTAGATCATGATCTTCACGATTGGAGCCTCTCGTGTTCGTTTTATGGGAGCACTCGATCGTTTCCTTTGGAGACATTTCTCAATATCCATGATATCCTTTTGATGTTCTAACCTTAGGTTTTTAGCACAATTCATAAACGGCTATTACTTATTGGTTACACCTTTTCCATGCTAGATTAGGCATTCGACTACGTCTCTAGTATGGGGGTGTTTGCACCTCTAGACTCGAAACATTGAGGACAATGTTTAACTTTAGTATGGGGGGTGAATAGATACTTGCCTTGCCAAACCTTCACGCTTTCCAAAGTTTATCTTTTTGTTTATCGTTTTATTGCAAAATAAGGCTAAAAATGGCCAAATTTTAAAATTTTTCTCATATTTTATAAGTGTTTGAAGACACGAATGTAGATTTTCCGATGGCGAGAATAAGAGTAATTTTTGACTCGACCGTGCGTGTTGAGCACTTAGCTTTGATTCCTTAACTACACATTAGGCTAAGTATCTTAAATGAGGACGAGAAATGATAGAGTTAATTATAAGTTACTATGCTAAACGTAGAGTACTCGTATTCTTTCAAAAACTCGTGTGTTCTCGTTGTTTGCTTATTCTCCCTTCGCATGTAAATATTTTTTGCTTAATAAATATTGATTTAGCGGTTTAGTTAGGATTGTTGGGTTTCTAGTCTTTTCTAGTAGCTTCCGTGTAATTAAATTGGGAAGACATTAAGGTATCGCCAGCGTCACGGTTTTGAAGTATTGGCAACCCGAATAATCGAAAGCTTCACCCAATAATAAGATTTCAAGTGCTCACCTAAATCAAGCAAACAATTTGAAGCCCCACAAGGCCTAAAATCTATGCAAAATTGAAAGTGAATCAAGCCTTAATCTTCGAAGCTTTAAAGATCCAAAATTCGCTTTAGCGTGAGGATATACGTCTTTGGCTAATAAAACCACCGATGAGGCGGATAATAAAAGGCAAGGCAAGACCAAAGTCATAATAAAAGCTTCATGGCGAAGTTGAATAAAAGATGGAGGTAAACCAAAGATAATAAGGCCCTTCCGTTAGGGGGCGTATAAAAGTCTTGGTAATAAGTCTCATGTTCAAAACCGTTATAAAACCGTGTTTATCGATTCTTCTTGTCAACTTAATTTTTTAACATCGTCGTCTATTAGGAGGGGTTATTGATTTGATGGTCTTAGTTACACCGTTAGGACTCTATTTTTAGACTTAATCTCTATTATCGCATAAGTCATCAATGTATCCTCGTGAACATTTAAGACAAAATAAAATATAAGAGATACAACTTAGGAATAATGGGAGAATAAGTACGTGGTTAGGGCATATGAGTAGTGTTAGCATTACTAACTTATAATGACAATGATCTCGTTGCACGCTTGGCATGGAATTGGAGTGAAAATCGAGGACGATGAAATTATTTTTAACGAAGCATTCACGTGTTCTTATTCTATGAACCTAAACGTCCCATTTTGCGATGAAAATCATACATTATGTCTATAACACAAGTAGTAGTAGTAATAGTAGTAGTGTAGCTAGTTTATCGTTCAATAAAGTGAATAAAATGAATTTTGGAGATGCTTTGATACTATATTCTAGCATTACGTGAGGGCACGACAATGGTTTAGTATGGGGGAGTGATGAGACTGCTTTTATACATAGTCTCATCGTCCAAATCGGGCTTAAAATGCATTAAAAATCACCAAAATACCCAAATATATGCTTGTGTTTGTTGCTTGTGTATTTTAGGTACGGATATTGAGAAAATGACAAAAGATCACAAGAATCAATCAAAAACGAACACGGGAAACGAAGCCGCACGATGAACCAAGCCCTAATGAAGAATTTTCCAAAGAAAACCCTTGAAGATTTGAAGAATATTGAAGATTGGTCCTCCAAGTTTGAAGAATTGACACTTTATACCCTTGTATCTTCATAATTACAAGTTTGGTCCCTAAAGTTTGTCAAAATTACAAAAAGGACCCTTAACTCTGAAGAATTGGCAAATATAGTCCCTCAACAAAACTAAATTGTCAATAATGGTCCTCCAAGAAGTCAACAAACAAGTCAAAGACCTTGAAGTTTGAAGACATTACAAGAATGGCCCTTGAAGAATACAATTTGTGCATAAAAAGCCCTTTAAACAAGTTTTGAAAATCATTGTGCCAAATTTGACAAGTGTTTGAAAGATATTATAAAAGGAAAAGAAGTTTGGAGCTATTATTTGCAAAATGAAGTAAACATAAGACTTGGGGGGCCTTTCCTGGCAGACAACAAAATCCCAACCCACCACTCCTATAATGACACGTCACCCCACTTAAACTTATTAACCAATCAGCACCCCCTAATCATCCATGTCACGAATCCACCAGTTTTTATTAAATTCGTTTAATACTAAACTAAGTTTTGGTGGTAAACTTATTTTTCAAAATCTAATTACCCTGAACAGGATTTAACCTGCCCTTTTACCCCATAAACCCTAAACCTACCCAGATTAAATCAACCATAAAACAAAGGGTTATGAGCTTGATTTGTCCAGATCATTAATTCAGCTTAATGTCATCAAAACCCACATCCTTAATCCACCCCAGACTCACCCCATGTGACTCTCCAACCCCCCCTGCCCCATGTTTTGACTCCAAGACAAAGATTGCTCGTAGGATCAACATCCCACAAGGATTTCGTGCTCCCAAAGGAGTCTACAAACGGACAAGATCAATTCTCATCACTGGCATCTTCACAATAGTCCAAAAATTTCGCATGGTGATCTTGACGAAAATTTCAAAAAGAGCATATGTTGAGCATCTTCAAAGGGCATAGTTGGAAGCTTACACATTAGGGTTTTAAATTGTTTTCAGCTTTCTAGAAGAATTGTAGCCTCTATATAAAGGCGTATTAGGACTTAGCAGTTTTTTTTGTTCTTTTTTCTCCGTTTGTCACAAGCCTGTAAATCCAATTTATTTAGTGAAATAGAATTGGTGTTGTGTTGTTGATGAGAAGCAAAGGACCACATTTTACATTTTTGCAATTTAAATTTCCCAAGTTTAATTTTCAAGTTTAAGTTCTGTTTGGTTACTGAAATTGTTAAGTTTTTAAAAAATTGTCCAAAAGCTTTAAGCTAAGACCATAAGCCTGATAATCTAATTGATTATCAAGCTTATGTGAGGAGTGAAGTTTTTGTTGATTTGTTGTGGAGAAAAGTTTCAAAGTAAAAAAAAAATATATATATCAGTTTTCATTTTATTCTCAAATAAGCCAAAGACAGCTTACGTGATAAGCTTGTTTGTAGCTTATTTGTTGTGTGATACAAAAACATTGTGTTTTTTTTCTCTTCTCTTAGCAGGGTCCAAAAAGTATTTGCATATTGAAGACATTAAGGCGTGTGAGTCAACAGTGACCACCACCTATTTCTCTTTTTTCTGGCTTACTTGATCATAAATCCATAGCACAAGTCACCTGCTTGTGGGAGGTGGCTTATCAGCCACTGTTGGGCTTGGAAGTAAGCCCAACAAGGTAGCCTACTGTTTTCTATTTCATTTTTTTTAAGTTTTCTGAAATTTATGAGATTTTTGTGGAAAATGCATGAATGGTGTTTGTGTGTTTATTTATCTGCTTGATATTGCTTTGTTTGATGTGTTATGCATGTTAGTGTTGGTAGAAATCAGTTTGGAGTTGTTTAGGATAGGCTTTGTTTGAAAAAAAATGCATAATCAGATATAAGGTGTGTTTGGATTTGCATGTTAGTTAAGAACTTTGAAAGATTGTGAGTTTTAAAACATGTTAGATACACTTCTTTGGTGATATATAGGTAGAGTGTAGCTTTGTTATCTGTTTTGTAGAAGTTTGGAACTCAATTGCATGCTAAAAAGTGAAAACTTAGCTAAATTTGAATCTGCCATATCTTTCAGCTTTTTGGTGTGAATTTTGAGCTTGATATTTGATAAGTTGTTAGAAATAGGGTTGATTTAGGGTTTGACATCATTTGCTTGTTACTTGATTGCTAATTGTGCAAAATCTTGGCCCTTGAAACTCATTTGTATGCAAGAAATCAAGTAAAAAAAAAGGCCACTAGACCCCTATTTTACATCAGCAACCTTCATCAGTTTTTTTTTTGTGCTTTTTGATCTTTCTTGTGTGAATCTTGGCTAAGTGATTGTGTTTTCTGTGTTATTTGTGACTCCCTATACTCCAAAGAGTATAGGGGTGCCTTTGTCTATCAACAAACACCACCAACAAGCACAAAGCAAGCCCTCTTGCTTAATCCATTCACAAGTGAAGATATCATTCTTCTTTGTGTTCTTCATAAGAAGAAACTGAACACGTTTTGGATCTAACTTGGTTTAATCTTAGTAAAAATTGGGTTGTATTTGCATTTTAGTAATTAATTAGGTTACTGAATTGTGTTCTAAAAGTAAAAAAAAAAAAAAAGTTTTGCAAAAAGCATACCCCGCCTGGACTCGAACACGCGACCTTGCGTACCAAGGAGTAACGTGTTTACCAGTGATCTAGATAGCTTTTTACGTTAGAGTTCCATTTCATTAGTTATTTAAACACTTTTTCAATTTAGCTTATTTAATAAAGCCGTAGCTTATTTGCCCATTTCTAGCTTATTGGTTAAGCTAATTTGCTTTCTTTTATTTTTCCTAGGACTGTTTTAGCACTTAGGATTTTTCTCCACTTAGTTTCAATTTTTCCCGTTATTTTATTATTTTTTATTCATTTTTTATTAGCCGTATATTATTAAATAGATTAAAAATAGTAAAAAGTAGTTTTAATTTTAGGAAAAATAATTTTTAAGTTTTAATTTAATAACTTGAGGTTTACATCTAGTTAGATTTTCAAAAACTTTAATTTTAAATTTTATTTAATTTTAGGGTTTTTAGACAACTTTAAAAATTAATATAAAATTATAAAAAGGGTTTTAGGAACTTTAACTTGCATTTTTATCTTAGTTAGAATATTTAGGATTTTTGATAATTTTTTAGAATTTATTTTTAAACTTTTTATTTTTTGGAATATTTTAATATTATTTTATTAGAAAAAATTTAAAGTTTAATTTTTAACTTTTTTTCATTTTTCCTAGGTTAAGGACATTAAAATAGGAACTTTGTCACTTTCCAATTAATTTTTAGGCTTTTCATTTATTTTCTAGAATTAATTTAAGATTTAATAGATTTTAATAGTTTTTAAGAATTTAAAAATAGTTTAATTTGGTTTTAAAATTTTTAAAAATAGTTTTTAGCTTAATTAGGTCATTTTTGAGGTTTACAAACTATTAAATCTTGTTTAGGGCTTTTTAATATTTAAAAGTGATTTTTAGGGATTTAATTAGCATTAAAAAGTCATTATTAAATTAATTAAAAGGTTTTAGCAAGTTGGGATTTTTTGTAAACTCTTAGAATTTTATTATGGATTTTTAGTAATTTTTAAGAATTTTTAGGTTAAAATTTTAATTTTGGTACTATTTACGGATTTAAGCATTCGCCTTTTTCGTCGTAGTTTAATTCGTCTTCGTAACCGTCTTCCTTTCCTAATCTCATTTCTTTTTCAAACATATAATCACAAACATTAATCAACTCTTAACACAACGCACTTGCCTCCTCGAGAACGAACTCACTTACTTGGGGTCATTCACACACGGTTTTCCTAAATCGTCGTGCACGCTTGCCCTATATTATTGCCCTCTTTTCCTAAAGGGGTAATTTTACAACTATCAGAATTCATAGAGTTTTAATAAAATCCATCAATATAACATCGGTATAAGATTATTACCGAAAATTATTTTGTACAAATCTTTGTAATAGGCCATAAAATAGCCAAAGTCATTTTATACAAATCCTTATCAAAAATCATAATATAGGCGTTTCCCTTCAAAATCATTATACGAACCATTGTCGTAAAAACATTATACAATACGTTTTATAACGTTGTATAAAGTTAAATAAAAACCGTTATATGTATATGGTTATGTAAAACCAAAACACGAACATAAAATCAATAATAAGACCCCGTATTGCTAGTCCGGCAATATATTGTAATTCAGTGCGTACAACAGTATTTCGTTATTTGGATTATTACAAGCCGCATGACATTGTTACCTTACTACAACAAACAACGGGAAGCTAACCCGAAACTCATTTACCCATCTAAATTAGCGTGTCGTCACAATAATCACGCTTGTGTAAATATTCTCATACATAAATTCACTTACCAATCAATGTGGCACGACGGGGATCAACCGTCAAGGCGCGAACTGGGGTGATCGTCCCCAAATAGTACTATTATATGCATAAGCGTCTACCAAATCCCGGTAGTTCACAATTCATGCTAATGGGACTTTTAGTGACATAACCTATCTTTAATAATCCTTTTCATTTCATCTATCGGGTCATATAATCATACATCGGGTCATACAATCATTCGGGTCCAAATCAATAAACAAACAATTCGGGACAAATGGTGTCCTATTTTATAAAAAACAACATGTTATCTCCCTCGCGGGTTTATAAAACATTTAATAAAAACATTTAAAAGAGTGCGAGGCTATGAACTCACGTTGATTGGGAAAGGCGGGTTATCGGCGATTCGGATGTACGGTACGTGCTTCAATCACAGAAACCTAGACAAATAATTCTCATCTTAGACTCTTGTCCAATGACTTTATAAAAATAACAATTATGTATACATATGATGATTTTATAAATATGATGATGATCAAGTGGGATTGTACATTTTTACTCATTCATTATAGTGTTTATGTGTTGGTAATTTTCAAGACTAGTTACACTAGTTCAACTTGTTTATATTTTGAGGCCCAATAGGCCCATTACAAGCCCAATATATCATATTAGCCCAATTATACTTTTATTATCAGTATTATACTTTACATGTTGGGCCCAAATGAGTTAAGCCCAATAAGTAAGTTTATAAGTGTTTTACTAACTAGTCGGGTTTATAGTCCAATAAGGCTACTTTGGCCCGTTAATGTCTATATGTTGTAAAGCTCGGGTTTTATCGGTTTTTACATGTTATATAATTTCATATATCAGTATGTGAGTTTATAAAGGTTTATATTAGACGGGTCCGACCGTCTAAGTTTTATTTGACAAAAACGTTAATCTTTCGGTTTTAGCCGAAACGACGTAAAACTTAGTATATAGTTTTATAACTTGGAAAAACATTTATACTTGTAATTTATATAACATGTCCTATTTTAATATCAATATATATACCTCTTTATTTATAATTATTATCAACTAGTGGGTTTTATATATGTATATTTTATAAATACAAAATTTTTATTGCTTATATTATATACTATTTATTTTACCAAATCTGTCCTAAATTTTCAGTCCACTAAAATGTCCATATCTAGAGTTCTATATGAAGATAGGACCTCAAGTTTTTATCACAGAAACTACATGATATGTGCTTCATTTTATTCCATTATAGATACTGATGAATCAACATCTAAATATTCTAATAAATTCGTCCAAAACAGTGTATGCAGATTTGCACTCTAAACTTGTTTTGATCATATCTCACTCATTTTTATGATTCCATTGCATGGCCAACTCTCACATGTGTATAACACCTAATACTTATTGTATATTGATTCCATTTTACCATTTTATCAGTTTATCATTTGGTTACTTACTATTTTTATACAGCCATCTTATTAAGCAAGATTTAACCATTTTTACATGTGGTTTTTCCATCTTTTTACCCATGTTTAAGAAATCTATCAACACCAAATCCCCACATAATATTTTTAATCATCATTCATCATCATATACATATACATAAATTAAGAAAATACAAGATTACATATTAAAAATAACAAGAGGATAGGAAGAAACAATCTTTATACCACCAAAGTGATGAAATGATGAGTTTTTGGATGAACAAGACTTGGTTTTGGGTAACCAATCTTATGAGATATCAACACCACTTCTAGGATCACCAAGTATTTGTATACTCCTCCAAAAATCAGCCCTTGATCTCCATATAAACTCCTTTTTAGTTGTTAAAATCACCTCCAATCTTCATAACTTCAATGGGTTTTCATCATATGTAAATTACACATATGATTTATGGTTGAATTTTTGATCTAATGGGGTGTTTTTGGGTGATATGGGACGTTCATAGGGAGAGAGGAAGAGAGAAAATGTGTGAGTTGCATGAGAGAAATGGAGGAACTAGTTTAGTGTTGGTGGTTTTGTGAAAGATGGTTTTGGTGTGTTGGTCATCCCATAGTGGGGTGAGGCAAGTGTAAACTTGTCTCATCCCACTAATTTACAGGTACTCCTCGATTCTAGTTTCCTTGATTTACGTGCCCTCGGGTCGTTTTACGAAAAACGTTTTTATAAATTATGAATCAACGAAACAAAATGAATCTAATAAAAATTGTCTCATCAAAAACGGAGTTCAAAAACATAAATACGTAATCCTAGGGTTTCCTGTTTAGTCGTAAAGGACGTTAAATTATGCACGTAAGTCCTAATCTCTTCTCGTAAATTTGTGAGTTTATGAACGAACATAAATTTAAAATTCCAAAATAATATTCACTGATAAATTTATTTCCTAAAATGTCGGACTGTCACCAAAAACGGTGTATGTAAACGTAAGCACGTAACATAGAATCCTCTGGTTTAGACGTAGTCGATGCTACTTCGAGACGTAAACCCAAATTTCTTCCCAAAAATAAGTGAGTTCATAATATAACATTAAAATCATGTTTTTAAATAACACTTGAGAATAAAATATCAACCATAAACTGACGGATTGTCACAGCATTTACCCCTAAACAGGATCTTTGTCCTCAAAGATCAATTTATCTTACTACTCGCTTCTTATAGAGTTAGAGCCATGTGGGTATTTCCTCCACATTCGGTCTATTCTCAAAAGTGTAATTCATTACAATACGCGAGTTTCATCAAACATAACTACAGGAATAAGATCAGGCTTAATGTTGACTTACTTTCTCTATCCATGATATTCACGGGTTTTCGATGAATGAAACTTTTCGCCGATCTATACTTCATCAAGAAGTAATCAGATTTTCACTTGATAGACATTTTATTAAGTTAGATATACGAAACATAATTCACGCAGCCCTTGAAGTTATAGGGTAGATCCAGCTTATATGCCTTTCAAATCAACTTTACATCATCTCAATGGTCCCATACAACGGGGACTTAATTCCCATGATCTTTCAGATCTTCAATTTACTTCTCCATGGTTAAATTCTTTGGCATAACTTCGCTACCCATCATGCACTTCAAGATCTACACTTCATATTCACATAACCTCCTGTCCACTACCGGCAGTCAATAATCAGATCCTAATTTACACAATCATTTCAGGTCTCGCGGGTCGGGTATTTTGCAAGTTTAGGTTTGTCATCATAGGCAACCTTAAAACCTAAAAGACATGTCCAACTCACAATGGGTGTATGTCGGGTGTCTTCATCCCAACTCCTGCTTACAGATGCTCTTATGTTTAGATCCTAACAAGATTCGATCTCGATCATAATACGATAATTATCAATGATAATCTTTCCAAAGGAAAGAGATAATATGGTTTATTACCAAAGGTCAATCATTCAAACATAAAACAAGACTTCTAGTGTTTGGTATCATTACTTTACCTCGTCCCTTCGATTGGGGTGGTAAATAGTACTCTCATCAAGGTTCGTTCCCAATGACTTCTGAGCAAATCTATAGAAATTCGATGTGAAGCGAGGATCTTGATAGATATGATCGATACAGGCACACTATGTTTACACAACTCCTTTAAATACAAAGAGTCAATTTCTTCATCAAGAGTTTATTATTAACGGGAATGATATTAGCAGATTTGGTCAGTCTGTCGACGATGACCCAAATCGAATCAAGTTCAGATGAATACCTTTACAATAGTTAGACGGTTACTAATGTATGAGGCGATGTCCGCCTTCATAATTTGCCATCAGTACAACTTCTTTAGATAAAGATACATTTAGTCAGAAATGTCATGAATAGAATACTTATACTTACGAGATTCCAACATGACTACATCTCAAAATCTCCATATTTAGGCAACCACAATGGCCTTTTATACATTTAACGCCATCGGATCCTCAATTCTAATGGTTCATATTAGCCGCGAACCACTTTTTATTATCTATATTATCCTTCTTACAAGCATCGTTTATTTTTATATTGTTCGGCAATTTATTTTGCACAGTCATTATTAAGAAACACATCCTAATTGGTTCTTTATCCTTTATATATAATGTGTCAGTATCTACATTCACTTTTCTTGATGAACTAATTATCATGCCCATAATTTATTCAGAATTTCTTTCTTCATATTTACTAAGTTTTAGTTTCGTTTTTACTATTATCTTCATTGGTTTTGCTCAATCCGACGTCTAAAGCGTCGATAATTATTACAAGTTATCGAATAATAAATATTTAATTTTCTTTTTTTTGAAACGTAAATGTAAAAAGTTTTAAATTTCTCAGTTCGACCAACTATATAAAAATATTCAAAAGAATAAATTTGAATTTAATTAACACAATTTTCGTTGATTTACCGAAAATAATTAGTGAGATTCATAAATGTTCGAAAAATCTTTGTTTATACTTTGGTCACAATTTTCTTAGTTGACAAGCAAAAATTGTCGTTTCAAATTTCAAGTCATGGTTTAAATTATTTCCTCAATTCTTCTTAAGTTGTCTAGAAGTATACACAAACATTTACCCCTAAACAGGAGTTTAGTTAAATGTTCTGTGTATAAAGGAATAATCCCTCAAAAGTTCTTTTGATAAAACATTTGTCAAAATATTTTTGACTTTCTTTTTGGTAATACCCAAAGTCTTAAATGGATCTAATTTTTAAAGAGTCAATATAGATTCCATTATCTATTAATCACACGATCAAATAATGTAAAGGATTTAGTCTTTAATCACATGTTAAATACTCAAGGTACAGGTTTTCATTGTTCGGCCAACTTCGGGCAGTTTATAAATAATTATTAACTCCTTCTTATACTTTTAAACAAACAAATGATCCTTAATGATCACAAGCATGAATTTATCAAATTACAGCCTACACATGTGATTCACCAAATTTATGAATGCTACATGTGCATTGGTCAATCCAAACGACATCGCGTGAAACTTAAAATGTTCATTACAAGTTCTGGATGTAGTGATTGGAATAGATAATCTTTTTCGCGGACGCGAAGTTGATGATAACCATGCCGTGGATCAAATATTTAGAACATACGCTAGAACCTTGTAAATGATCGAACAATCTATCATCTTGCGTAGTGGATATAGATTTTAATCGTCAATTTACTTAGTTCACGGTAATTCAACAAATAAATATAAGGAATGATAACATCATAGCTCTTCATAATGACGAGCTCGGTAGAATAAGAGCGTTCTCCGACAACTCTCTCAGTTGTACGGTAATTCTTATAATTCAGATGGTGCTGACGTTTAGTGCACAAGCCACAGGTGCAGCACCAGGAATATAATCGATACCAATTTCAACTTGCCTTAATGGCAAAAGTCTAGGTAATTCACCAATAAATACCTCCTAAAGTTTCAGATAACAGAAACATCTTTTAATAAATTCATATTAGGTTCTTCTTAGATTACAAAATCTATGACTAGTTCATAACCATTCACGGTAAAAGTTCAAGTCTAAATGCAGGATATGGTCATCCATCAAGAATTATTTAGATCACTTTTGATAATCAACATCTTATCTTTTAGGGGAATTCTACTCGAGTTCCCATCAATTAAGACAATGTCGTCATGTCATAATCAATCAATCCATTCTACTAGCACTACCAACTTTCCAGTATCGTTACCGTTGATAAGATGTGAACTTGTCAAAAGACTAATAATAACTCATAATTAATAAGTGTGAAAACACTTATCCTTTTACCACTTATTTCCAATAATAACAAGACCAAAACGTGTATTTTATGTCGTAAAAGTCGGAATTATGCGTGGTTTGTGTTTTTATTGTGTTTTAGGACCAACAGATAAAAAGGAAGAAAACACGAGCTTTCACGGGCTTTTATCGAAGAAAACGGGAAAAGACGAAGTCAAAAGATCAAGAGTGCAAAAAGAACGGAAGTCCAAGGCCTATTCTGAAGATTTATCGAAGAAAAAGTCTAAAGACGGAAGTTTAATGAAGTCGAAGAACTCAAGTCTAAATTAAGGAAGAAAATTATCAAGACAAGTTCAAATCCCGAGACAACATCGAAAAAAGATAAAGAATTAAGTCGAGTCGAGAAAGACGTGAAGAAAGAAAGAAAGAAGAAGCAACACATGCACTCCTCCCATTTTCCCTATAAATACCCTCCTAATACACACTAGGAGGAGAGTTAGCTTTTAGTTTTAAGTTTTCATTTTTTACTTTTCTTTCTAGTTTTAGAGAGAGAAAGTTCAAAACTTTCTCTCACTAAGTTTCATCTTTTCTTTTAATCTTGCAAGATTAAACATTTGTGTATTTCTTATTTCATTAATCAAGTTCTAGTTAAGCTTTTAATCCTTAATCTCAATCTACCTTTCTTTTATTTTTAGATTGATTTTGGTACGAATCACATTAAATCCGTGTTGATCTTAATGGTTTTGTGCTTAAAAAGTTAATCTTCTTGTTCCTACATAAGCTTTCAATTGATTAAGCTTTAAGATTCTTGTGCTTATTGGCTTATTTACATGAGTAGCTTATTTACTTTTTAAAAATTTTCTTAAAAAGTTCATCTTTTTATGATTTGATTTAAAGGTTTGCTTATTTTATGTTTAGATAAGTTGTTGATTGTGCTTATTTAGTATATATCACCTTTGATTCGTGGTAGTTTTGGGTATTAGCTTATCCATCATAGCTTATTACCTAGCTTATTTCGGATCCCATATAAATCGGAAAGGGTCTAAACCCCTTTCCGATCGCAGCTTATTCCGACCAAGCATCATCCCCCTTATTCCGAATGGCAAATCGGAAAAGGGTTTTAAGGGTATTCCGATTGTAGCTATTATTCCGATCAAGTTGATCGGATTAGGTAGTAAGTATTCCGACGGTGGCCTTGTGGATCATTCCGATCTGGACCTTTTTTGGGCTCATTCCGATTAGAGTTGTTTATCACATATTCTGATTGAGGCCCATTTTCAACATTCCGATTGCTTAGTTTTTATGTTATTCCGATTGGGAATTTTTGGTTATTCCGATTGCAGTCATCATTCCGACGAGGGTATTAAGGATATTCCGATTTGGTCAATTTCCAACATTCCGATTGGATCCATTCTCCCAACATTCCGATCAGGCTCACTTTTAGCATATTCCGATAGTTTTAGTCTCTTGTTTTTACAAAGTTTCTAAGTGTTAGTTTTATTTAGTGTTTAAGAATTTGTCTAAAATTGCCTTTAAGTTTTCATGCATCTATTTTTAACTCGTCAATTTAATTTAATCTTTAAAGTTCTTACTTTACTCAACGACATTTAAATTACTTGTTATTAGTTTAAAATAGATAATCAACCAAACCATTTTCATTTCCACCAAGAACAATTGAGTCGCGCTTTGAACCAATAGTCAATTCGAAGAGATTCGGACGATAAGATTATACTCGGTCGCAAAATCTAGTATTAATAATCCTTCACAAATTCAAGGATATATGGAGATACAACTACCATTAAAAGAGTAAGGTCAACGCATAATCTACGCGAGAGAATTCAAATCAGATACATACGAAAACATTAACGAATATGAGTATATCCCATGTTTTCATGAATTGAGTACGCATTCGAAAGCTCCTCGGATCGTTACCCAAGTCATTCAAATAAAATCAAATCAAAAGAAATGATAGGAACGTCGATACATCCAGTCGGGTATCAAACATTCGGTAAACAAATACTTTTCCTAAGAATCTCACCACGGGAGAATTGGACAAAGAGGGAATATTAATTGTCAATTAAGACAATTTCCAAAGATGAGTAAATTCGACTAAGAAGAATAAATAGTGCGGGCACATATGTAGGTGTCCCTATCAATATGTCCCTATTTTTCACTTCTTGCAGATCTCATAAAAGTAAATCTTTCACAATCTTCAAAGAAAATGTACTTTTTATTAACAATTTTATGGTGACTACTAATCAGCCTTGCATGGTCCCTTGCAAATTGTATGTAGGCGCGCAACTATATACAATTTCAAGATTAACGATGCAATACTCAGTTCGTCAAAATTTTATCATCATGTTTATAATAAAAACATTTTCATGCTTAATTATTAAATAAGAATCAAAAATAAATTTACAAAGATTTTCTTTGTTATGAAAACAATTAAGTTTTCCAAGGTGTTTTATAAACAACTTCATTTCGATAACAATCACTTATAAATTTCACTTTGAATAATCCTTATAGTGACGAAAATTCAATTTTTCTCAAGCGTTACAGTTTTATCTTATAAAAACAATGAGTGATTTGCAAAAGAGTGATGAGGAGTTGTTCACCAAGAACCAACTATAATATATCAGGAAATGAGCTTAGCCAGTTAATCATGAGGTTCATGACCTCGATGGCGCTCAAAAAGAATAATTTACAACGTAACTCAATTCGAGATGAGTACTTGTTCAATGGTTGAATCACTAATGCGAACATTAGGATGAATCAATAAAATATAGATAACATTGATACATTTAATATTTAGCAATCAAAGGTAGTCTTTTCATCAATCACAAACAAGTCAAAATTGTACCGTAACACATTACGTGTCACTATGTCATACAATTCCAAAAACTCATCCTACTAACTGATATCTCAGTTAAGTTAGGGATTTTTTTAAAAGATACTACAATGAATACTAATCTATAAGAGTCATTAGGTGTTCCACATGTCCCGAAAGATCCATCGGTCACAATTTAGAAGAAGATTTCTTCAATTTATTTATTGGACACTGGGCATCCTCATCATTGGACAATGGCCTAGGAACAACACTTAACACGAATCAACAATCAATTAAAACCTTATAATTCAATCACAAAACTTAACGACTTCCTTTTAACAATCTCATATTCCATACGGGTTAAATTTTACTTTATTCAAGTTTCAACCAAATCATACTCACTGCGACATCCTACCTCATTTTCAAATACTTTCAACTTTATTCTTAGACCTTAATAGGGCCATAAAAGCTCGATATGATCAACACTCAATTTCCATTCCTATAGCTCTTCATCAATAATAATTATCAAACGATTCACTAGTATGAAATGACTCACACATTCAATTAGACTTCTCGGAAAGGTACTAGTGGCATGAGGCTTTTGGGTAATGGTTCCATTGACAGCCTCAAGTGTAACATTCACCCTTACGATTTCAATTTAAGAATTGGGTGACAACGAATCAGATGACATCTTTCCAGGCGGTAACGTTTTGTCAAACTCCACTCTATAAGGAAAGATCGTCATGACATCGATATCAGAATTAATCTCGCCAATTATTCATTAATATCACAATCAACTAATACTAACATTTCTACGAATATCAACCATTTTGTTGGGATTATGAACATCCACAACTTGGTTTAGATCTAGGATAGCTAGAATTCCTACGGGAATAGCTTCGATTAATTTACTAGGGGAGTTAAGGTTCCTTGTGACAATTTACGTCGTATAAATACCTCGTATAAGTATTAAAATTATCATTAACAATCATGTAATCAAATTACAACATATATATATATATATATATATATATATATATAATCCAAGTTATATATATATATATATATATATATATATATATATATATATATATATATATATATAATTATATATATATATATATATATATATATATATATATATATATATGTATGTATATATATATATATATATATATATATATATATATATATATATATATATATATATATATATATATATATATATATATATATATATATATATATATATATATATATATATATATATATATATATATATATATATATATATTAAAATAACACTTCTCAGTCTGGCCTTGTCGGTAACTCGGGAATTCTTCGGCACCGTTATAGTCAAAAGTTTTTTAGACATTTTGAGAAAAATGTTTATAGTTAAAAGATTTTGAAATGTTTTATTCAAAACCTTGGTTTTAAAAATCTTTCGTTCTCTATAACGAGAGCTCTGGTACCAAACTGTAACACCCCCAAATTTACACAATTTAATACAGCAGAAGACTCGTTGGTGTTACGGGATAGCACATTACTCACATCATAGACAACGCATAAAAATCGCGTCATTTAATAATAAAGCATTTCCATTAATAAATATCAAATTTATATAGGTCCCAAGTCATTGTATTTCATACAAGTTTTACAAAGCATTTGAATGGAAATTATTATTTAAGTGCGGGCCATGAATTATTGTTGTCTTCCCGAGAATTACCTTCAAGTACCTGCGATAAAACATGTTAAAAGAAAAGGTGAGCAAAAACGCCGAGTGAATTCATAGAGTTTAATAAAATCCATCAATATAACATCGGTATAAGATTATTACCGAAAATTATTTTGTACAAATCTTTGTAATAGGCCATAAAATAGCCAAATTCATTTTATACAAATCCTTATCAAAAATCATAATCTAGGCGTTTGCCTTCAAAATCATTATACGAACCATTGTCGTAAAAATATTATATAATACGTTTTATAACGTTGTATAAAGTTAAATAAAACCCGTTATATGAATATGGTTATGTAAAACCAAAACCCGAACATAAAATCAATAATAAGACACCGTATTGCTAGTCAGGCAATATATCGTAATTCAGTGCGTATAGCAGTATTTCGTTATTTGGATTATTACAAGCCGCATGATATTGTTACCTTACTACAACAAACAACGGGTAGCTAACCCGAAACTCATTTGCCTATCTAAATTAGCGTGTCGTCACAATAATCACGCTTGTGTAAATCTTCTCATACATAAATTCACTTACCAATCAATGTGGCACGACGGGGATCAACCGTCAAGGCGCGAACTGGTGTGATCGTCCCCAAATAGTACTATTATATGCATAAGCGTCTACCAAATCCCGGTAGTTCACAATTCATGCTAATGGGACTTTTAGTGACATAACCTAACTTTAATAATCCATTTCATTTTATCTATCGGGTCATATAATCATACATCGGGTCATACAATCATTCGGGTCCAAATCAATAAACAATCAATTCGGGACAAATGGTGTCCTATTTTATAAAAAATAACATGTTATCTCCCTCGCGGGTTTATAAAACATTTCATAAAAACATTTAAAAGAGTGTGAGGCTATGAACTCACGTTGATTGGGAAAGGCGGGTTATCGGCGATTCGGATGTACGGTACGTGCTTCAATCACAGAAACCTAGACAAATAATACTCATCTTAGACTCTTGTCCAATGACTTTATAAAAATAACAATTACGTATATATATGATGATTTTATAAATATGATGATGATCAAGTGGGATTGTACATTTTTACTCATTCATTATAGTGTTTATGTGTTGGTAATTTTCAAGACTAGTTACACTAGTTCAACTTGTTTACATTTTGAGGCCCAATGGGCCCATTACAAGCCCAATATATCATATTATCCCAATTATACTTTTATTATCAGTATTATACTTTACATGTTGGGCCCAAATGGGTTAAGCCCAATAAGTAAGTTTATAAGTGTTTTACTAACTAGTCGGGTTTATAGTCTAATAAGGCTACCTTTGGCCCGTTAATGTCTATATCTTGTAAAGCTTGGTTTTTATCGGTTTTTACTTGTTATATAAGTTCATATATCAGTATGTGAGTTTATAAAAGTTTATATTAGACGGGTCCGACCGTCTAAGTATTATTTGACAAAAACGTTAATCTTTCGGTTTTAGCCGAAAAGACGTAAAACTTAGTATATAGTTTTATAACTTGGAAAACATTTATACTTGTAATTTATATAACATGTCCTATTTTAATATCAATATATATTCCTCTTTATTTATAATTATTATCAACTAGTGGGTTTTATATATGTATATTTTATAAATACAAAATTTTTATTGCTTATATTATATACTATTTATTTTACCAAATCTGTCCTAAATTTTCAACCCACTAAAATGTCCATATCTAGAGTTCTATATGGAGATAGGACCTCAAATGTTTATCACAGAAACTACATAATATGTGCTTCATTTTATTCCTTTATAGCTATTGATGAATCAATATCTAAATATTTTAATAAATTCGTCCAAAACAGTGTAGGCAGATTTACACTCTAAATTTGTTTTGATCATATCTCACTCATTTTTATGATTCCATTGCATGGCCAACTCTCAAATGTGTATAACACCTAATAATTACTGTATATTGATTCCACTTTACCATTTTATCAATTTATTATTTGGTTACTTACTGTTTTTATACAGCCATCTTATTAAGCAAGATTTAACCATTTTTACATGTGGTTTTTCCATCTTTTTACCCATGTTTATCAAATCTATCAACACCAAATCCCCACATAATTTTTTTAATCATCATTCATCATCATATACATATAAACAAATAAAGAAAATACAAGATTACATATTAAAAATAACAAGAGGATAGGAAGAAACAATCTCTATACCACCAAAGTGATGAAATGATGAGTTTTTGGATGAACAAGACTTGGTTTTGGGTAACCAATCTTATGAGATATCAACACCACTTCTAGGATCACCAAGTATTTTTATACTCCTCTAAAAATCAGCCCTTGATCTCCATATAAACTCCTTTTTAGTTGTTAAAATCACCTCCAATCTTCATAACTTCAATGGGTTTTCATCATATGTAAATTATACATATGATTTATGGTTGAATTTTTGATATAATGGGGTGTTTTTGGGTGATATGGGACGTTCATAGGGAGAGAGGAAGAGAGAAAATGTGTGAGTTGCATGAGAGAAATGGAGGAACTAGTTTAGTGTTGGTGGTTTTTGTGAAAGATGGTTTTGATGTGTAAACTAGGACAAGTGTCCTAGTTTATACTATAAACTTGCCACTCTTTGATGTGGTGGTGGTTTGTTGGTCATCCCATAGTGGGGTGAGGCAAGTGTAAACTTGTCTCATCCCACTAATTTACGGGTACTCCTTGATTCTAGTTTCCTCGATTTGCGTGCCCTCGGGTCGTTTTACGAAAAACGTTTTTATAAATTATGAATCAACAGAACAAAACAAATCTAATAAAAATTGTCTCATCAAAAACGGAGTTCAAAACATAAATACGTAATCCTAGGGTTTCCGGTTTAGTCGTAAAGGACGTTAAATTATGCACGTAAGTCCTAATCTCTTCTCGTAAATTTGTGAGTTTATGAACGAACATAAATTTAAAATTCCAAAATAATATTGACGGATAAATTTATTTCCTTAAATGTCGGACTGTCACCAAAAACGGTGTATGTAAACGTAAGCAGGTAACGTAGAATCCGCCGGTTTAGACGTAGTCGATGCTACTTCGAGTCGTAAACCCAAATTTCTTCCCAAAAATAAGTGAGTTCATAATATAACATTAAAATAATGTTTTTAAGTAACACTTGAGAATAAAATATCAACCATAAATTGACGGATTGTCACAAAAATAGTGGCAATCCCACTATGCTTGATCCCATTCTTGATAATTCGACACCATCCTTCACTCCATTTGAAGGTGGTGGTTTTACGTTGGAAGAATTTGATGTTCCTCGTACTTGTAACGAAGACCTCGATAACGATGATGACTTCTCGATTATCAAGGATTTTCTTAACGATTTCCCATTTCCTCCACCTGAGGAGGTTATGAGTATCGAGCCCAAATCTTCAATTGAGGAACCCCCAATCCTCGAGTTGAAAGATTTACCTCCTCATCTTGAATACGTATTCTTGGAAGGAGACGATAAGTTGTCGGTTATTATTACGAAATATATTTCGAATGATGAAAAAACCGCACTTATCGATGTTCTAAAGGATCACAAAGGGGAAATTGCGTGGAAATTATCCGACATTAAGGGGATCGATCCCAAATTTTGTACACACAAAATCTTAATGGAGGAGGACTACAAACCTGCAATCCAATGTCAAAGGAGGGTGAACCCCAAAATTCACGACGTCATCAAAAAGGAGGTCCTAAAACTCCTTGACGCGGGAATGATTTACCCTATTTCCGATAGCCCTTGGGTGAGTCCTATTCATTGTGTCCCTAAGAAGAGAGGAATGACCTTCGTGCCAAACGATGCCAACGAGTTAATTCCAACTCGACTCGTGACTGGTTGGAGGGTGTGTATCGCCTATCATAAGTTGAATGACGCCACTCGTAAAGACCATTTTCCCTTGCCCTTCATGGACCAAATGTTGGAGAGTCTTGCGGGAAACGATTTCTATTGCTTTTTAGATAGTTTTTCCGGTTACTTCCATATCCCCATCGATCCTAGTGATCAAGAAAAAACTACGTTTACGTGTCCATATGGAATATTTGCCTATCGTAGAATGCCATTCGGACTTTGTAATGCACCGGGAACTTTTCAACGATGCATGATGGCTATTTTTCATGACATGATCTAGAAGACGATGGAAGTCTTTATGGATGATCTTTCCATGTTTGGTTGTTCGTTCATTTCGTGTTTGTCGAATCTTGAGAGAATGTTGAAACGTTGTGAGGAAACCAACCTTCTGCTCAATTGGGAAAAATGTCATTTTATGGTTAAGGAAGGAATCGTCTTAGGGCACAAGGTTTCGAAAGCGGGGATTGAGGTAGACAAAGCTAAGGTAGACGTCATCGCCAAATTACCTCATCCCAAAACCGTTAAGGGAGTTAGGAGTTTCCTAGGCCACGCGGCCTTTTATCGTCGATTCATCCAGGATTTTTCAAAGATTTCTCGACCTATTACACATCTCCTCGAAAAAGATGCTCCTTTTGTCTTTAACGAAGATTGTGTACGAGCCTTTGAAATCCTTAAGAGGAAACTTACCAAAGCTACCATTCTTGTTGCTCCCAATTGGAACCTCCCATTTGAGCTCATGTGTGACGCAAGTGATTACGCTATTGGGGCTGTTTTGGGCAATGTCATGATAAAAACTTCTTTCCTATTCATTATGCTAGCAAGACGATGACTGAGGCTCAACTTAAATACACTACAACGGAGTAGGAATTCCTTGCCGTGGTGTATGCATTTGATAAATTCCGACCTTACCTCGTCTTGACCCAATGCATAGCGTATACGGATCACTCGGCAATCAATTATCTCATGGCTAAGCAAGATGCAAAGCCGAGATTAGTTTGTTGGATTCTCCTCCTACAAGAATTTGATGTCGAAATCCTTGACAAAAAAGAGCCGAGAATCTAGCGGCCGATCATCTTTCTTGTTTGGAAGATCCTCACCAAAGTGTATATGAGCCAAAGGAAATCACCGAAACATTTCCTCTCGAGACACTTGGTGTAGTGATATCTAAGCTTGACTCATCCACCCCATGGTTTGCGGACATCGCAAATTACCATGCGGGGAACTTCATCATTAAGGGTATGACGACTAAACAAAAACGAAAATTCTTTCGTGACGTCAAGTTCTACTTTTGGAACGACCCTTACCTCTTTCGGACTTGTGCGGATCAAATTATTCGACGTTGTGTTTTTGGCAACGAAGCTTCTAACATACTTAGAGCTTGTCACAAGGGAACCACTGGTGGTCACCATGGTGCTAATCTCACGGCGAAGAAGGTCTTTGATGCGGATTCTTTTGGCCTACTATTTACCGAGATGCACACGCACTTGTGAAGTCATGTGTTTGAGATCTCACAAAATGATGAAATGACACAAAACATCATCCAAGTGTGTGAGATCTTTGATGTTTGGGGAATTGATTTTATGGGGCTGTTCCCATCATCTCGTGGTAATAAGTACATCCTTGTCGTCGTTGTCTACCTATCCAAGTGGGTGGAAGCTAAGGCTTTGCCCACTAACGATGCTCGTGTGGTAGTCAAGTTTTTGAAGAGTTTGTTTTCTCGGTTTGGAACCCCTCATGCGATCATAAGCTATCGTGGAACCCATTTTTGTAATGACCAATTCGAAAGGGTCTTAAGAAAATATGGGGTTACACATCGGCTTTCTACGGCTTATGACCTACAAACAAGTGGGCAAGTCAAGGTTTCAAACTGAGCGTTGAAGAGGACCTTGGAGAGATCGATAGGGGAAAACCGACAATCTTGGTCGGATAAGTTAGACGATGCTTTATGGGCCTTTCGTACCGCTCATAAGACGCCTATCAGGTACACTCCTTATATGCTTGTGTATGAGAAGAATTATCATTTACCAATTGAACTCGAACACAAAGCTTATTGGGCCCTAAAGCATTGTAATGATGACATTGAGACCGCGGGAAAACACCAGAAAATGCAATTGAATGAATTAGATGAATTGAGGAATATTGCTTATGAAAATTCATTGATTTACAAAGAAAAGACTAAAAAGTTTCATGACTCAAAACTTAAAAACCGTGTTTTTAACATTTGAGATCAAGTGTTGCTTTTTAACTCACGTTTGAAAATCTTTTCCGGCAAGTTGAAATCCATTTGGTCCGATCCATTCACCGTTAACCAAGTTTTTCCTTATGGGACCATCAAGCTAGCTCAAAATGATGGCCCCAATTTCAAGGTGAATGGACATAGGTTGAAGCACTACTTTGGCGGGGAAGTTCCCTCTTTGAACTACCTCGACCAAGTCACCTTCCCCAATGATAATTAGTATTGAGGGGATCGTGTCGAGCTCATGACTCGGTAATAAAAAACAAGGTGCCTCGTGGGGGAGTCCCATGCTTATCCATGTACATATTATCGCTTTCTAATGTAGTAACGTGAGATGATTTGTGCCCTGCCAACCTTTGTTCCGTGGTTGTTTGTGCATTGTGGTTTTTAAATGATCATGATCTTCACGATTGGAGCCTCTCGTGTTCTTTTTATAGGAGCAATCGATCGTTTGCTTTGAAGAATTTCTCGATATCCACACATGATATATCCTTTGATGTTCTAACCTTAGGTTTTTAGCACACTTCATAAACGGCTTTAAATTTAACGGTTACACCCTTTACATGCTAGATTAAGCATTCGACTACGTCTCTAGTATGGGGGTATCCTACCCTTAGACTCGAAACATTGAGGACAATGTTTAACTTTAGTATGGGGGGGGGGGGGTGAATAGACACTTGCCTTGCCAAACCTTCACGCTTTCTAAAATTTATCTTTTTGTTTATCGTTTTGTTGCAATAAGGCTAAAAATGGCCAAATTTTAAAAATTTTCTCATGTTTTATAAGTGTTTGAAGACACGAATGTAGATTTTCCGATGGCGAGAATAAGAGTAATTTTTGACTCGACCGTGCGTGTTGAGAACTTAGCTTCGATTCCTTAACTTTATATTAGGCTAAGTCTCTTTAATGAGGACGAGAAATGATAGAGTTAATTATAAGTTACTATTCTAAACGTAGAGTACTCGTATTCTATCAAAAACTCACGTGTTCTCGTTGTTTGCTTATTCTCCTTCGCTTGTATATAAATTTTGCTTAATAAGTATTGGCTTAGCGGTTTAGTCTTGATTGTTGGTTTCTAGTCTTTTCTAGTAGCTTCCATGTAATTAAATTGGGAAGACATTAAGGTATCGCCAGCGTCACGGTTTTGAAGTATTGGCAACCCGAATAATCGAAAGCTTCACCTAATAATAATAAGATTTCAAGTGCTCACCTAAATCAAGCAAACAATTTGAAGCTCACAAGGCCAAAAAATCTATGCGAAATTGAAAGTGAATTATCCTTAATCTTTGAAGCTTTAAAGATCTAAAACTCGCTTTTAGCGTGAGGATATACGCCTTTGGCAATAATAAACACCTCATGGCGAGGTTAAATAAAAGGCAAGGCAAGACCGGAGTCATAATAAAAGCTTCATGACGAAGTAGAATAAAAGTTGGAAGTAAACCTATGATAATAAGGCCCATCCGTTAGGGGCGTATAAAAGTCTAGGTAATAAGTCTCATGTTCAAAACCGTTATAAAATCGTGTTTATCGATCATTCTTGTTGACTTAATTTTTTTTACATTGTTGTCTATTAGGGGGGTTATTAATTCGATGGTCTTGGTTACACCGTTATGACTCTATTTTTAGACCTAAATCTCTATTATCGCATAAGTAAAAAATGTATCCTCGTGAACATTCAAGACAAAAATAAAATATAAGAGATACCACTTAGGAAAAGGGGAGTCTAAGTACGTAATTAGGGAAAATGAGTAGTGTTAGCATTACTAACTTATAATGAAAATGATCTCGTTACACGCCTGACATGGAATTGGGTGAAAATTGAGGACGATGAAATTATTTCTAACGAAGCATTCACGTGTTCTGTTGGGAATAAAATATAGCCAGTCCACTTGAACACTGACAAGAAGAAAACAAGGTTGATAAGAAGAGAACAAGCGTTGACAGATCAAGCATTGACAAGAAGAAGTCAAGCGTTGATAGGTTGAAGACAAGCACTGATAGAAAGATATGGTCTACGCGTATTTTGTTTCTAGTTTGTTTCTAGTAAAGATAGGATCAACATTGTATTTTCTATAATTATCTTTACCTAGAATAGTTGATACGTAGACTCTTGTACAAGGCTTCTTATGTCTATAAAAGAAGACCTTTAGGTTATGTTTCATATAAGTTTTCATACGTTAAACACTTTCATTGTAAGCAAGTTCTTTATTATCAATCAAGAGAAATATTGTTTTACAACTGTTTGTGTGTTCTTGTTTGAGTGTTAATTCCGCATAACACTTAAATTGTTTCATACATAAACAAAGTTTCTCTACGTGTATAACTTGATCTAATCTCGTTTACACAAGCTAAATCGATCTAAGTTTGGGATCAACAAGTGGTATCAGAGCTTGTTGAGAAACTTTGATCTAAAAGAACACAAGAACCCTAAATCACCAAAACCCTAATTTTCACAAAACCCTAAAAACATCATGTCCACTCCAGAAGTAACCTCCTCCTCCTCAAACCACAACATCAAGATTCCCATGCTAGATGCAGACAATTTTGAGCTGTGGAGGTTCAACTTTGAGCAATATCTGCAAATCCATGACTACACTCTCTGGGAGATTATTGAATATGGAAACACATTTAATAAAGCTCAAAAGATTACAGATGCCATTGCTACAAGATCAGCTGTTCAAGGATGCTTTGAAGCAGATAAGAAAGAAAAACCTGAAGATGGTAGAGCTGTGTCTGCTGATGACATAGCAAAGAAAAGGGTTGATATGAAAACCCTAAGCATTCTAAACTCTCTTTGGGACAAGAAAATCAGCACAAATACAGAGGTTATGAGTCTGCAAAAGACCTTTGGGCAGCCCTTGAAGTTGCATATGGTGGTAATGATGATACTGTGGAAGAGAAAAGGAAGTAACTCTTACATGAGTATGATGTTTTTAAGGCTCAAACTAATGAGAAGCTAAGTAGTGTGAGAAGCATACTTCTTGACATTACAAGCAAGCTGTCCTTCATGGGGACAGTAATTGGTGATGTTGACATTATTGCCACTTTTCTTAAAAGCCTTGGTGATGCATGGAAGATTGATGCAAGATCTATAATTTCCAACAACACTCACAAAAGTTCTATTTTTGATGATATCTACAACAAACTTAGGCTGTTGGAGAATAAAACTCTTTTGTATCATGGAAGTAAGTCTACCAATGGTAACATGGCCTTTTCTCACATAGTGAAGGCCAATTTGATCAGAAGGATTCATACATGCACTTAGTTACTGGATCAACATGTGTCAACGCTGGATCATTCAGACGCTGACACGTACAAAATTGACTCACCAAGAGTTAAGCCTGCTTGTTTGGATCTGGATACTATGTGTGCATACATTGCTTCATTGCCCAATGGTTCAGTGATTACATATGAGGACCTTGAGCAAATAAGTGATGAGCATTTGGAGGAGATGGATATTAAGTGGAACATGGCTCTTGCAAGTATAAGGGCAAACAGATGGAATAGAAGGTTCAAGAAAAAGATAACTTTTAATGCTAAGGACACTGCTGGATTTGATAAGTCCAAGGTTGAGTGTTATAATTGTCATCGTATGGGGCACTTTATGAGAGAATGCAGATCTCCAAGAAGATCTGATGCTGGAAAACCCTCAAGCCAAATTGTTAAGGCTCATGATCCTAAGGCCATGGTGTCAGTGCAAGAAATTGATGGTATTGGATGGGGCTGGAGCTATTTGGGTAAGGATGAGTAAGAGGATAAAGCTTTGGTTGCTGAGATAGAAGAAGAAGAGCATGTTCAATATGCTCTCATGGCACACTCCTCATCTTCATCAGACAATGAGGTATATGATGATGCTTTTTGTAGTAAGGGTTGTCGTTTAAATACTGAAAGACTTAACAAAGAGGTTTTAAGATTGTTTGGAGATGTGAGTACTGAGAGATACAAGTTGTCTAACTATCAACTTGCTCTTACTCAAACTGAAAAGACTGTAGCTGAGTATAAGAAAATGGAGCTTAACCTAAAAGATAAAATAAATATCTTAAAACATGATTTAAATGCTAGTAATGATATTAGAAACATCATGGAAAGGGTCAATGCTGAATTACAGGCTAAGTTAGATGAGGCTATTAAGAATAAGGATAATGTAGACCTTAAAATTCAGAGATTTGACAAGGCCTCACAAACCCTAGGAGAATGTGTTTGTAAACAGAGGGTTTCTAGGGACATGACTGGGATTGGGATGAAAGAGTATTCTGGTGTTCCACCACCAGCTGGGGACTTCTATGGTGTCCAAAGCAATGACTTATCTTGGACTGGTTTACCAGAACTCCAAGAAGAGGAATTTATTCCTCCACCAAGAGTCCTCACCCCAGTAGAGGAATATAGGCAAAGGTTAACTGATTTGAATGAATGGAAGAAAGCCAACCCTACCTTGTTTGTCAACGGTGACATGCTTTGTGATAGTCCAAATGAGTCGACCCCTATCAAAGTAACAAACCCAATCACTGGCAAGACTGTTGACCTTGGCTCAAACACTGTTAGAAAACCTAGCATTAATTATGCAGAAGTGTATAGAAATACTAGGTCAACAAAAGGGCAAGTTAGTGATACCAATTGTGGAAACCTTGGTAATGGAACAGGTTTCTTTTCTTCTAGACCTAGAGTTATGTCTAGAAAAGCCTGTTATACTTGTGGTAGCTTTTCACATTTAGCCTATAAGTGTGTCAACGCTTCCAAGGTCAACGCTGACAAAAGGTCAAACACTGTCAGACCCAAAACTTTTGTGGAGCAAAGTCCACAAGTTGTTAGACCAGCCCCATTCTTTACCAAAGGGTCTAACACTCATGGACAAAGACCTTTTCAGAAGACCAATACATGGTCTAATAGGCAGTGGGTTCCTGTAGCAAACCCTAGGTTCAACGCTGATAAGGGTAATTTCAGCGTTGACAAGACCAAATCAAACGCTAACAAAAACGTTGCCAAACCTAAATATTTGCAACCACAGGGAAAAAGGTCTAAAGCTTCTTCTAGCTTCACATGGAGACCTAAGCAAGACCAAAACCCTAACTCTAATGGGATTTCTATGACCTGTAACAGATTTAACTATATTTCAAAGGTCATCACAAAACCAATTGGGGTTAACTAGGTGTTTAATCCAAAAGGGATAAACAAGGGGTTGTTATGAGAACTAAGTCTGTTCTTATTGAACAACCAGATGAATCCAAGTATGCTCAATCTTGGGTTCCTAAAGAAAACTAATTTGTTTTCTTTATGTGCTGGGCATTCAAAAACAGGTGAATGATTATGGCTATTGGGATAGTGGATGCTCTAGGCACATGACTGGGAAGGAAGATTATCTTACAAACTTCACTCCCATTAAGGATGGTGATAAAGTTTACTTTGGAGGCGGATATGGAACTATCACAGGCAAAGGAACTCTACTCACCAACAACTTGCGTTTTGAAAACGTGTTTCTGGTAAAAGAAGTTGATTATAATCTTTTTAGTGATCACAAGTTTGGGATAACAAAAATAAGGTTCTTTTCACTGATACTGAATGCTTGGTGTTAAGCAAGGATTTTAAAATGCCAGATGAGAAATTTATTGACTATAGAACACCTAGGCATAAGGAAATTTATAATGTGAATCTTAATGGTATTAGGTTGAATAATAATATGTCATGGTTTTATGCTAAAGCTTCAGTTGATGAGAGTAATCTATGGCACAGGAGACTAGGGCACATTAACTTTAAAAATATAAACAGACTTGTGAGACTTGGTTTGGTTGATGGTTTGCTTGAAAAGGCTTTCCACAACGACAACTCTTGTGTTGCATGCCTTAAAGGCAAACATCACAAGGTCTCATTTAAGTCTAATCAGGTGCACTCTAGTTCTAAACCACTTCACTTGCTGCATATGGACCTGTTTGGTCCAACTAATATAGAGAGTTTGAATGGTAAATCATACTGCTTTGTCATCACAGATGACTTTTCTAGGTTTACTTGGACTTTCTTTTTAGCCATGAAAAGTGACACTACTGATACTTTAATTAACTTTATTAACCAAATTGAAAAGAAGACTGGTAACGAAGTTAAAATGCTTAGAAGTGATAATGGTGGTGAGTTTAAAAATAAACTGTTGGATGATTTTTGTGCCAAGAAAGGGATTACTAGGCAGTTTAGTATTGCCGAAACCCCACAGGAAAATAGGGTTGCTGAGAGAAAGAATAGAACCCTAATTGAAGCAGCAAGGACTATGTTGGCTGATGCTCACTTTCCCATAGCTTTTTGGGCTGAGGTTGTGAATACAACTTGTTATGTTCAAAATAGAGCATTAGTCAACAAGATGCATAACAAAACACCTTATGAGTTACTGTGGGTAAGGAAACCTAATATTGGTTTTCTTAAACCTTTTGGCTGTCATGTAGTTGTGTTAGATACTAGTGATGCCTTAGGGAAATTTAGTTCTAAAGGTGAAGAAGGCTACTTCATGGTTTATTCAATGCAGAGCAAAGGATATAGGGTTTACCTTAAGAAGGAAAAACGTATACTTGAAAAAGTACATGTTAGGTTTTTAGAAAGTAAACCTAGTGATCCTGAAAGTGGTCCAAATTGGTTGTTTGACTTGGAACCTCTATCTAGGACTTTAAATTATATGCCTGTTACTAATCCAGACATTGGGAAGGTAACTTCAAATGTTGTGGAAGAACCAGTTGTTGATGTTTCAGGTACACAGGTTAATGAAGAGGTTGGATCACAAGCAAACAAGTCATCTCCCATACTTGAGTATGTCACTATTCCCATATGGACAGATGCTTTTGCTGCTGCTGTTGCTGCTGCTGGAAAGGAAAATGGTGGTCCCCAAGTATCACCAGTTAACAACATGCATGGTCTTTCAAGCGCTGACAAAGGAAAATCTGGCGCTGATAAGACAAATTCAGGCGTTGATGGCTCAAACGTTGACAACACCATTTCAGGCGTTGATGACTTAAACGCTGACAACCTTGGTTCAGGCGTTGACAACCCTTTTGAGCATATTTTCTCTTCCAATTTTGAACAAGGTGAACCTTCAAACAGAAATGGAGAGGTTCATACAGATATTGATGGAAGATAGTCTGAAGAAGATATTGGTAACTTGGATGATGAGATTGAAGACAACAGACTTTTTGAGGGAGGATTTTTTACTTCTACTATGAAGAATCACCCCTCTTCTCAAATTATTGAGGATGTCATATCTCATGTTCAGACTAGAAGATCTCATCAGACTCTTGGAGGATTTATTGCCAATATACACAAGAATGTTGATACCTCTCTTGGTCAAGCATGTTTGTTTGCCTGTTTTCTGTCACAACAGGAACCCAAGAATATTTTTGATGCTCTCAAAGAACCAAGTTGGGTGGAAGAAATGCAGGATGAGCTTCACCAATTTGCTAGCCAGGATGTTTGGGAGCTGATTGATTGTCCCAGATATGTCAGACCTATTGGGACAAGATGGGTTCTTAGAAACAAGAAAGATGAAAGAGGCATTATGGTAAGAAACAAGGCACGTTTAGTGGCTCAAGGATATACACAAGATGAAAGGATAGACTATGAGGAGGTCTTTGCACCAGTTGCAAGGATAGAGGCTATAAGGATATTTCTAGCCTATGCTTCCTGCATGGGCTTCACTGTCTATCAAATGGATGTGAAGAGTGCTTTCCTCTATGGCACAATTGTTGAGGAGGTGTATGTCATGCAGCCTCCTGGTTTTGAAGATCCAGAACATCCAGACAAGGTGTATAGAGTCAAGAAAGCTATGTATGGACTTCATCAAGCCCCACGAGCATGGTATGGCACATTGTCCACCTATCTGGTGGAAAATGGATTCAAAAGGGGCACCATAGACCAGACATTATTTACAAAGAAGACTGGTAAGGATGTCTTACTTGTTCAGGTTTATGTGGATGATATCATCTTTGGCTCTACCAATCCAAAGATGAGTGAAGACTTTTCCAAGCTTATGACAGACAAATTCAAAATGAGTGCAATGGGGGAGATGAACTTCTTTCTAGGGTTACAAGTTCAGCAGAAAGAAGATGGTATCTTCATCTCTCAGGATAAATATGTGGCAGAAATCTTGAAGAAGTTTGGCTTTTCTCCACATGAAAAGAGGGCCAGTACTCCTATGGATAGAGAACACCCTTGGGGAAAACTTGGAGATGGAAAAGATGTGGATGTCAGGCACTATAGATCAATGATTGGTTCATTGATGTATCTCACAGCCTCAAGACATGACATTATGTTTGCTATGCGTGCATGTGCACGCCATCAAGTGACTCCCAAAGAGTGTCACCTTCATGCTGTCAAGAGAATCTTTAGGTACCTTAGATGTTATCCAGATCTTGGATTGTGGTACCCAAAAGATTCACCATTGGAGCTTATTGCATATTCAGACAGTGACTATGGTGGTGATAAGTTTGATAGAAAATCCACAACTGGTGGATGTCAGTTTCTTGGGAGTAGGTTGATATCTTGGCAATGCAAGAAAAAAACAGTGGTGGCCAATTCTACAACTGAAGTAGAGTATGTTGTTGCAGCTGCTTGTTGTGGACAAGTCTTATGGATTCAAAACCAGCTGTTGGATTATGGGTATAATTTCATGCATACCAAGATTTTTGTAGACAATAACAACACTTTATGCATTATTAAAAATCCTGTACATCATTCTAAAACAAAACACATAGAAATTAGACATCATTTTATAAGATATTGTTTTGAAAAGGGTTTAATACAACCAGATGGGGTTGACATAGAAGAAAATGTGTCTGATTTATTAACTAAACCTTTTGATACTGGAAGGTTCCAATACTTGGTAACAAGTATGGAATGATCAATCTCACTTAATATGTGTTTTGGGGTCTTTTTGTAAAAGTATGTACAGGTTATGCATTGTTATTGGTCTTTTGAGAAGTTAGATTTTACACTATATTTGTCTAACGCTGACAAAGGTTACCTTAACGCTGACAAGTGTTATCGTGACGTTGTCAGCAACAATGTTAGTTTTGTGGTTTTTGATCTAAATGTGCAGGCGTTGATAGCATTGTACAATTGGATACAGAGTTGCTTATGGATCCTTGGAGAATCATTTGGAGCATGTTTCAATTTATGGAAGATGGTTGGAATATTTATATTCCTATCTTGACATAAATTTTTATATTCATGCATATTATTTGGCAACTTGTGTATCACAGTTTAAGGGGAGGTTTTAGGAATCTTTAGGACTTTTGGGTATTCTTATAATTCTCTTATCACAATTCTAGATTGTGTCCACAGGTGAGTATGAGTTAGTTTACTAAATCATGAGGCACTATAGCATGCAAAGTTGATATACTATGCATGCTGCCAAGACATTTTTGGCCTAGAATTGGATGTGGTCTATTGGGAGACTTAGGAATGATTTATAATGGGTTTTCCTTAGGAGTTACAAGGAATTTTATGAGATAACTTAGTTGTTAAGAATTTTGGTTAGCAAGGGACACTAGAGGACTGTTATGTCTATCTTGCATAAGCAAGTGTGCATAACTGGACAGTGCTTGCCGCCCTATAATAATTATCAATTTATAGGTTATCTTCACTAGGATAAATTACCTTGTTAAGGTCCTTTTTCATTTTTATTACTTTTATTTTTGGACGCTGACAAGTATTTTTCCAAGCGTTGTTATGACAAATTTAGACGCTGACATGGCTTTGGCAAACGTTGATAAGAATATAGCCGTTGGGCGTTGATGGGTTATTTTTGACCATTGACACACATTGGGACCTACCCAGTTGTTATTTTTGACGAATTTTGGGGCCGTAATTTTGGGAGTAGATAACTTTTAACTAATGCACAGATAAATTATTTTCTTTTCAAGATTTTCATCATTATGTTTTGAAAATTTCTTGCCTTATTTTTTACCAATCACATGTGCCTATCTCTCCTATATATTTGGTTCCTATTTTTAAACAGGGTATCTTATATTCTTGTCTAACAATTTTATCCTATAATTCATCTTTCTCAATATTCACAAACAGCTTTCTTCAACAATGGCACCAAAGTTTAAACCAAGTGACTTGGTATTGGGATTCAGGAGTCAACATAACATGATTGCTTATTTGGACGCTGATGATACTCTGTTTCCACAATACTCCCATATTGTGGCATATTTGAATGCATCCCCTATTAGGTATGCTCTTTCTCATGCTCATCTCATCTCTGTCACTCATATTAAGCAGCTTTGGAACACTGTCAGTTCCTCAACAATTAATAATGTGACTACATTATCAGCTATTGTTCATGGGCGTACTTGGGTGGTTACTGAAGCCTTGGTTCGCCAGGCTTTGCATCTTGATGATGCAGATGGTATAACCACCCTCCCCATTAATGAAATAGAACAAGGACTTCGGGCTTTGGGGTATCCTTTCCCTGATGAGGGCACTTTAAACAAATATCATAAACAAGAGTTTCCCCCAGCCTGGAAGTACCTCATATATGTCATCCTACAATGTTTGAGTCCCAAATGTACTGCACACAATGAAATTAATAGATCAATTGCTAGTGCAATTGTGTGCATTGCAAATGGGCAAAATTTTAATTATTCAAAACTGATTTTTGATGGAATGTGTAAAAACAAAGGGAATAAGATGACTTTGGCTTATCCCATATTTTGCAAATGGTTTTTGATGTGCAAAATTACTTCACAAGGGATCATGATGATTTTTATGAGATCCCTGTGCAAAAGAAAGCTATTTTTACATAGATGAATTCACCCCCTCACCGTGAACTACCCCTCACCCAAGCTATGCATGCTGTTATTGCAGCAGCACAACCCCAACCAGACCCACAACCACAACTTGATCCAATACCAGAACCTTTGCCTTCACCTCAATACATGGAAATTGACCAAGAACCCTTCAACGCTGACACATTAAATGTTGGCGTTGACACAAGCAATCCAGACGTTGATACCTTTCCTTCACAGACCCAAACACCCCTTAACCTTCCAACATCCACCCAATCTACATCATCTTCTACCCCACCTCAATATAGGTTGCAAAAACGCCCAAGGACTACTAGAGTGTTATCCTCTAGTGGTCCTAGCCATGTAGCAGAGAGAACCACCACCACAAGTGTGGCTGGTGCTATGGATGAGGCTGGGACTATTGGTTCTGGCTTAGATGCAGGCCAAGACAGTCCTAACATCTTTAAGACCTTATCCATGCCCCATGACTCTAACTTGGGAGGTCAAATACCCATTTTAGAGGAGGGCAGATTGGAACCATACACATTGATGGAATTGACGGCTGTCTGCATTAGCTTGCAAAAGCAAAATGCAGATCTGGTACAAACAGTCAGTACACAAGGCCTTGAACTCAAGCAATTGAGGGAGAGGATTGTCATTTTGGAGAATGCTAGCACTAGGCGTGGGATGGAGGAATCTTCCAAAGGGGAGGATGAGCATATTAATGTGAGTGATAAAGGCTCACATGATGGAGAATATTTGGGTGTTGCTGAAGCCCTCACTGCATTGAAGAAGCAACTAGGTTTTGATACATCTTTGGTTACTCCTACAAATTTTAAACTTGTCTTTTACAGCTATGTTGGAGTAATTTACAAGAGACGCTGAGACAAGTAAGTTGGGCGTTGACAAGCAAAATTTGAACGCTGACACACCAAGCGCTGACAAGAGTAATTTGGGCGCTGACACAAGGAATTTGAGCGTTGACAGACCTGCAGATATGGTTGATGTATTCCAGTCATCAGCTATCATCAAAGAAGTGTCGTCACAGGTATTACCATCATCCTTACCCATCATTGATCCATTAGATAAGGGTAAAGAAATCATGGTAGAAGTAGAAGTTCCAAAGGATGCAACACAAGTAGAGTTTGATTCAAGGTTGGCTGCACGACTTGTGGAACAAGAGGTGAAGAAGGTTGGTGAATCACCATGTAATGTCACTTCTGAGGAACAAGAAGGAAGTGATGAAGGAAGTTCAGATTCAAGTGTGATGATAATTGAACAACCAGAACGACTAGAATATGGTGATGACTTGGCAAGGGAAAAGCTTAGAGAGTTGAAATTGCAAGTAGACTTTGATATGCCAGAAGTAGTTCAGATGTACCATGCTTGGGAGAATAGGATAATGGAGACTCCATATTTGACTATTTCAGACCAAATTTGGGGATTGGAGATTCTTCTAAGAGTTCAAAGAGACTGCAAGGTCATTCTGAAACATAAGGCTAGCAATGTTTTCTCACTGCTGAAGAGGGATAGAAGAGAGCTTTACTACATGTTACTCAGATGTCATGGAACTGGATGGACCTTCAAGAAATTGCAGGGATTATCTTTTCAAGAATTGGAGTACAAGGCTTATCCCAATTAGGCAAAAGTGTAGGAAATGAACACTCTAAGACTTCTTTCAGATGAAAGGAAAGAAGAACTTGCAGAAGAGATGGAGATTTAGAAGGGAATGATTGTTCCAAGGCCATTGAATAAGGGAGTTCCACCTGACTTTCCTAAAGATCTAAATAAAGTGGTTCCCAGTGAAGCTGTTCTTAGAAGGAGTATTAAGCTCTCACCCATGGAAGCTTCAGATATGGTACAAGTGTTACCTCTTGATGCCAGAAACCCTATCATTAGCTATGAAGAAGATGCAAGTGGGTTTTGGAAGATTGGCAGGTATGGGAAAGAGGTACACACATTTACTAATCTTATGTCTCTCTTTGCAAGTATGGATAGAGAAGACTTGGCAGACCTTTGGAGGTTGTTGGTGGCCAAGTATGAGACTGAAGTTCCTACTTCAGTCAATGGAATAAAACTTTGGTCAACATTCAAGAGAATGTGTGCACCAAAAGAAGAAGATCCTGTTTGGAAGGATCTTGAGGATGATATCAGTGGTCTTCAATGGCGTTTGTATTCAGCTGCTGGTGTGTACTACTTGAGCTCTACAAAGTTTTCTGAGTATTTTCTTGTAGATGCTCAGTATTCCATATCCAAAGAAGTTTTGGACAAGATGAAGACAACACAGCTGGAGATTGACTATTCAAGTGACGTGGCCAAAGATTTGATTAGGCATGTTTATTACCAATATGATAAGATTTGTAAGATTCCTCCTAGTTCTTAATTTTTATTTAGAAACTTGATTACTAGAGTAGATATCAAGTTTAGGGGAGGATTGTTGGGAATAAAATATAGCCAGTCCACTTGAACGCTGACAAGAAGAAAACAAGCGTTGATAAGAAGAGAACAGGCGCTGACAGATCAAGCGTTGACAAGAAGAAGTCAAGCGTTGATAGGTTGAAGACAAGCACTGATAGAAAGATATGGTCTACGCGTATTTTGTTTCTAGTTTGTTTCTAGTAAAGATAGGATCAACATTGTATTTTCTATAATTATCTTTACCTAGAATAGTTGATACGTAGACTCTTGTACAAGGCTTCTTATGTCTATAAAAGAAGACCTTTAGGTTATGTTTCATATAAGTTTTCATACATTAAACACTTTCATTGTAAGCAAGTTCGTTATTATCAATCAAGTGAAAGTTTGTTTTACAACTGTTTGTGTGTTCTTGTTTGAGTGTTAATTCCGCATAACACTTAAATTATTTCATACATAAACAAAGTTTCTCTACGTGTATAACTTGATCTAATCTCGTTTACACAAGCTAAATCGATCTAAGTTTGGGATCAACATGTTCTTGTTCTATGAACCTAAACGTCCCATTTTGCGATGAAAATCATACATTATGTCTAAAACGCAAGTAGTAGCAAGTAGTAGTAGTGTAGCAAGTTTATCATTTAATAAAAAGTGCATACAAATGAATTTTGTAGGTGCTACGATACTTTATTCTAGCATTTCATGAGGGCACGACAATGGTTTAGTATGGGGTAGTGATGAGACTGCTTTTATACATAGTCTCATCGTCTAAAATGGGCTTAAAATGCATAAAATATCATGAAATATACCAAATATATGCTTGTATTTGTTCCATGTGTATTTTAGGTACGGATATTGAGAAAATGGCAAAAGATCACAAGAAACAAGCAAAAACAAACACGGGAAACGAAGCCGCACAATGAACCAAGCCCTAGTGTTGATTTTCCAAGAATAACCCTTGAAGAATTGAAGATTGTACAAGAAGGGTCCTCCAATATTGAAGAATTAACACTTTAAACCCTTGAATATTCATAATTACAAGTTTTGTCCTTAAAGTTTGTCAAATTGCAAAAAGGACCTCCACTTTGAAGAATTGGCAAGAATGGTCCCTCTAAAATGAAGATTTGTCAATATTAGTCCTCCAAGAAGTCAACAATACAAGTCAAAACCTTGAAGAATGAAGAAAATGCCAAAACAACCCTTCTAATATCATGAATGGACAAGAAATAACCTTAAAATACTTTTCCAAAACTTTTTGGGGCAAAAGTGTGAAAAACCAAACTTGGTTTACAAAGGGAATTCAGTTTTGCTTATATAAAACTGAAATGAAAAAAAGAAGAAAGAAAGGGGGTATTTTCTACCAAGACATGAAAGTAACCTAGACCAACCACAACACACCACGTGTCCCACTAACTCATTTCACCCAATCAGAACCCACTATCATGCCATGTCACAATCCCACTCAGCTTTTATTTAACTAATTTAATTGATTAGTTAATAAAACACGCCTAACAACAATTCAAATCCTAAACCAGATTAAACCACTCACTATTCATACTATGAACAAGATTAGGGGTTTTTGTTTAAGCCAAAATTAAACCTCCAAACCTTCCAGATTTAAGATTAGGGTAGTTCTAATCATAACCCAACCTCTAAACTTGCCACATAACCAACCAACAGCTCACATGTTGAACCCCATGCACACGTTTTTTGGGATAATGCCAAAACCATGCAGAGAATCAACCACTCACAAACCTGCTTTGATCCTAAGCTTGTTATGGACCTTAGGATCAATTGGTAACACCTTTACAGCTTCACAAACGTCCAAACTATCTTCACATGTTCAAGATAAAATTCAAACTGAAGGGGTAAAGTTGGAAGATCATATGCTTAAGGTTTCACATTTTCAGTTCTAAGGACCATGTACACCCTCTCTATAAAGGGTATAGGGTCTCACATTTACAATTGCTCTTGGTTTTCCTTGTTCAAAATTTTATATGCTTGTTAATGTTACATGTTTATGATTGTTAAGTCTCAAAACCTGTTTTTAAACATTGTGCAAGAAATTGCATAATTTTCCAAAATCTGATATTTTGCTAAGTTCTTTGGTACATCCTTGGAATTTTTGGATTACAAGTGATCATAGCACCCTGATAAGAATATTATCAAGCTTTGTGGAAGCATATGCCTTGTTTAGCTAGGCACATAAGCTCAAAAATTCGTGAGTGTGGATGTACATTCATGAGGTTTGAGCCTTTTTACCCAAAATCTGTTAAAAATACTTGATTTTGTGATTTTTGTGTTCTGATGTTATAATTGTTGTTCTTGTGGCTTGAATTTGCTTAATACTGCATGATAATGATGTTATGATGCTAGATTAGGCTTGGGTAAAACTGAAACACACATTTGCTTTGTTAAATTTGGATTTAAAAAGTTTAAGGGGTGTTTGGATTTACTGCTTTGAACCTTGTGTGTTGAATTGAGTAAGTGCTAAGTGTTTATTTGTGCTTGTATCTGATTATTACTTGGTTGTGTGCTATTATCTGCAAGTTTTAAGCTTTTAAACATCAAATCCCATTAATACAAGAGATTTTGTATGTAAAAAGTTATCGTTCTCGTCTCGATTCGAATTGATTTCTGGTTAATAACTGATTTTTAATTAGGTTCTTTGTTCGTTTCTATTCGAACTGACTACTGGTTTAATACAAGGTTTTTGCCAAGTATAAAAATTTGTTCGTCTCGATTCAATTCGAACTGATTTCTGGTTAAAGTGTGACTCAGTCGTTCTTAGTGGAAAAGAAATAGATTGGTCGTTGTTGTAAAATAAAATTGCAAAACTTTAAAGTAAAAGGCATAGTAAATAAAGCTATAAATGATTAAAAAGTAAATGACGAGAAATTAAAACAAATAACTAATAATAAAGGAACGAAACAAATAATAAAACGTAAATTTAAGCAAAACAATTAATAAAAATAAAACTAAACGAAGAAATTAACTTTCGACTCGAAAATAAAGTTTACTTACTGAAAAAGGAGAGAATAAAACTAAAATGGTACTTTAAAGCTAAACGAGACAAAACCTAAACCGGGTACTAAATAAAAGATAAAACTTGAACTTTACGAAAAAATATAAGTACTAAAAATTGACAAAAAATTCAAATAAAAATACGTGACTTTCAGAAATAAAATTGGAACAACTTTCAGATAAAACTAAACAATTACAGAACAATGCTAAAAACTAACCAACCAAGCAGCCAGGCTACCTGGTCAATTTGGCGCCAAAAGTTGCTAAGCAGGCAACTTAGCATGTCACTTTATTTCGGAATATAGCTATTCTTCGCAATAGTAACAGTACTTTTCAGAATAAAATTTCTTCGCAATATTGTTTTTTCCAGAAAATTGCTTTTTTCGGAAAAATGACTTTTTCGGAATAATTGTTTTTCAGAGATTTCTTCGGAATAATACTTTTTCACAACTTTCTTCGGAATAAATCTTTTCAGGACTTTCTTCGGAATATTGATTTTTTTCGGAATATCAAACTTTTTCAGAGAAATTTTCAGAGAAAACAAATTCAGAGAAATGAACAGTTTCAGGAAAAATAATTTCATCAAAAGGAAGATCTTCGGAATAATAAACCCTAATCCGAAATTATGAAAACAGATCCAGTAAAAACTAAAAAATCAGAAAATAAGCTACAACTAAGCAAATATCAAATAAGCAAATAACCAAAACTTAATCTAAAACACTTTTAAGAAAAACTAATTCAACCACAAATAAAAAACATGAAAAACACAAATAAAACTAAAAATTAAAAATCAACTTTTAATAAAATAAACTAATAAAAACACTTAACTAAAATCAAATCAAACACACAATAAGCTATAAAATCAATAAGCTAACACAATCAAACACATAAAAACATAAAAATTAATCAAATAAGCATGACAATAAGATAATAAGCATAAAGATTGACAAAAATAAGAAAGGTAGAAGGAGAGATTAATATAAAACTTGATTAAAATTAAAGATTCAACAATAAAAGTAAAAGAAAGAATTAAAGAACTTACAAATTTAAGGTGCAAGACAAGGTAATTAAACGACAATTAAGTAAATGACAATATGAAAGTGCTTGGAAAATAAAATGGAACGACTAATGTGTCAAATTAGCTAACACCTCCTAGTGTGTCTGATAACTCGATTTTACTCAGGTTAAAAATATTCGTTGTGTTCCGATCTAATCGAATTGAACAACTTGATGTTTTATGTGTGACTCAGTTGAACTTTGGTGGAACAAAGATGTGTCGTTGTAGTTTTGAAAATAAAAGGTACAAAACAATTAAAGTAAAGGTGCAATTAAAATAAATCTAAGTCTAATTAAAATAAAGTGCAAGAATTTAAAAGCAAGACTAAATTTAAAGGGCAATAAAGTAAATAACGCAAACTTAAATCTAACTAAGGTAAACTTAAAATGCAACTAAAACTAAAACTTAAACTAAGGCAAATAAAGCTTAAGATGAAAAGGCAGAAAACTAAAAACTAAGACTTCCCTATCCGGAATAAACTCCTATTCGGAATAAATGCTATTCGGAATAACTGTCACCTATTCGGAAAGATAGCCCTATTCGGAAAGTTGGTCTACTCGGAAAGTTATGCCTATTCGGAATGTTCCTCCTATTCGGAATAACACCTCTATGCGGAATAGCTGTCCCTATTCGGAATAAAGTTCTATTCGGAACATTCGGTCTATTCGGAAAGTTACCCCTATTCGGAATGATTTCCCTATGCGGAATAAAGCGCCTACTCGGAATAATGGGTCCTATTCGGAATACTGTCACTATTCGGAATGTTCTCCTATTCGGAATAAATACCCTATTCGGAATATCAGTCCTATTCGGAAAGTATACCCTATTCGGAATATCAGAATGTTCCGAATAGCAATTCTTAAAACCTCTATGCGGAAAAATATTCCGAATAGCAATCTTAAAAAACCTTTATTCGGAATATTAAAAATGTTCCGAATAGCACACAAATACCACGCCTATTCGGAATATCTGGGCACGATGTCTGGGAAAGATCAGTTACTGTGAAGCGAAGAACAAGGAAAGAGATAAAGCACGGATTAAATAAAAACTTAACCAAATCAAACACAAAATTAGATCAAACACATTAATAAACAACTATAAAGCATAAACAATCAATCCAAAACAATCAAAATCACAAAACTTAATCAAAATAATCAAAACCCACTTAAATAAATCAACAAAAATAAAGAACATAAACATGAACAAATCAACACAAAGATTAAGAAAGGAAGAATGAGATTAACAAGATAAAGATAAAACTTGACAAGAATTAAAAAGGAAAACTTACTTGAATTAAATGGTAATTAAGTGCAAGACAAGGTAATTAAATTGGACAAGTAAATAAAGGTGCAAGGTAATTAAAAATGGAAGAGCTAATTTGTCAAGTTAGCCAACAAAACAAATGATAACTAATCTAATCTATTTATAGGGGAGGATTAGGAAGCTTCCTCCCCTCCTTCATTTCTTGTTAATTGCGGGATTAAGTCCTTCTTCTCATCTAATCTTCATTAATTGCGTCATTAGTCCTTTTCTTCTCATCTTTCTTTTAAGTTTGGACTTTAAGGACTTGTGGCTCGGGATATCTTTTGAACTCGTCTTTAATTTCTTCAATAAAATAGACTTGAGTTTCTCGGCTTTTGATAAACTTCCGTCTCTTGACTTTTTTTCTTCGATAAATCTTCAGAATTGGTCTTGGACTTCCGTTCTTTTTCCACTCTTGATTTCTCGACTTCGTCTTTCATCTTTTTCTTCAATAAAAGCCGTGAATGCCCGTGAATTCTCGTGTTTTCTCCACTTTACACAATTTCGTCCTAAATTACAACAAAAACACAAACCACGCATAATTCCGACATAAAAGACATAAAATACACGTTTTGGTCCGGTTATTATAGTAATTAAGTGGTAGAAAAGATGGGTGTTTACACACCTATCAAATCCCCTACACTTGACCATTGCAATGTCCTCATGCAATGCATTAGTTACAAAGCATGTTTACACTTTTCATAATAATCAATCCACATTGGCCTTTATTAAAGAGATAGAAAATTATAAAAATGCAAAGCAAAGAAATTAAAAGCATACCTTGGGTTTTGAAAATGTCATGAATAATCATCATCCTCAACTTTTCACTTTCTCCAAACCAAGCTTAAAAACGAGATCATTGTTATTATAAGTTAGTAAACTAGCACGAACTCATGTGGGCCAATTATTTACTTAGACTCCCTTATTCCTATGGGTATCTCTTATATTTTATTATTTGTCTTGAATGATCACGAAGATGCATTGTTTGACTTATTTCGATAATTATTTAGTCTGAAAATAAAGTGCACGATTTAATCAATAGTTAGCTAAAGGACCAAATCTTTTAAAACTGCTTCTCGGGATATCAGAAAGTTCATATCTTGGCATAACTTGGTTCGCGATTTGAGACCTTTCTCGGGCCGATATTTGGCAGCGACTTCATACTTCAAATCTTGAGAGACGTTCATGAAATAATGGTCTTCTCTTCATAATTGGAATTTCTTCACTTGGAATTTTTGAGAGATTCTTCATATATGGACCACGACTTCTTCATTTTTCTCCAATCTTTATTTTGGATTTTGATATACAACGATCCGCCTCCTTTATTGACTTGGATCTATTTATCCTCATACCTTGTTAGGGTCTTTTCGGATACACTTCTCCATGACTTTTGGGGAGTATTTGCTTTTCGTCGTGTGTCTCGATCCTTCATATTGATTTTCGATAAATGATTCTTCACATCACTTTTGGATCTTTAGCAACAAAACATAGCCCTCATGCCTTGTTAGGGCCTTTTCGGACTCGCCAATCTTCGCGCCCCGCTTCATAAGTTATGCCTTGGCTATGAACTCTCGTCATTACCGAGCAACTTTTAAACGATCTAGGGCTAGAAGCTAAGTAACTTTTCAAATCGTACAAACTTATTTATTAGCAGATAAATTTATTAGCAAGCGATGGGAGAATAGGCTTATAATTAACTCACATAAATTCACGAAAGAATACCGACTTATAATTGGCTCTATCATCTCTCGTTCTCCACAGTTTAAAATCTCAAGTAATGAGACTCGTGGATACTTAGCCTATTAAATCAAAGTTTTGGGTTTTCGAGTCGCCTATAGGATCTTGCAAATTCTTAGACTTTTTCAAGTTTAGAAATTGCTTCTTAAAGTTCCCTTGATAAACGACTCTCTAGGATCAATTATAGGAACTTGCGAAAAGTTCTTGTTCTTAACCCGTGAGAGTTAAGACTTTCGCGTTTTATAGCTCCCTATATAAAAGCCTAGCAAAACTTGACTTAAACACGTTAAGGATACTAGCTAGAGTAAACTCGGATTGAGTCAAAAGATTCACAACGTTTGAAAATTAAAACCACTTATTAAACATTTATTCTAGCAAAGAAAGAAAATAACTATACAAAAGGGAAAAACTAATAGGCCAAAATAGATCGAAAATTTTGGAAAATGTCGAAAAATTGATTTTCCGGTTAAAATGAGGACAAAAACAAGGAAAAGACCACTTAACTTCGATAGAAGTCCCCCCTACACTTAAGATAAACATTGTCCTCAATGTTTAAGCATGTGGGAGTAAACTCCCCTACACTTAGGACATTGTGCACGTTGTTTAAATCTCGCTAAGGAAAAGACAACTAAAGAGATTCCTATTTTAATATTGAGAAAATATAAAAAAAGTGAATCGAAAAGAGTTTAGGATAGAACCGGGAAGAAGTAGAACACGGAATCACGGGTCGTCAAGAATCATTAAGAGTGGATCATTGAAGCTCGAATCCCTGATTAAGAAGTGAGGAGAGGAAATAGCAATCCAAAGGGGTCCCCCCTACACTTATGATAAAGAAAGCGAAAAGATAGATGCATGGGTTGCCTCCCAAGAAGCGCTTGGTTTTTGTTAACCGAGTCGTGAGCCTGACTCGACCTTGATCATCAACGGAAGTAGCATGAAACAAATCCACCAGGATCAAAGACATAGTTTTCATCCATCAATAGGCAAGAGCTTAAGGTGAACAAGGCAAGCCAAAAGAGAAGCGGCAAGGTTCCCTTAAGCAGAGATGGAGCACAGTAGAAGCAAGTATGAAGCGGTGCAAGCATGTCTTCCAAATTTCCAAAGATTTTTCCTTTTATTGCATCAGGTGGATACTGAGATGGCTTAAAGACTTCAATACCGGGATCGAACACCTTTTCCTTCAGGGGAAAATAGCACTCCGGCTCAGCCGAGTGTGAAGAAGATCCGCAAAGAAGCACAACCTCGTCCTCAGAAGTGGGACAAAGAGGTGTCAAATCATAAGTGCAACGGATTTCGGTGTCAACTGGTTTCTTCTCCTTGGATAAAATGCTCTTCAAATCCAAAGTAGGATCAAGACGATAATCTTCAAAGTCCAAAGGAGGTGCATCACTCTCATGAGGGAAGTATGTGTTAAGAAATTCAGAGAAATCTTCCTCGAATGAGTAATCGTCCAAAGTAGGATCGAGTGATGGCGGAGGATCTTCATCATGTGAAGAATCGCTCGAGAGAGTATCGGCCTCATCAAAATCATCATATGTAGGTAGCTCGGGATACTCAGAAGTACAATCAAAATCATCCGAATCTGAGCTAGAATTATCATCTTCATAAGCATCAAAGACCGGTGGAGAATCAAAAATGGGAGAAGCGTCCAAAGTAGGGAGAGAATCATCCACATTATCTTCAAAGAGTGGATTATCAATGGAAGACTCGAATAGAGGATTGTCATAGACGGTAAAGTCATCGAGCACATTTATCATATTCACTGGTTCTCGGCCTCCAAAAGATCTGCCGGTAAGCTTCCCCATTTTAAAAATTTTAGAATCATCCCCGACTCGTAAGATTAACTCACCTTCGGCCACATCTATTAAAGCACGTCCGGTTCTCAAGAATGGCCGACCAAGTATTAGAGGAATACGAGGGTCCATTTCATAATCAACTACAACAAAATCGACCGGGAAGGTAAATGTGCCAACTTTGATAAACACGTCTTCGGCTATACCAACGGGGTAAGCGAGAGTGCGGTTTGCAAGTTCGAGAGTCATCTTTGTAGGAATGAGATCGGGCAATGATAGTGTTTTCCAAACACTGAGTGGCATAAGATTAATACTAGCCCCGAGATCAGCAAGGGCAGTAAATTCTTCAGTTTTGTTGAATAAGCAAGACAACACAAAACGACCGGGATCTCCAAGTTTTTCCGGAAGTTCTTTAAGAAGGACTGCAGAGCAGTTTTCATTTAAGCGTGTGTTGGCAAGTTCAAGTAACTTCTCCTTCTTGCTAAGCAAATCCTTGAATGTTTTGACGAATTTCGGCATGTGGCAAAGTGCTTCAACAAGGCTAATGTTGATGGTCATTTTAGATAGCATATCCACATATTTCATTACATTACAATCATTCTTGGTTAGCTCGTTGGTCTTGCCTATGCGAGAAGGGTATGGGATTCTGGGCTGATAAGGATTGGGTGGAGGTGTAGTTGGTGAAGGTTGTGATGTTGAAGGGTCCTTCCGAGATACATCGTCATGACGAGGCGGAGACGGTAATGGTGCACTATTACTAGGTGTAGGAGGAGTAGGGCTACATGGTGGTGGAGGAGGTGTAGATGATGGTGGTGGGGTAGATGGAGTGACAATGGTAGTTCCACTACGCGTAGTTATAGCGCTCACATTAGCTCGCGGATTGGTGACGGTATTTGAAGGTAGAGAACCCGAAGAAGAAGGTTGAGCGTCAGGCAAGAAACTAGCCAACAGATTCTTCAATTCAGTTGTTTGAGTGATGAAAGAGGATTGAAGATTATCACGAACCTCAGTTCTGATGTCATTACCTTGTTTCAAGATATCTCCTTTCAAATTAATTATTTGGCTCTGCAGATTCTTGATTTGCTCACCTTGAGTTCTCATGATTGTGTCAACATCGGGATTAATGGGTGGGTGTTGTTGGGTGGGTGGTTGATAAGGATTAGAAGCACGAGGTGGGATTTGGTTGCTTCTATTGTAGTTGTTGGCGGGATTTTGGTTTTGAGGAGAAAAACCGGGTGAAAGGTAATTGTTGGAACGGTAGCTCAGCAGATTTCTATCCCCTTGTTGTCTAGCTTGGTAATTTTCCGGTGAATAATTACCATAAGCTGCATACACATTTTCCGGATTTCCTTGTGTTGAAGGACAATCGGTGTATGAGTGAGGACCGCCACATGTTTCACAAGGATTAGCAACCGCTTTAACTTGTTGTTGTTGGTGGGTTGAAGCGAGAAGCGTAATACTTTTGCTCATTTCGGCCATCATGCGGGTGAGTTCGGTCATCTCAGGGTTTGCTGAGTTAGAAGAAACATTGACTCTCGTGTTGTTTCTAGAAGAAGCAGAGGAATCCCAGTTCTTATGATGAGTAGTCATGTTCTCTATTAACTCTCTACACTCCTCGGGTCTCCTTTTCATGAATGTGCCACCGGCGGCTGCATTGATCGTATCACGATCTCGAAAAGTCAATCCGTTGTAGAAAGTATCGATCAAGGTGACCGGAAGCATGTTGTGGTTTGGGCAACGGTCGATCAAGACATTATATCTCTCCCATGCATCAAAAAGAGATTCATCGGGATCTTGCATGAAACCGCTGATCTGATTGCGAAGGCTTGTGACCATGGATGGTGGAAAGTAGCGCGACAAAAAGCGTTGAGTCATGTCATCCCAAGTGCGAATAGAATTCTTCGGGAGACGATCAAACCATTTCTCGGCATGATGTAATAGAGTGTGTGGAAAGAGTTGTAGGCGAAGCTCATCCATAGTGGCACCAGCCAACTTCATGCTCTGGGTGATTGTAATGAACTTGTCGAGGTGTTTGTTGGCATCATCATCAGGCAATCCTCTAAATGGGTTTGTTTGCACTTGCTGAATCATGTGGTGCTTCAACGAAAACTCAGGAGCGTTGATTTGCATCGGCGCAATCGGTCCTCCTCGTCCAAACATTGTTGGTTGACAAAGTTCCTCCATGGTCCGAAGATCGGGCTGTGGGGGAGCATTGTTGTTATTATTATTATTATTGAGGTGCGGTAGTTGATTATTGTTGTTAACACCTGCCATATCTAAATCTTCTTGAGGCTCGGGCTCTTGATAATTAGAAGATCTAGTACGCATACACCTGAAAATGCAAAAGAAAACAAAACCAAACACAAAGACAATATATATACACAATAAAGATAAAATCTTTTTGGATTTTTGATATTTTTAATTTTTATGGTTTTTATGAATTTTATAATTTTTATGATTTTTTGAAATTTTAGTGCAAGAAAAATAACGCTCACAAGTGAACGGATCCCAAAAAGCAACGTGTCTCTCACAAAAAACTGTTGATCTTTACGAAAAGAGCCGGCAGCGGCGCCATTTGATAACTCGATTTTACTCAGGTTAAAAATATTCGTTGTGTTCCGATCTAATCGAATTGAACAACTTGATGTTTTATGTGTGACTCAGTTGAACTTTGGTGGAACAAAGATGTGTCGTTGTAGTTTTGAAAATAAAAGGTACAAAACAATTAAAGTAAAGGTGCAATTAAAATAAATCTAAGTCTAATTAAAATAAAGTGCAAGAATTTAAAAGCAAGACTAAATTTAAAGGGCAATAAAGTAAATAACGCAAACTTAAATCTAACTAAGGTAAACTTAAAATGCAACTAAAACTAAAACTTAAACTAAGGCAAATAAAGCTTAAGATGAAAAGGCAGAAAACTAAAAACTAAGACTTCCCTATCCGGAATAAACTCCTATTCGGAATAAATGCTATTCGGAATAACTGTCACCTATTCGGAAAGATAGCCCTATTCGGAAAGTTGGTCTACTCGGAAAGTTATGCCTATTCGGAATGTTCCTCCTATTCGGAATAACACCTCTATGCGGAATAGCTGTCCCTATTCGGAAGAAAGTTCTATTCGGAACATTCGGTCTATTCGGAAAGTTACCCCTATTCGGAATGATTTCCCTATGCGGAATAAAGCGCCTACTCGGAATAATGGGTCCTATTCGGAATACTGTCACTATTCGGAATGTTCTCCTATTCGGAATAAATACCCTATTCGGAATATCAGTCCTATTCGGAAAGTATACCCTATTCGGAATATCAGAATGTTCCGAATAGCAATTCTTAAAACCTCTATGCGGAAAAATATTCCGAATAGCAATCTTAAAAAACCTTTATTCGGAATATTAAAAATGTTCCGAATAGCACACAAATACCACGCCTATTCGGAATATCTGGGCACGATGTCTGGGAAAGATCAGTTACTGTGAAGCGAAGAACAAGGAAAGAGATAAAGCACGGATTAAATAAAAACTTAACCAAATCAAACACAAAATTAGATCAAACACATTAATAAACAACTATAAAGCATAAACAATCAATCCAAAACAATCAAAATCACAAAACTTAATCAAAATAATCAAAACCCATTTAAATAAATCAACAAAAATAAAGAACATAAACATGAACAAATCAACACAAAGATTAAGAAAGGAAGAATGAGATTAACAAGATAAAGATAAAACTTGACAAGAATTAAAAAGGAAAACTTACTTGAATTAAATGGTAATTAAGTGCAAGACAAGGTAATTAAATTGGACAAGTAAATAAAGGTGCAAGGTAATTAAAAATGGAAGAGCTAATTTGTCAAGTTAGCCAACAAAACAAATGATAACTAATCTAATCTATTTATAAGGGAGGATTAGGAAGCTTCCTCCCCTCCTTCATTTCTTGTTAATTGCGGGATTAAGTCCTTCTTCTCATCTAATCTTCATTAATTGCGTCATTAGTCCTTTTCTTCTCTTCTTTCTTTTAAGTTTGGACTTTAAGGACTTGTGGCTCGGGATATCTTTTGAACTCGTCTTTAATTTCTTCAATAAAATAGACTTGAGTTTCTCGGCTTTTGATAAACTTCCGTCTCTTGACTTTTTTTCTTCGATAAATCTTCAGAATTGGTCTTGGACTTCCGTTCTTTTTCCACTCTTGATTTCTCGACTTCGTCTTTCATCTTTTTCTTCAATAAAAGCCGTGAATGCCCGTGAATTCTCGTGTTTTCTCCACTTTACACAATTTCGTCCTAAATTACAACAAAAACACAAACCACGCATAATTCCGACATAAAAGACATAAAATACACGTTTTGGTCCGGTTATTATAGTAATTAAGTGGTAGAAAAGATGGGTGTTTACACACCTATCAGTGTCATTAGGAGGGTATTTATAGTAGGATTAGTATGTCTTGATGCTTTCTTCATTTTCTCGTCTTTTCGTTTTTATAAATTCTTCAACTTTCTCGACGTTGTCTCGGGATAAATTGAACTCGTCTTATAATTTCTTCATTAATTAGACTTGAGTTCTTCGACTTCATTAGACTTCCGTCTTTACACTTTTTCTTCGATAAATCTTCAGAATAGGCCTTGGACTTCCGTTCTTTTTGCACTCTTGATCTTTTGACTTCGTCTTTTGTCTTTTTCTTCGATAAAAGCCCATGAATGACCGCGTTTTCTTCCCTTTTCACATTTCGATCCTAAATCACAACATAAACACAAACCACGCATAATTACGACATAAAATTTACGTTTTGGCTTGGTTATTAGTATAATTAAGTGGTAAAAGGATAAGTGTTTTCACACTTATTAAATCCCCTACACTTGACCATTGCAATGTCCTCATGCAATGCATTAACTACAAAGCAAGTTTTACCTTTTTCATCATAATCAATCTATCTTGGCCTTTATTAAACACAAGACATAAAAGAGATAGAAAACAAGTAAAAAGATCAAAGACTTACCTTAGGGTTTGGGAATGTCATGAATGTTTATCACCCTCAAGTTTCACGTTCCCCATACCAAGCTTAAAAACGAGATCATTGTTATGATAAGTTAGCAAACTATCACAAACTCATGTGGGCCAATTATTCACTTAGACTCCTTTATTCCTAGGTGTATCTCTTATATTTTATTGTTGTCTTGAATGATCACAAGGATGCATTAATTGACTTATTTAGATAATTTATTAAGGCCGAAAATAAAGTAGGACGATTTAATTAATAGTTAGCTAAAGGACAAAATCTTTTAAAACTGCTTCTCGGGACCTCATAAAGTTCATATCTTGGCATAACTCGCTTCACGATTTGAGACCTTTCTCGGATCGATCTTTGGAATTGACTTCATACTTCAAATCTTGAGAGACGTTCATGAAATAATGGTCTTCTCTTCATAATAGGAATTTCTCCACTTGCACTTTTTGAGAGATTCTTTATATTTGGACCACGACTTCTTTATTTTTCTCCAATCTTTATTTGCGATTTTGATATACAACGATCCACCTCCCTTTAGGACTTGGATCTATTTATCCTCATACCTTGTTAGGGCCTTTTTGGATAGACTTCTCCATGATCTTTAGGGGAGTATTTGCTTATCGTCGTGTGTCTCGATCCTTCATATTGATTTTTGATAAATGATTCTTCACATCACTTGGGATCTTTAGCAACAAAATGTAGCCCTCATGCCTTGTTAGGGCCTTTTCGGACTCGCCAATCTTCGCATCCCGCTTCAATAAGTTATGCCTTGGCTATGAACTCTAATTAATACCGAGCAACTTTTAAACGATCCTGTGCTAGAAGCTAAGTAACTTTTCAAATCGTAAGACCTTATTTATTGCAATTAAATTTATTAGCAAGCGATGGGAGAAAAAGCTCATAATCAACTCACATAAAATCATGAAAGAATACCAAACTTAAAATTGACTCTATCATCTCTCGTTCTCCATAATTTAAAATCTCAAGGAATGAGACTCGTGGATGCTTAGCCTATTAAATCAAAGTTTCGGATTTTCAAGTCATCTATAGGATCTTGCAACTTCTTAGACTCTTTCAAGTTTAGAATTTACGTTTTAAAGTTCCCTTGATAAACGACTTTCTAGGATCAATTATAGGAACTTGCGAAAAGTTCTTGTTCTTAACCCGTAAGAGTTAAGACTTTCGCGTTTAAAAGTTCCCTATATAAAAGCCTAGCAAAACTTGACTTATACACGTTAAGGATACTAGCTAGAGTAAACTTGGATAAGTAAACTCGGGTTGTGTCAAAAGATTCACAATGGTTAAAAGTTAAAACCACTTTATTAAAATTTATTCTTGCAAAGAAAGAAAATAACTATAACAAAGGTAAATACTAATAGGCCAAAATAGATCAAAAATTTTGAAAAATGTCGAAAAATCAATTTTCCGGTTAAAATGAGGACAAATACAAGGAAAAGCCCACTTAAGTTCGATAGAAGTCCCCCTACACTTAATATAAACATTGTCCTCAATGTTTAAGCATGTGGAAGTAACCTCCCCTACACTTAGGACATTGTGCACTTTGTTTAAATCTTGCTAAGGAAAGGACAACTAAAGTGATTCCTATTTTAATATTGAAGAATATAAAATAGAGAATCAAAAGAGTTTAGGATAGAATCGGGAAGACGGGTACACGGAATCACGGGTCGTCAAAAGTCATCAAGAATGTATCTTTGAAAGCTCGAATCCCTGCACATGATAAGAAAGAAAACAACAAACACATACTAGGGTCTCCCCTACACTTATTATAAAAACAAAGGATAAAGTATAGATACTTGGGTTGCCTCCCAAGAAGTGCTTGTTTTTGTTAACCGAGTCGTGAGCCTAACTCGACCTTGATTACAATGGTAGGAAGAATGAAGAACATCCACCGGGATCAAATACATGGTTTTCGTCCATCAAATAACACAAGCTTAAGGCGAATAAGGCAAGCCAAAGAAGAATAGGCAAGGTTACCTTAAGCAAAGATGGAGCACGGTGGTAGTAAGGGTGAAGAGGTGCAAGCATATCTCCATGGTTTCCAAAAGTCTTTCCTTTTATTTCATCAGATGGATACTGATATGGCTTAAAAATTGCAATACCAGGATCGAACACCTTTTCCTTTAGGGGAAAATAACACTCAGGCTCAGTAGAATTTGAAGAGGATCCGCTCATAAATCGCACAATCTCATCCTCAGAAGGGGGATAGAGAGGTGTCAAGACATAAGTACTACGGATATCGGTGTCGTACGGCTTCTTCTCCTTTGGAACGGGTTTCTTCATATCCAAAGGAGGATAAAGATCATAATCATCAAAGTCCAAAGGAGGAGCATCACTCTCATGTAGGAAGTAACTGTTAAGAAAAGTAGCAAAGTCTTCCTCAAATGAGTAGTCATCCATAGTAGGCTCAAGCATTGTTGGTGGAGGATCTTCATCAAAAGTAGGAGTAAGGTCATCATGAGAAGAATCACTCGAAAGAGTATCGACATCCTCAAAATCATCATATGTTGGCATGTCTTTATACTCAGAAAAAAAATCATCAGAATCATCCATGTCAGAACTAGAATCATCATCATAGTCATCATAAATTGGTGGAGACTCATGAATTGGTGGAGGATCTAAATTGTAGAGAGAATCATCCACATCATCTTTGAACAGTAGATTATCATAGCAAGAATCAAAAAGAGGATTGTTGTAGACGACAAAATCATCAAGCACATTAATCATATTCGCTGATTCTCTTCCATTGGGTTTGTTTGTGATCTTCCCCATTTTAAAAACTTGTGCATCATTTCCGAATCTTAAGATTAACTCACCTTCGGAAACATCGACTAAGGCTTTTCCGGTTCTCAAGAATGGCCGACCAAGTATTAATGGAATACGAAGGTCCATTTCATAATCAACAACAACAAAGTCGACCGGAAAAGTGAAGGTGCCAACTTTAATGAACATATCTTCTGCAATACCAACAGGGTAAGGGAGAGTGTGATTTACAAGCTTAAGAGTCATCTTTCCAAACAGTTAAAGGCATCAAATTTAAACTTGCCCCAAAATCGGCTAAGGCAGCAAATTCTTCGGTTTGGTTAAAAGTACATGGTAGCACAAAACGACCGGGATCTCCAAGTTTTTCCGGAAGTTCTTTAAGAAGGACTGCAGAACAGTTTTCATTCAATCGAGTATTAACAAACTCGGCCATCTTCTCCTTCTTATAAAGAAATTCCTTAAACATCTTAACAAATTTAGGCATTTGGGCAAGAGCTTCAACAAGGCTCAAGGTGATAGTTAGTCCAAAAATCTTCTTCAAATAGTTTGACACTTGAATGTCATCCTTTGTTTGCAATTTGGCCTTGTCTAAGAGAGAAGGATAAGGAATATTGGGTTTATAGGTGGAAGGTGTAGCAGGTAAAGTTTGATATGTTGAAGTTTTAAAGATGGAAGGTGGGGTTGGTGAAGGGTTCTTCTTGGGTACTTCAGTAAGAGTTGGAGACGGTAATGGAGAACTAATACTAGGCGTGAGAGTAGGAGGGATAAATGGTGGTGGAGGAGGTCTTGATGGAGTAACTGGGGGAGAGATAGATGGTCCTACTAAGGTTGCTCCAGTGCGTGTAGTAATACCACTCACATTCGCTCTCGGATTGGTGATGGTATTAGAAGGAAGAGAGCCTGAAGTAGAGGGTTGAGGATTTGGTAAGAAAATAGCCAGCATATTCTTCAGATCATTTGTTTGAGTGCTAAAAGAGGTTTGTATATCATGTCGAAGCTCGGATCTAATATCATTCCCTAGCTTAGTGATATCCCATTTCAAATTGATAATTTGGCTTTGCAGATTCTTAATTTGCTCTCCTTAGGTCCTCATGAAGGCTTCAACATCTTGATTAATGGGTGGTGCTTGTTGAGCGGATGTGTGATAAGGATCATAAGCTCGAGGTGGGTTTGGATTGCTTCTATTGTAGTTTTGGGGTTGTGGTTTTGAGGAGAAAAACTGGGTGAAAGAAAGTTGTTAGAACGGTAACTTAGCAAGTTACGATCACCTTGAGGTCGGGCTTGATAGCTTTCCGTTGAATAGTTACCATGAGCCGCATACACGTTTTCCGGATTGTCATGAGTAGAAGGACAATCAATGTATGAATGAGGACCCCCGCAAATCTCACAAGAAGTTGCTACAACTTTAACTTGTTGTTGTTGATTTGTAGCCAAAAGTTGCATGTTTTTGCTCATTTCGACCATTGCGCGGGTCAATTCGGTGATATCAGGGTTTGAAGAAGTAGAAGAAATATTGACTCTTAGGTTATTCCTTGAAGATGCGGATGAATCCTAATTTTTGTGATGAGTAGTCATGTTCACTATAAGCTCTCTACACTCCTCGGGTCTTCTTTTCATAAATGTTCCACCGGCGGCCGCATTAATCGTATCACGATCACGAAAAGTTAAACCATTGTAGAAAGTATCAATCAAAGTAACGGGGAGCATGTTGTGGTTTGGACATAGATCGATCAAAACATTATAGCGTTCCTAAGCATCAAAAAGTGATTCATCGGGTTCTTCAGTAAATCCACTGATTTGATTTCGAAGGCTCGTGACCATGGATGGTGGAAAGTAGCGCTACAAAAAGAGTTGAGTCATCTCATCCCAAGTATGAATTGAATTCTTTGGAAGACGATCAAACCATTTTTCGGCATGGAGGGATAAGGTGTGTGTAAATAGATGAAGGCGAAGAAAATCCATAGTAACACCGGGTAACTTCATGCTTTGAGTAACGGTAATGAATTTGTCGAGGTGTTTGTTGGCATCATCATCCGGTAATCCGCGAAATGGACAAGTGTTCTGCACTTGTTGGATCATGTGATGCCTCAACGAAAACTCCGGAGCCGTGATTTGCATCGGCGCAATCGGTCCTCCTCGTCCATTCATCGTAGGTTGACAAAGCTCCTTCGTCGTTCGAAGGTCGGGTGGTGGAAGAACATTGTTCTTGTTATTATTGTTGAGGTGTGGTGGGTTATTGTTGTTGGTCACACCTGCCAAATCTAAATCTTCACGAGTCTCGGGTTCTGAATAAGTTGAAGATCTAGTACGCATACACCTGCAAAAGCAAAAGAAAAAGATACCAAAGAAAGAGACAATATATATACACTATAAAAATAAAAATCTTTTTGGATTTTTGAATTTTTTTTAATTTTTATGGATTTTTAACAATTTTTAATTTTTATGGATTTTAGAAACTTTTTTAGCAAGAAAAATAACGTTCACGAGTGAACGGATCCCAAAATTCAACGCGTCTCTCACATAAAACCGTTAATCTTTATGAAAAGAGACGGCAGCGGCGCCATTTAATACAAGAGATTTTGTATGTAAAAAGTTATCATTCTCGTCTCGATTCGAATTGATTTCCGGTTAATATCTGATTTTTAATTAGGTTCTTTGTTCGTTTCTATCAGAATTGACTACTGGTTTAATACAAGGTTTTTGCCAAGTGTAAAAATTTGTTCGTCTCGATTCAATTCAAATTGATTTCCGGTTAAAAGTGTGACTCAGTCGTTCTTGGTGGAAAAGAAATAGATTGGTCGTTGTTGTAAAATAAAATTGCAAAACTTTAAAGTAAAAGGCAAAGTAAATAAAGATATAAGTTATTAAAAAGTAAATGACAAGAAATTAAAACAAATAACTAATAATAAAGGAGCGAAACAAATAATAAAACGTAAATTTAAGCAAAACAATTAATAAAAATAAAACTAAACGAAGAAATTAACTTTCGACTCGAAAATAAAGTTTACTTAATGAAAAAGGAGATAATAAAACTAAAATGGTACTTTAAAGCTAAACGAGGCAAAACCTAAACCGGGTACTAAATAAAAGATAAAACTTGAACTTTACGAAAAAATATTAGTACTCAAAATTGATGAAAAATTCAACTAAAAATACGTGACTTTCAGAATTAAAATCGGAACAACTTTCAGATAAAACTAAACAATTACGGAACAATGCTAAAAACTAACCAAGCAAGCAGCCTAGCAGCTGGAAGCAGCCAGGCTACCTGGTCAATTTGGCGCCAAAAGTTGCTAGGCAGGCAGGTTAGCGTGTCACTTTATTTCGGAATATAGCTATTCTTCGCAATAGTAACAATACTTTTCAGAATAAAATTTCTTCGCAATATTGTTTTTTTCGGAAAAAATGATTTCAGAAAATTTCTTTTTCGGAAAAATGACTTTTTCGGAATAATTGTTTTCAGAGATTTCTTCGGAATAATACTTTTTCACAACTTTCTTCGGAATAAATCTTTTCAGAACTTTCTTCGGAATATTGATTTTTTTCGGAATATCAAACTTTTTTCAGAGAAATTTTCAGAGAAAACAAATTCAGAGAAATGAACAATTTCAGGAAAAATAATTTCAGAAAAAGGAAGATCTTCGGAATAATAAACCCTAATCCGAAATTATGAAAACAGATACAGTAAATGAAGGACTCAAGATGTTGCCTTGCCAAAGTTGAAGGTTTGGTAACAAAGAACCAAGTCTTGTTAATCAAAAACCTCATATTTTCATCACTAATGGTGGTATAGAGATTGTTCTTCCTATCCTCTTGTTATTTTGATTATGTAATCTTGTATTTTCTTTATTTATGTATATTTATATGTATATGATGATGAATGATGATTAAAAATATTATATGGGGATTTGGTGTTGATAAACATGGGTAAAAATATGGAAAACCACATCTAAAATGGTTAAAATATTGCTTAATGTGATGGCTGTATAAAAACAGTAAGTAACCAAATGTTAAACTGATAAAATGGTAAAGTGAAATCAATATACAGTAAGTATTAGGTGTTATACACATGTGAGAGTTGGCCATGTAATGGAATCATCAAAAGGAGTGAGATATGATCAAAACAAGTTTAGAGTGCAAATCTGCCTACACTGTTTTGGACGAATTTATTAAACTATTTAGAAGTTTATTCATCAGTATCTATAAAGGAATAAAATGAAGCACATATCATGTAGTTTCTTTGATAAATATTTGAGGTCCTATCTCATTATAGAACTCTAGATATGGACATTTTAGTGAACTTAAAATTTAGGACTGATTTTGTGAAATTAAAGTTTAATATTATTATATAAGCACTCAAATAAATATAGTATAAAATGTGAATTAAAATCCACTAACTTATATATTTCATTTATATAAATATGCATAATGATAAATAAATGGACATTATATAAAAATGGTAGTTTGGTAAGTTTTATAAGTTATAAAAACTATATACTAAGTTTTACGTCTTTTCGGCTAAAACCGAAAGATTAACGTTTTTGTCAAATAAAAATGAGACGGTCGGACCCGTCTAATATAAAATTTTATAAACTCACATACTGATATATGAACTTATATAACAAGTAAAAACCGATAAAACCCGAGCTTTACAACATATAGACATTAACGGGCCAAAGTAGCCTTATTGGACTATAAACCCAACTAGTTAGTAAAACACTTATAAACTTACTTATTGGGCTTAACCCATTTGGGCCCAACATGTAAAGTATAATACTGATAATAAAAGTATAATTAGGATAATATAATATATTGGGCTTGTAATGGGCCCATCGGGCCTCAAAAATGTAAACAAGTTGAACTAGTGTAACTAGTCTTGAAAATTTCCAACACATAGCATTATAATGTGGAATAAAGATGTACAATCCCACTTGATCATCGTCATATTTATAAAATCATCATATATATATACATAGTTATGATTTTTATAAAGTCATTGGACAAGAGTCTAAGACAAGTATTATTTGTCTAGGTTTCCGTGATTGAAGCACGTACCGTACATCCGAATTGCCGATAACCCGTTTTCCCACATCAACGTGAGTTCATAGCCTCGCACTCTTTTAAATGTTTTTATGAAATGTTTTATAAACCCGCGAGGGAGATAACATGTTAGTTTTTATGAAATAGGACACTAGTTGTCCCGATTGTTTGTTTATTGATTTGGACCCGAATGATTGTATGACCCGATGAATGATTAAATGACCCGATAGATGAAACGAAATGGATTATTAAAGTTAGGATATGTCACTAAAATTCCCATTAGCATGAATTGTGAACTACCGGGATTTGGTAGACGCTTATGCATATAATAGTACTATTTGGGGACGATCACCCCAGTTCGCGCCTTGACGGTTGATCCCCGTCGTGCCACATTGATTGGTAAGCGAATTTATGTATGAGAATATTTACACAAACGTGATTATTGTGACGACACGCTAATTTAGATGGGCAAATTAAGTTTCAGGCTAGCTACCTGTTGTTTGTTGTAGTAAGGTAACAATGTCATGCGGCTTGTAATAATCCAATTAACGAAATACTACTTTATGCATTGAATTACGATACATTACCTGACTAGAAATACAGGGTCTTATCATTGATATTATGTTCGTGTTTTGGTTTTATATAACCATATTCATATAACGGTTTTTATTTAATCTATACAACGTTATAAAACGTATTGTATCATGTTTTTACGACAATGGTTCGTATAATGATTTTGAAGGCAAACGCCTATATTATGATTTTTGATAAGGATTTGTATAAAATGACTTTGGCTATTTTATGGCCTATTACAAAGATTTGTACAAAATGATTTTCGGTAATAATTTTATACCGATGTTATATTGATTGATTTCATTAAACTCTATGAATTCACTCGGCGTTTTCGCTGACCTTTTCTTTTAACATGTTTTATCTCAGGTACTTGAAGGTAATTCTCGGGAAGACAACAACGAATTCATGGCCCGCACTTAAATAATAATTTCCATTCAAATGCTTTGTAAAAATTGTATGAAATACTATGACTTGGGACCTATGTAAAATTTAATATTTATGAATGGAAATGCTTTATTATTAAACGACGCGATTTTTAAGCGTTGTCTATGATGTGAGTAATGTGCTATCCCGTAACACCAACGAGTCTTCCGTTGTATTGAATTGTGTAAATTTGGGGGTGTTACACTTTGGTACCAGAGCTCTCGTTATAGAGAACGAAAATTTTTTAAAACTAAGGTTTTGAATAAAACATTTCAAAATTTTTTAACTATAAACATTTTTCTCAAATTGTCTAAAAATCTTTTGACTATAACGGTGCCGAAGAATTCCCGAGTTACCGACAATGCCAGACTGAGAAGTGTTATTTTAATATATATATAACTTGGATTATATATATGATGTAATTTTATTACATGATTGTTTGATGATTATTTTGATATTTATACGAGGTATTTATACGACGTAGATTCTCACAAGGAACCCTAAATCCCCTAGTAAATTAATCGAAGCTATTCTCGTAGGAATTCTAGCTATCCTAGATCTAAACCAAGTTGTGGATATCTATGATCCCAACAAAATGGTTGATATTCGTAGAAATATAGACATTAGTTGATTGTGATATTAAAGAAAAATTGGCGAGATTAAATCTGATATCGATGTCATGACGATCTTTCCTTATAGAGTGGAGTTTGACAAAACGCTACCACCTGGAAAGGTGTCATCTGATTCGTTGTCACCCAATTCTTAAATTTGAGAATCGAAAGGGTGAATGTTGCACTTGAGGCTGTCATTTGAACCATTACCCAAAAGCCTCATGCCACTAGTACCTTTCCGAGAAGTCTAATTCAATATGTGAGTCATTTCATACTAGTGACTCATTTGATAACTATTGATGAAGGAGCTATAGGATTGGAAATTAAGTGTTATACATATCGAGCTTTTATTGCCCTTTTAAGGTCTAAGAATAAGGATGAAAGTATTGAAGAATGAGGTAGGATATCGAATTGAGTATAAGTTTATTGAAAACTTGAATAAAGTAAAATCTAACCCGTATGGAATATAAGATTGTTAAGAGGAAGTCGTTAAGTCCTGTGATTGAAATATAAGGTTTTAAATGATTCGTGTTAAGGGTTGTTCCTAGGCCATTCTCCACTAACGAGGATGTCCAGTGCCCAAGAAATAAATTGAAGAAATTTTCTTCTGAAATGGGGACCGATGGATCTTCCAGGACAGGTGGGACACCTAATGACTCTTGTAGATTAGTATTCATTATGGTATATTTTAAAAATAATCCCTAACTTAACTAAGACATCAGTTGGTAGGATGAGTTCTTGGAATTGTATGACATAGTGACACATAATGTGTTATGGTACAATTTTGACTTGTTTGTGATTAATGAAAAGACTACCTTTGATTGCTAAATTCTACATATATCGATGATATCTATCTTTTCTTGCTTCTTCCTAATGCTCGCATTAGTGATGCAACCATTGAACAAGTACTCATCTCGAATTGAGTTACGTTGTGGATTATTCTTTTTGAGTGCCATCGAGGTCATGCACCTCATGATTATTTGGCTAAAGCTCATTACCTATTATATTGTAGTTAGTTCTTGGTGACAACTCTTCATCACTCTTTTGCAGATCACTCATTGTTTTTATAAGAAAAAACAATATTCCTTGAGAAAAATTGAATTTTCATCACCATAAGGATTATTTAAAGTGAGATTTATAAATAATCGTTATCGAAATGAAGTTGTTTATGAAATACCTTGGAAAAATTAAATGTTTCCATAAGAAAGAACATCTATGTAAATTTATTTTTGATTCTTATTTAAGAATTAAGCATGAAAATGTTTTTATTATAAACATGATGATAAAATTTTGACGAACTGAGTATTGCATCGTTAATCTTGAAATTATATAGTTGCGCGCCTACATACAATTTGGAATGGACCATGCAAGGCTGATTAGTAGTCACCATAAAACTAATGAATAAACACTACATTTTCTTTGAAGATTATGAAAGATTAAATTTTATGAGATCTGCTAGAAGTGAAAAAGAGGGACATAGTGTTAGGGGCACCTAAATATGTGCCTGTAGCATCTATTCTTCTGAGTCGAATTTACTCATCTGTGGAAATTGTCTTATTTGACAATTGACAATTCTTTCTTGTCCAATTCTCCCATAGTGAGATTCTTAGGAAAAGTATCTGATTACAGAGTGTTGATACCCGACTGGATGTATCGACGTTCCTATCATTTCTTTTGATTAGATTTCATTTGAATGACCTGGGTAACGATCCGAGGAGCTTTCGAATGCGTACTCATTTCATGAAAACATGGGATATATTCATATTCGTAAATGTTTTCGTCTGTATCTGATTTGAAATTCTCTCGCGTAGATTATGCGTTGACCTTACTCTTTTAATGGTAGTTGTGTCTCCACATATCCTTGAATTTGTGAAGGATTATGAGTTATTATTAGTCTTTTGAGAAGTTCACATCTTATCAACGACAATGAAACTGGAAAGTTAATAGTGCCAATAGAATGGATTGATTGATTATGTCATGACGACATTGTCTTAATTAATGAGAACTCGAGTAGAATTCCCCTAAATGATAAGATGTTGATTATTAAGAGTGATCTAAATAATTCTTGATGGATGACCATATCCTGCATTTAGACTTGAAATTATACCGTGAATGGTTGTGAATTAGTCATAGATATTATAATCTAGAAAGAACTTAAAAGTGAATGTATTAAAAGATGTTTCTTTTATCTGAAACTTTAGGAGGTATTTATTGGTAAATTACCTAGACTTTCGCCATTAAGGCAAGTTGAAATTGGTATTTATTATATTCCTGGTGCTGCACCTGTGAGATGTGCACTGTACGTCAGCACCATCTGAATTAAAAGAATTACCGTACAACTGAGGGAGTTGTAGGAGAAAGCTTTTATTTTACCAAGCTCGTCATCATGAAGAGCTGTGGTGTTATTATTTCTTATATTTATTGATTACCGTGAACTAGGTAAATTGACGATTAAAAATCTATATCCACTACCCAAGATGATAAATTTGTTCAATCATTTACAAGGTTCTAGCGTATGTTCTAAAGATTTGATCCACGACATGGTTATCATCAACTTCGCGTCCGCGAAGAAGATTATCTATTCCAATCTCTACATCCAGAACATGTAATGAACATTATAAGTTTCACGTGATGTCGTTTGGATTGACTAATACACATGTAGCATTCATAAATTTGGTGAATCACGTGTGTAGGCTGTAATTTGATAAATTCATGCTCGTGATCATTAAGAACCATCTGTTTGTTTATAAGAATAGGAAGGAGTTAATAATTATTTATAGATTGCCCTTAATTGACCAAAAAATAAAAACCTGTACCTTGAATTTTTAACATGTGAATTAAGACTTAATCCTTTACATTATTTGACCATGTGATTAATAAGATCATGGAATCTATATTGACTCTCAAAAAATTTAGAGCCCTTTTAAGACTTTGGGTTTTACCAGAAAGAAAATGGAAATATTTTTTGACAAATCATTTATCAAAGGATTTTTAAGGGATTATTCCCTTATACACAAATCATTTAACTAAACTCCTGTTTAGGGGTAAATGTTTGTGTATACTTTTAGACAACTTAAGAAGAATTGAGGAAACTATATAACTTATGACTTGAAATTTGAAACGACAATTTTTTCTTTTCAACTAAGAAAACTTTGACCAAAGTATAAACAAAGATTTTTCAAATATTTACGAATCTTATTAATTATTTCCGATAAATAAACAAATTTGTGTTAATTAAATTCAAATTTATTTTGAACATATTTATATAATTGGTCGAACTAAGAAATTTAAAACTTTTTACGTTTACATTTCATAAAAATTAAATATTTATTATTCAATTACTTGTAATATTTATCGACGCTTTAAACGTCGGATTGACCAAAACTGATAAAAATAATTGATGAGATAGAACTAAGACTTAGAAAATGTGAAGAAAGAATTTCTGAGTGAATTGTGGTCATGATAATTATTTCATTAGGAAAGGTGAAAGTAAATACTTACACATTATGTAGAAAGGATAAGGAATCAATTAGGATGTGTTCATTAATAATGATGGTACAAAATAAATTGCCGAACAATTTAATAATAGCCGATGCTTGTAAGAAGGATAATATAGATAATAAAAAGGGGTTCGCGGCTAATGTGACCATTAGTACTAAGAGCCGATGGTGTTAAAGGATTAAAAGGCCACTTATGATTGTCTAAATATGGAGGATTGTGAGATATAGTTATGTTGGAATCTCATAAGATTAAGTATTCCATTCATGTCATTTCTGAGTAAATGTATCTTTTTTCTGAAGAAGTTATACTTATGGAAAATTATGAAGGCAGACATCGCCTCATACATTAGTAAACGTCTAACTATTGCAAAGGTCATCATCTGAATTTGATTCGATTTGGGTCATCGTCAACAGACTGACCAAATCTATTAATATCATTCCCGTTAATGATAGATTCTCGATGAAGAAATTGACTCTTTGTATTTAAAAGAGTTGTGTAAACATAGTGTGCCTGTATCAATCATCTCTATCAAGATCCTTGCTTCGCATTGAATTTCTAGAGGTTTGCTCAGAAGTCATTAAGTACGAATCTTGATGAGAGTACTGTGTACCACCCCAATCGAAGGGACGAGGTAAAGTAACGATACAAAATACTATAAGTGTTGTTCTATGTTTGAATGATTGACCTTTGGTAATAAACTGTAAAATCGTTTTCCTTTGGAGAGATTATCATTGATAATTATCGTATTAGGATCAAGATCGAATCTTGTGAGGATATATATTAGAGCATCTGTAAGCAGGAGTTGGGATGAAGACACCCGACATACACCCATTGTGAGTTGGACATGTCTTTTAGGTTTAAGTTTTCCTATGATGGCGAACCTAACCTTACAAATTACCCGATCCAATGAAACCTGAGATGATTATTGAAATTAGGATCTGATTATTGACTACCGGTAGTAGGCAGGAGGTTATATGAATATGAAAAGTAGATCTTGAAGTGCCTGATGGGTAGCGAACTTATGCCAAAAAAAGAATTTACCTTGGAAAAACGAATAGATGATCTGAAATATCATGGGAAATAAGTCCCCGTTGAATGGGACCATTGAGATGATGTAAAAAGTTGGTTGAAAGGCATATAAGCTGGATCTACCCTAGGACTTCAAGGGCTGCGTGAATTATGATTCGTATATCTAGCTTGATAAAATGTCTATCAAGTGAAAATTTAACTATTCCTTAATGAAGTTTAGATCGGCGAAAAGTTGCATTCATCAAAAACCCGTGAACATCATGGATAGAGAAAGTAAGTCAACATTAAGCCTGATCTTATTCCCGTAGTTATGTTTGATGAAACTCGCGTATTGTAATGGATTACACTTGGGAGAAAAGACCGAATGTGGAGGAAATACCCACATGGCTTTAACTATATAAGAAGCGAGTAGTAAGATAAAATGATCTTTGAGGACAAAGATCTTGTTTAGGGGTAAATGTTGTGACAATCCGTCAATTTATGGTTTATATTTTATTCTCAAATATTATTTAAAAACATTATTTTAATGTTATATTATGAACTCACTCATTTATGGGAAGAAATTTGGGTTTACGTCTCGAAGTAGCATCGACTACGTCAAAACCGGAGGATTCTACGTTACGTGCTTACGTTTACATACACCGTTTTTGGTGACAGTCCGACATTTAAGAAAATAAATTTATCCGTGAATAATATTTTGAGAATTTAAATTTGTGTTGGTTCATAAACTCACAAATTTACGTCGAGAAGAAATTAGAGCTTACGTGCATAATTTAACGTCCTTTACGACTAAACCGGAAACCCTAGGATTACGTATTTACGTTTTTAAACTCCGTTTTTGACGAGACAATTTTTATTAGATTCGTTTTGTGCCGTTGATTCATAATTTATAAAAACGTTTTTTGTAAAACGACCCGAGGGCACGCAAATCGAGGAAACTAGAATCGAGGAATACCCGTAAATTAATGGGGATGAGACAAGATAACTCTTGCCCCACCCCCTACATGTGGCATCCAAGAGTATACAACACACTTGAGGTGTGTCAACTTTACATGAGAAGACTAGGACACTTGTCCTAATCTTTACACCAAAACCATATAACCTCAAAACAACTAGCATAAACCACTAACTCATAATTTCTACATGCAAACACACAACTCTCTCTTGTTCTCTCTCTATGAACGTCCCATATACCCCCATAAACCACCATTTGATCAAAAATTCAACCATGAATCATGTGTTTAACTTGCACAAGTTGAATACCCTTTGAAGATATGAAGATTGGAGGTGATCCTAACCTATGAAAAGGAGTTTTCATGGAGGTCTTTGGGCTGATGTTCAAGAAGGAGTTTAGGGCTGATTTCATGGAGGTGTTCATCCATTTGAAGGACTCAAGAAGTTGCCTTGCTAAAGTTGAAGGTTTGGTAACAAGGAACCAAGTCTTGTTCATCAAAAACCTCATCTTTTCATCACTAATGGTGGTATAGAGATTGTTCTTCCTATCCTCTTGTTATTTTGATTATCTAATCTTGTATTTTATTTATTTATGTATATGTATATGTATATGATGATGAATGATGATTAAAAATATCATGTGGGGATTTGGTGTTGATAAACATGGGTAAAAATATAGAAAACCACATGTAAAATGGTTAAAATATTGCTTAATGTGATGGCTGTATAAAAACAGTAAGTAACCAAATGTTAAACTGATAAAATGGTAAAGTGAAATCAATATACAGTAAGTATTAGGTGTTATACACATGTGAGGGTTGGCCATGCAATGGAATTATCAAAATGAGTGAGATATGATCAAAACAAGTTTAGAGTGCAAATCTGCCTACACTGTTTTGGACGAATTTATTAAAATATTTAGAAGTTGATTCATCAGTAGCTATAAAAGAATATAATGAAGCGCATATCATTTAGTTTCTGTGATAAAAATATGAGGTCCTATCTCATTATAGAACTCTAGATATGGACATTTTAGTGAACTTAAAATTTAGGACTGATTTTGTGAAATTAATGTTTAATATTATTATATAAGCACTCAAATAAATATAGTATAAAATGTGAATTAAAATCCACTAACTTATATTTCATTTATATAAATATTCATAAGGATAAATAAATGGACATTATATAAAAATGATAGTTTGGTAAGTTTTATAAGTTATAAAAACTATATACTAAGTTTTACGTCTTTTCGGCTAAAACCGAAAGATTAACGTTTTTGTCAAACAAAACTTAGACGGTCGGACCCGTCTAATATAAACTTTTATAAACTCACATATTGATATATGAACTTATATAACAAGTAAAAACCGATAAAACCCGAGCTTTACAACATATAGACATTAACGGGCCAAAGTAGCCTTATTGGACTATAAACCCGACTAGTTAGTAAAACACTTATAAACTTACTTATTGGGCTTAACTCATTTGGGCCCAACATGTAAAGTATAATACTGATAATAAAATTGTAATTGGGCTAATATAATATATTGGGCTTGTAATGGGCCCATCGGGCCTCAAAAATGTAAACAAGTTGAACTAGTGTAACTAGTCTTGAAAATTTCCAACACATAACATTATAATGTGGAATAAAGATGTACAATCCCACTTGATCATCATCATATTTATAAAATCATCATATATATACATAGTTATGATTTTATTAAAGTCATTGGACAAGAGTCTAAGACAAGTATTATTTGTCTAGGTTTCCGTGATTGAATCACGTACCGTACATCCGAATTGCCGATAACCCGCTTTCCCACATCAACCTGAGTTCATAGCCTCACACTCTTTTAAATGTTTTTATGAAATGTTTTATAAACCCGCGAGGGAGATAACATGTTAGTTTTTATGAAATAGGACACTAGTTGTCCCGATTGTTTGTTTATTGATTTGGACCCGAATGATTGTATGACCCGATGAATGATTAAATGACCCGATAGATGAAACGAAATGGATTATTAAAGTTAGGTTATGTCACTAAAAGTCCCATTAGCATGAATTGTGAACTACCGGGATTCGGTAGACGCTTATGCATATAATAGTACTATTTGGGGACGATCACCCCAGTTCGCGCCTTGACGGTTGATCCCCGTCGTGCCACATTGATTGGTAAGCGAATTTATGCATGAGAAGATTTACACAAACGTGATTATTGTGACGACACGCTAATTTAGATGGGCAAATTGAGTTTCGGGCTAGCTACCCGTTGTTTGTTGTAGTAAGGTAACAATGTCATGCGGCTTGTAATAATCCAGTTAACGAAATAATGCTTTATGCATTGAATTACGATATATTGTCTGACTAGCAATACAGGGTCTTATCATTGATATTATGTTCGTGTTTTGGTTTTATATAACCATATTCATATAACGGTTTTTATTTAATCTATACAACGGTATAGAACGTATTGTATCATGTTTTTACGACAATGGTTCGTATACTGATTTTGAAGGCAAACGACTATATTATAATTTTGATAAGGATTTGTATAAAATGACTTCGGCTATTTTATGGCCTATTACAAAGATTTGTACAAAATGATTTTCGGTAATAATTTTATACCGATGTTATATTGATGGATTTCATTAAACTCTATGAATTCACTCGGCGTTTTCGCTGACCTTTTATTTTATCATGTTTTATCTCAGGTACTTGAAGGTAATTCTCGGGAAGACAACAAAGAATTCATGGTCCGCACTTAAATAATAATTTCCATTCAAATGCTTTGTAAACATTGTATGAAATACTATGACTTGGGACCTATGTAAAATTTTATATTTATGAATGGAAATGCTTTATTATTAAACGGCGCGATTTTTAAGCGTTGTCTATGATGTGAGTAATGTGCTATCCCGTAACACCAACGAGTCTTCCGTTGTATTGAATTGTGTAAATTTGGGGGTGTTACATCGGGCAAGTTAAAGAGCCGCTGGTCTGGTCCATTCACCGTCGCCAAAGTCTTTCCCTATGGCACCATTGAGCTTTCTCAGCCAAATGGGCCCAATTTTAAGGTGAATGGCCAGCGCGTAAAGTTGTACTTTGGTGAGTACATCTCTCATGAGATGATTCCATCCCTCACCACGTTTCCCATGAACTAGTTTTGGGTCGAGTCAGGCTCGCGACTCGGTTAACAAAAAAAGCGCTTCTCGGGAGGCAACCCGATTATCTATCTATCTTTTTCTGTTTTTATAATAAGTGTAGGGGGAGACCCTTGTATGTGTTTGTTGTCTTCTTTCTTATCATGTGCAGGGATTCGAGCTTTCAAAGATCCATTCTTGATGACTTTTGACGACCCGTGATTCCGTCTACCCGTGTTCTCGGTTCTATCCTAAACTCTTTTGATTCTCTATTTTATATTCTTCAATATTAAAATAGGAATCACTTTAGTTGTCTCTTCCTTAGCAAGATTTAAACAAAGTGCCCAATGTCCTAAGTATAGGGGGGTTTAATCCCACATGCTTAAACATTGAGGGCAATGTTTATATCAAGTGTAGGGGGGACTTCTATCGAAGTAAGTGGTCTTTTCCATGAATTTGCCCTCATTTTAACCAGAAAACTCGGTTTTTCGATATTTTTCAAAATTTTTAATCTATGTTGGCCTAGTTGTATAGTAGTATTCTCCTTTGTTATCGTTATTTACTTTCCTTGCTTAAATAAAGTTTAATAAAGTGGTTTTAAATTTTTCAAAGTCGTGAATATTTTGACTCAACCCGAGTTTACTTATCTAAGTTTACTCCAGCTAGTATCCTTAACGTGTTTAAGTCAAGTTTTGCTAGGCTTTTATATAAGGAACTTTAAAACGCGAAAGTCTTAACTCTTACGGGTTAAGAACAAGAACTTTTCGCAAGTTCCTATAATTGATCCTAGAGAGTCGTTTATCAAGGGAACTTTAAAATGCGAATTCTAAACTTGAAAAAGTCTAAGAGTTTGCAAGATCCTATAGATGACTCGAAAACCCAAAACTTTGATTTAATTGGCTAATCATCCACGAGTCTCATTCCTTGAGATTTTAAATTATGGAGAACGAGAGATGATAGAGTCAATTATAAGTTCGTTATTCTTTCATGAATTTATGTGAGTTGATTATAAGCCTATTCTCCCATCGCTTGTTAATAAATATATCTGCAATAAATAAGGTTGTACGATTTAAAAAGTTACTTAGCTTCTAGCCCAAGATCGTTTAAAAGTTGCTCGGTATTAATTAGAGTTCATAGCCAAGGCATAACTTATTGAAGCGGGATGCGAAGATTGGCAAGTCCAAAAAGGCCCTAACAAGGCATGAGGGATACATTTTGTTGCTAAAGATCCAAAAGTGATGTGAAGAATCATTTATCGAAAATCAATATGAAGGATCGAGACACACGACGAAAAGCAAATACTCCCCAAAAGATCATGGAGAAGTCTATCCAAAAAGGCCCTAATAAGGTATGAGGATAAATAGATCCAAGTCCTAAAAGGAGGCGGATCGTTGTATATCAAAGTCCAAAATAAAGATTGGAGAAAAATGAAGAGGTCGTGGTCCAAATATGAAGAATCTCTCAAAAAGTTCAAGTGAAGAAATTCCTATTATGAAGAGAAGACCATTATTTCATGAACGTCTCTCAAGATTCAAAGTATGAAGTCGCTGCCAAATATCGGTCCGAGAAAGGTCTCAAATCGTGAAGCGAGTTATGCCAAGATATGAACTTTATGAGGTCCCGAGAAGCAGTTTTAAAAGATTTTGTCCTTTAGCTAACTATTGATTAAATCGTTCTACTTTATTTTTAGCCTAAATAACTATCGAAATAAGTCAACAATGCATCCTCGTGATCATTCAAGAAAATAATAAAATATAAGAGATACACCTAGGAATAAGGGAGTCTAAGTGAATAATTGGGCCACGTGAATTTGTGTTAGTTTGCTAACTTATAATAAAAATGATCTCGTTTTTAAGGTTGGTATGGGGAACGTGAAACTTGAGGATGATAAACGTTCATGGCAGCCAAAACCCAATGTAAGTCTTTGATTTCTTTACTTGTTTCTATCTTTTTATTTTCCTTAAATGTTTAGTAATTAATAAAGGCCAAGGTAGGTTATTTATGATGGAAAATGTAAACCGTGCTTTAAAATTAATGCATTGCATGAGGGCATTGCAATGGTCAAGTGTAGGGGATTTAATAAGTGTGAAAACACTTATCCTTTTACCACTTATTTCCAATAATAACAAGACCAAAACGTGTAATTTATGTCGTAAAAGTTGGAATTATGCGTGGTTTGTGTTTTTATTGTGTTTTAGGACCAAAAGACGGAAAAGGAAGAAAACACGGGCTTTCACGGGCTTTTATCAAAGAAAACGAGAAAAGACGAAGTCAAAAGATCTAGAGTGCAAAAAGAACGGAAGACCAAGGCCTATTCTGAAGATTTATCGAAGAAAAAGTCTAAAGACGGAAGTTTAATGAAGTCGAAGAACTCACGTCTAATTATAGAAGAAAATTAAAAAGACGAGTTCAAATTCCGAGACGACATCGAGAAACACAAAGAATTTAGATCGAGTCGAGAAGAAAAAGAAAGAAAAAAGCATACATGCATTCCCCACTCCCTATATATACCCTCCTAATGACACATTAGGAGGGTGGTTAGTCATTAGCTAGTTTGAATTTTCTTTGTTTTAGTTTTCATTTTAGAGAGAGAACGTGTTTAACTTTCTCTCACTAAAACTTCATCTTTTCTTTCAAATTAAGCTTTTTTTAATCTTTATATTAGAGTTTCATTAATCAAAAGTTCAAGTTTAAGCTTTTAATCTTTTACCTCTTTCTACCTTTCTTGATTTACTTTAACTTTTTGATCCGAATATTACACTTCACACGTTTGATTTGATGATTTCGTGGTTAAAAGGTTAATCTTTCTTGTTCCTACATAAGCTCATATACGATATAAACTATAAGCTCTTTGTGCTTATTGGTTTATTTCATATTTATAGCTTATTGCATTTTCGGATTATTTAAAAAGTCTAGTGTTTTTTAAAAGATTCGATTTATTAATTTTGCTTATTTTGAGTTTTGAAAGTTGCCAAGTTTATGCTTATTGAGTTATTTAAGGTTCGGTTTAAGTAGCTTATTGTATGTGCTTATCGAGTTTTCAGCTTACCACCAATTTCGGATTAAGTTTGTTTTCGTCGCAATATTGGGGGTTTCAGCATTCCGATCGATTGCTTGTGTCTATCGCAATAACCTATCAAGGGTTCTACTTTGCGATAATTTGGTTTTTAACCTTATTCGATCTGGGATTGCGATCGCTCATTGCGATCGCATATCCCGACGGGACTTAAGGTTATTTTAAGACGAAACTCTCCCCAATTTTAGTTTACAACATTCTGATAGTAGTGCATTGCGACAGAAGTGTTTATGTTATTCCGATCTGGACATTCCGAGAGATACATTGCGATAGAGTTGAACATTGCGACAACACCACATTCCGACAGCATTTACTTTGTTATTCCGACGGGTATTCAGATGAACATTCTGATGGCTTTTCACCGTTATTATTCCGATGACTTGTTTTAATAACATTCCGATGGTTCTACTTTTGGTGCATTCCGATAGAAAGGACTTGTTACATTCCGATTAATTAAGTTTGTTAAGTTTTAAAGTTTGACAAAGTTTTATATTTTAGTTTAATCTTGTAAAAGCTTCTACTTTACTCAACGACAATCATTGGCTTTTAGTTTAGAATTAGATAATCTATCCAAAACATCCTCTTGTTCACCAAAAGACAATTGAGTCACACTTTAAACTGGTAATCAATTCGAAAAGACTTGGAACAACAAAATTATTTTATACTTGGCCAAAAGCCAGTTATTAAAAAGCAACTTCTAGGTTTGCATCACAAAATTGTCCCACAGAAAATAAGTTGTGACCGAGACCTTCCACGTAATACACTCTTGAAATTATAACATTCCCAATATGTTATTCATCGTAACCCATTATCTTTGCAATATGATCATTCCCAAATCGAACCATACCAAGAAACTTGCTGACGAAATTTCTGAGCTGAGAGCGATCTCCGGTCATATGCTTGGAGCAACCAGAGTCCAAATACCAGAGAACAATTTGGACCACCTATTTTCAACAACAACAGTAGACAATGCATTGGAAACTATTGCTTCCGGAGTGTTAGCAGATGTTGGGAATAAATTTAGGCCAGAACACTTGAACGCTGACAAGAACAACTTAAGCGTTGACAAGAGCAAAGTGAGCGCTGACAGCATAAGCGTTGACAAGTTAAAGTCAAGCGTTGACAGATTGAAGACAAGCACTGATGGAAGATGTGAGCTACACGTTTATTATATTCTAGATTACTTCTAGTAAGGATAGAAACGACAATGTATTTTCTATGTTTATCTTTACCTAGAATAGTTGATTCGTAGCTTATTGTACAAGACTTCTTGTTCTATAAAAGAAGATCTTTTAGGTTAAAGTCAAATATCAGTTTTCATAGTATTCGCAAGTTAAACCTTTCATTGTAATCAACACGATTATTCTAATACAAGTGAAAGTTTGTTTAACATCATTGTGTTTTAGATCAAGTGTTAATTCCGCATAACACTTTGTTACTTTACTCATAAGCAAAGGTTTCTCTACGTGTAGTACTTGATCTAATCTCATATACACAAAGCTTAATCGATCTAAGTTTGGGATCAACAAGTGGTATCAGAGCTTGTTGAGAAACTTTTGATCTTTAAGTAACGCAAGAACCCTAAAAACCCTAAAATTCTCAAAACCCTAAAAAAAACATCATGTCTGGCACAAATCAACCTCCTGCTTTGCTTCAAAACAACTTCTCAAACCCTAGTATCAAAATTCCCATGTTTGATGCCAGGAACTTTGAGCTTTGGAAGTCCAATTTTGAGCAATACATAGCTATTCATGACTACACTCTTTGGGAAATTATCGAATATGGGAACACATTCGATAAAGCAGCAAAGATTACTGCTGCTATTGCCACAAGGACAGCTGTTCCTAATTGTCCTGAATCTGATAAGGTGGAAAAGCCTGAAGATGGGAGAGCTGTTGCTGTTGAAGATATAGCCAAGAAGAGGGTGGACATTAAAATCTTGAATATCTTGAAACATGCCCTAGGTCATGAGAATCAGCACAAGTACAAACGATTTGAGTCTGCAAAAGAGCTTTGGGAAGCTCTTGAAGTAGCACATGGTGGCAATGCTGACACAAAAGAAGAAAAGAAGAAGCAACTATTGCATGAGTATGCTGTCTTTAAAGCTCAACCTAATGAGAATCTCAGCAGTGTGAGAAGTAGACTTCTTGACATCACAAGTCAACTTTCCTTCATGGGAAAACAGATTGATGATCCTGAATTGAATGCTACTTTTCTCAAAAGCCTTGGTGATGTATGGAAGATTGAGACAAGATCCATTCTTGTCAATAATACCCACAAGACTTCCAGGTTTGATGACATCTTCAACAAGTTAAGACTATTGGAAAATGAATGGCAATTGGAAAGTGATAACAAATCTTCCAGCAGCAACATGGCCTTCTTTTCACAAAGTGAAGGCCAATTTGATTCCATGAACTTCTATGGACATTCAGCAACTGGATCTCAAGGTGTCAGCGCTGGATGTCAATCTGTCAGCGCTGGATCATATCCTGTCAACGCTTTGTACTCAAGCGCTGACACACACAATCATGGCGCTGATAGAATTAAACCTGCTGGTTTTGATCTTGATACTGTGTGTGCATTCATTGCTTCTTTGCCCAGTGATTCAAGGATTACATGTGAAGATCTTGAGCAGATAAGTGATGAACAATTGGAAGAGATGGACATCAAGTGGACTATGGCTCTTGTAAGTTTAAGAGCAAACAGGTTCAATAAAAGGTTCAAGAAGAAGATGACCTTTAATGCTAAGGATGTTGCTGGATTTGATAAATCCAAGGTGGAGTGCTACAACTGTCATAGGATGGGGCACTTTATGAGGGAATGTAGATCTCCAAGAAGATCTGATGCTGGGAAGCCTTCTAGCCAAATGATTAAGAACCCAGATCCTAAGGATATGGTTGCTGTTCAACAAATTGATGGTGTTGGAGAATGGGATTGGAGCTGGATGGCTAAGAATGAAGAAGAGGACAGAGCTTTGGTTGCTGAAGTTAAAGAAGAGCATGTTGAATATGCTCTCATGGCACACTCCTCCTCTTCATCAGATAATGAGGTATATGATGATGCTTTCTGTTCTAAGGGTTGTCGTTTAAATACTGAAAAATTAAAACAAGAGATAGTTAAATTATTAGATGAGGCAAGTACTGAAAGATGCAAAGTATCTAACTATCAAGTTGCTCTTACCCAAACAGAAAAGACAGTATCTGAGTATAAGAAAATGGAGTTTGATTTAAAGGATCAAATAAATATCTTAAAACATGAGTTACATCAGAGTAAGGATGTTCAAGATATAGTAAATAGGGTTAATCTTGATTTGATAGCTCAGTTAGAGGAGGCTAACAAAAATAAAGATAATGTGAGTCTTAAAATCCAGAGATTTGATAAGGCCACACAATCCCTAGGAGAGTGTGTTAGTAAACAAAGAGACTCTAAGGATATGAGTGGGATTGGGATGAATAATTATACTGTTGTTCCACCACCAGCTGGGGATTTCTATGGTGTCCAATCAAAGGACTTATCTTGGACTGGCTTGCCAGAATGCCAAGAGGAGGAGTTTATTCCTCCACCTAGAGTGACTTCCCCAGTTGAAGAATATCAGCAAAAGCTGACTGACCTAGAAGAGTGGAAGAAAGCTAACCACACTTTGTTTGTTAAGGGAGGGTTGTTGTGTGAAAGTCCAAATGAGCCCACACCAATCACAAAACCAATTGATGATCCTAAACCTATTAAGATCACACACCCTACCACTGGCAAAGCTGTTGACCTTGGCCCACAAGCTGTTAGAAAACCTAGTGTTAAGTATGCAGAGATGTATAGGAATACTAGGTCTCCAAAAAGCCAAGTTAGTAATCATGGAACAGGCTTCTTTGCTTCTAGACCTAAGACTATGTCTAGAAAAGCTTGTTACACATGTGGGAGCTTTTCACATTTGGCCTACAAATGTGTCAACGCTTCCAATGTCAACGCTGATAGGAACCATTTCAGCGCTGAGAAAAGTCAACATAGGTCAAACACTGTCAGACCCAATACCTTTGTGAACAAAAGTTCACAAGTTGTTAGACCAGCCCCATTCTTTTCTAGAGGTTCTAACACACAAGGCCTAAGACCTTTTCAAAAATCAAATACTTGGTCAAATAGGCAATGGGTTCCTGTAGCAAACCCTAGGTTCAACACTGATAAGAGCAATCAGGGCGCTGACAAGAGAAATTTCAGCGCTGACAGACAAACTGCTAAACCTAGGTATTTGCAACCACAGGGAAATAGGTCTAAAGCTTCTACTAGCTTAACATGGAGACCAAAACAAGTCCAAAACCCTAATTCTACTGGTATTTCTATGACATGCAACAGGTTTCATTATATTTCAAAGGCATTGTCAACACCAATTGGGGTTAACTGGGAATTTCATTCAAACAGGGATGAAAATGGGGTTGTTATGAGAACCAAGTCTGTTCTTGTTGAACAACCAAATGAATCCAAGTCTTCCAAGGCTTGGGTTCCCAAAGAAAACTAATGTGTTTTCTTTATGTGCAGGGCATTCAGAAGAAGATCAATGATTATGGATACTGGGATAGTGGATGCTCAAGGCACATGACAGGAAAGGAAGACTATCTGACCAATTTCTCTCCTATTCAAGATGGTGATAAGGTATATTTTGGAGGGGGCTACGGCACCATTACTGGAAAAGGAACCCTTGTCACCAACAATCTACGGTTTGAGAATGTCTTCTTGGTGAAAGATCTGGATTATAATTTGTTTAGTGTATCACAAGTGTGTGATAACAAAAATAAGGTTCTTTTCACAGATACTGAGTGCTTGGTGTTAAGTAAAGATTATAAGCTCCCTGAGGAGAAATACATAGATTTTAGAACACCAAGGCATAAAGACATATATAATGTGAATCTTAATGGAATTAAGGTAAATAATAAAATGTCATGTCTGTATGCTAAAGCCTCAGTAGATGAAAGTAATCTTTGGCACAGGAGATTAGGGCACATAAACTTTAAGAATATTAATAGGCTTGTGAGACTTGGTTTAGTTGATGGTTTGCCTGAAAAGGCTTTCCACAATGACCACTCTTGTGTTGCATGCCTTAAGGGCAAGCAGCACAAGGTCTCTTTCAGGTCTAAACAGGTGCACTCTAGTTCTAAACCACTTCACTTATTGCATATGGACCTCTTTGGTCCAACTAATATAGAAAGTTTGAAGGGTAAATCATATTGTTTTGTTATTACTGATGATTACTCCAGGTTTACATGGACTTTCTTTTTAGCCAAGAAAAGTGAAACTGCCCTAAGTCTGATTAATTTCATTACCCAGATTGAAAAGAAGAATGGTAATGAGGTCAAAATTATTAGAAGTGACAATGGGGGTGAGTTTAGAAATCAGTTGTTGGATGATTTTTGTGCCAAGAAAGGGATTACTAGGCAGTTTAGCATAGCTAGAACCCCACAGCAAAATGGGGTTGCTGAAAGGAAGAATAGGACCCTTATTGAAGCAGCCAGAACCATGTCGGCTGATGCCCACTTTCCTATAGCCTTTTGGGCTGAAGCTGTTAACACAGCTTGTTATGTTCAGAATAGGGCATTGGTCAACAAGATACATAATAAGACACCTTATGAATTACTTTGCGGAAGGAAGCCAAATATTGGTTTTCTGAAGCCTTTTGGATGTCATGTAGTTGTTCTAGAAACTAGTGAGGCCCTAGGTAAATTTGATTCAAAAGGTGATGAAGGCTACTTCATGGGTTATTCAGTGCAGAGTAAAGGATATAGGGTTTACATTAAAAAGTAAAAACGTATACTTGAAAAAGTACATGTTAGGTTTTTAGAAAGTAAACCTAGTGATCCTGAAAGTGGTCCAAATTGGTTGTTTGACTTAGAACCTTTATCTAGAGCTTTAAATTATATGCCTGTTACTGATCCAGACATTGTGAAGGTCACTTCAAGTGTTTTGGAAAAGAGAATTGGTAATGTTTCAGGTATACAGGTTGCTAAGGAGGATGGACCACCAGCAGTTAAATCATCTCCCACACAAGAATTTGTTACACTTCCTATATGGACAGATGAGTATTATGCTGCTGCTACTGCTGCAAGGAAAGATAATGGTGGTGTTCAAATACCACCAAATACAAACATGCATGATTCTTCAGGCGCTGACAAAGGGAAATCAAGCGCTGACACGACCAATTCAGACGCTGATGGCTCCAACGCTGACAACACCAGTTCAAGCGTTGTTAGCCCAAACGCTGACAAACAAGGATCAGACTTTGGAGACACCTTTACACAGCTTTTCTCTTCCCATTTTGAACAGGGTGGACCTTCCAATATCCATGAAGAGATTTCTATTGATCAAGAAGAATCTGAAGAAGATATTGGCAACTTGGAGCGTGAAATTGAGGACACCAGACTTTTTGAAGGAGGAGTTCTCACTTCCACAGCAAAGGATCACCCCACATCTCAAATCATTGGTGATGTTATGGCTCCAGTTCAGACAAGAAGATCCCATCAAGGTCTTGGTGGATTTATTGCCAATATACACAAGAAGGTTGATACCCCTCTTGTACAAGCATGTTTGTTTGCCTGTTTTCTGTCACAGGAAGAACCCAAGAAAATTTTTGATGCTCTCAAGGAACCAAGTTGGGTGGAAGCTATGCAGGATGAGCTTCACCAATTTGCTATACAGGATGTTTGGGAGCTGGTTGATTGTCCTAGATATGTGAGACCAATTGGGACAAGATGGGTTCTAAGGAACAAGAAAGATGAAAGAGGCATTGTGGTCAGAAACAAGGCACGTTTGGTAGCCCAGGGATATACACAAGAGGAAGGAATTGATTATGAAGAAGTTTTTGCACCAGTTGCAAGAATTGAAGCTATAAGAATTTTTCTAGCTTATGCCTCTTGTATGAATTTTACTGTTTACCAAATGGATGTGAAGAGTGCTTTCCTCTATGGGACAATTGTTGAGGAAGTATATGTCATGCAACCTCCTGGTTTTGAAGATCCTGAAAATCCAGACAAGGTTTATAGAGTGAAGAAAGCAATGTATGGACTTCATCAAGCCCCAAGAGCATGGTATGGTACATTGTCCACCTACTTGGTGGAAAATGGTTTCAAGAGGGGCACCATAGATCAGACCTTGTTTACAAAGAAGAAAGGAAAACATGTGTTGCTTGTGCAGGTCTATGTTGATGATATCATTTTTGGGTCCACTGATCCAAAAATGAGTGAGGACTTTTCCAAGCTCATGACAGATAAATTCAAGATGAGTGCAATGGGTGAGATGAACTTCTTTCTAGGTCTACAAGTTCAGCAGAAAGAAGATGGTATCTTCATCTCCCAAGACAAGTATGTAGCTGAAATCTTGAAGAAATATGGTTTTTCTCCACATGAGAAGGAGGCTTCCACTCCTATGGATAGACAACACCCTTGGGGAAAAATTGGAGCTGGAAAGGATGTGGATGTTAGGCACTATAGATCAATGATTGGATCATTGATGTATCTTACAGCCTCAAGACCTGACATCATGTTTGCTGTGTGTGCATGTGCACGCCATCAAGTGACTCCCAAAGAATGTCACCTTTTTGCTGTGAAGAGAATTTTTAGGTACCTAAGATGTTACCCAGATCTTGGATTGTGGTACCCAAAAGATTCTCCCTTGGACCTTATTGCATATTCAGACAGTGACTATGGTGGTGACAAGTTTGATAGGAAATCCACAACTGGTGGATGCCAATTTCTTGGGAGCAGATTAATATCTTGGCAATGCAAGAAACAAACAATGGTGGCAAACTCTACAACTGAAGCAGAATATGTGGCTGCAGCTGCTTGTTGTGGACAAGTCTTATGGATTCAGAACCAACTGTTGGATTATGGGTATAATTTTATGCATACCAAGATTTTTGTAGACAATAACAGTACTTTATGCATTATTAAAAATCCTGTACATCATTCTAAAACCAAACACATAGAAATTAGACATCATTTTATAAGAGATTGCTTTGAGAAAGGTTTAATACAACCAGATAGGGTAGACACTGAAGATAATGTAGCTGATTTATTAACTAAAACTTTTGATGCTGGAAGATTTCAATATTTGGTAACAAATATTAGAATGGTTAATCTCACTTAATATGTGTTTTGGAACCTTTTTGTAAAAGTATGTACAGGATAATGCATTGTTATTGGTCTTTGTGATGATTTAGATTTTCCACATTATTTTTCTAACACTGACAAAGGTAAATGCAACGCTGTCAAGTGTTATTTTGCCGTTGTTGGAGATATTATTGTTTAACGCTGACAAGAGTTCCTTCAACGCTGTTAAGTGTTGTCGGGACGCTGTCAGCAACAAATGTTAGTTTTGTGGTTTTCATCTAAATGTGCAGGTGATGGTAGCTTTATGCCATTGGATACAGAGTTGCTTATGGATCTTTGAAGAGCTATCTGGACATTTTTTGTTTATGGATGATGGTTGGAATATTTATATTCCTATCTTGACATAAATTTTTATTGTTCATATATATATTTTGAGAACTCATGTATCATAGTTTGAGGGGAGGTTTAAGGAACCTTTAGGACTCTTGGGTATTCTTATATTACTCTCATCACAATTCTAGATTGTGTCCACAGGTGAGTATGGGTTAGTTTTACTAAACCATGAGGCACTGTAGCATGCATAGTATATCAACTTTGCATGCTGCCAAGACATTTTTGACCTAGAATTGGTTGTGGTCTGTTGGGTGGCTTGGGAATTCTTTTGATATGGGTTTTACCTGGGAGTAACAAGGATTTTATGAGGTAACTTGGTTGTTAAGAATTTTGGTTAGCAAGGGACACTAGAGGACTGTTATGTCTATCTTGCTTATGCAAGTGTGCATAACTGGACAGTGCTTGCCGCCCTATGATAATTATCAGCTTTTGGTTATCTTCTCTAGGATAAATTACTTGTTAAGGTCATTTTTCACTTTTTAAAACAATTTTATTTTTGGACGCTGACAAGATTTTTCCAAGCGTTGTTGTGACCAAAATGGACGCTGACATGGCTTTAGGCGAACGTTGACAAGATTATAGCCGTTGGGCGTTGATGGGTTATATTTGACCGTTGACAATCAATGGGACCTACCCAGTTGTAACTTTTTGACATATTTTCAAGCCGTAATTTTAGGAGTTGTTACTTTCATTAAATGCATGAGATAACTTATAAACTTTTTCAATATTTTCATGATTGATTTTTGAAAATCTTTGCCTATTTTTGGGCCAATCACGTGCATTCATCCACTCCTATAAATTTGGCTCCTATTTTTAAACAGGGTATCTATAATTCTTGTCTAACACTTTTCTCTTATCAACCTTCATCTTTTATACATCAAATTAACAGCTTTCATCAATGGCACCAAGATTTAACTCAGCAGAATTGGATTTGGGGTTCAAGTCTCAACACAACATGATTGCTTATCTTGTTGCTGATAATACTTTGTTCCCTCAATACACTCAGATGGTGGAGTAATTGAATGCATCCCCATTAAGGTATGCTCTTTCTCATGCCCCACTTATTCCAGTCACACACATTAAACAGTTTTGGAACACTGTCAGTTCCTCAACAGTTAATGGAGTGACAACATTGAATTCTATTGTACATGGGAGACCTTGGGTGGTTACTGAGGCCTTGGTACGTCAGGCCTTGCATCTTAATGATGCTGATGGTATAACCATGCTTCCCATATCTGAAATAGAACAAGGGCTTAGGGCTTTGGGATACCCTATTCCTGATGAAGGTACTCTTAATAAGTACCATAAGCAGGAATTTCCCCCAGCCTAGAAGTACCTAATTCACATTCTCCTTCAATGTTTGAGTCCCAAATGTACTGCACACAATGAGATCAATAGATCCATTGCAACTGCTATTGTGTGTATTGCAACAGGGCAAAATTATAACTGGTCTAAAATGATTTTTGAAGGAATGTGTAAAAACAAGGGGACAAAAATGACTTTAGCTTATCCCCGTTTTCTGCAAATGGTTTTTGATGCTCAAAGATATTGTTCAAGGGATCACAATGACTTTTATAAGATCCCTGAACAAAAGAAGGCTATTTTTACCAAGATGAATTCACCACCTCATAGAGACCTACCATTAACCCAAGCCATGCTTGCTGTTATTGCAGCAGCACAGCCCCAACCAGACCCTCAACCTCATATTGACCCTCAACCACAACTTGAACCTATCCCTGAACCTTTACCCTCACCTGACCAAATGCAAATAGACCAAAATCCCTTCGACGCTGACACATCTAATGTGGGCGTTGATATGCCTATTTCAACCGCTGACACCCAACCATCACAATCCCAAACACCCCTTAACCAACCTACATCTACACCTTCTTCTACACCATCTTCCACACCACCAGAATATAGGTTGATTAAACGCCAAAGGACTGCTGGAGTGTTCTCCTCTGGTGGTCCTAGCCATGTAGCAGAGAGAACCACCACCACAAGTGTGGCTGGTAACCTGGATGAGGTTGAGACTATTGGTTCTGGCTTAGAAGCTGGCCAAGACAGTCCCACCATAATTAAGTCCTCATCCTTGCCCAATGAACCTAACTTGGGAGGTCAAATTCCCATTTTGGAAGAGGGCAGACTGGAACCAATGACGCTTTTAGAATTGACGGCTGTCTGCATTAGCTTGCAAAAGCAAAATGCAGACTTGGTACACATTGTCAGTAACCAAGGCCTTGAACTCAAAGAATTGAGGGAGAGGATTGTTGTTTTGGAGAGTGCTCACTCAAGGGGAGGTATGGAGGAGTCTTCCAAAGGGGAGGAAGATCAAAGAAATCTGAGTGATAAGAGCAGTCAAGATGGTCAATCATTGGATATTGCTGAAGCTCTTACTACATTGAAGGAACAAAAAGGTTTTGATACGTCCTTAATCTCTCCAACAAATTTAAATTTATCATTTACAGATATGTTGAGGGAGGTTACACAAGGCGCTGAGGGAAAATATTTGAGCGTTGACAAGACAAGTTTGGACGCTGACAGAAGTATTTTGGGCGCTGATAGAGGAAATTTGGGCGTTGACAGATCTGCATATGGAGGTGATGTATTCCAGTCATCATCTATCATCAAAGATGTTCCTACTCAGGTATTATCATCTACCCTACCAACAATTGAACCAACAGATAAGGGTAAGGGTAAGTTGGTAGAAGAAAATGTTCCAAAGAATGCAGCTCAGGTTGAATTTGATAGAAGATTGGCTGAGCAAATGATGGAACAAGGTGAGAAGGAAAAGTCACCATTTGTTGTGACTTCTGAAGAAGAAAGTGATGGAGCTAGCTCAGATTCAAGTGTGATGATTGTTGAACCAGAAAGACTTGAGTATGGTGATGAGCTTGCTAGGGAAAGGCTGAGAGATTTGAAGTTGCAAATTGATTTTGATATGCCAGAGGTAGTTCAGATGTACAATTCTTGGGAAGAAAGCTGTATGGATAATCCAGACTTGACCATTTCAGATCAAATATGGGGTTTGGAAATTCTTCTTAGAGTTCAGCAGGATTGTAAGGTGATGCTGAAGTACAAGGCAAGCAACATTCTCTCTGAATTGAAAAGGGATAGAAGGAAGCTCTACTTTATGTTGCTCAAATGTCATGGAGTTGGATGGACACATCAGAAGCTGAAGGCTTTGACATTTGATGAGTTGGAACATAGGGCTTATCCTATTTGGGTGAAAGTGCAAGAAGAAAACACTTTCAGACTTCTTTCAGATGAAAGAAAGGAGCAACTTGCAGAAGAGATGGCAATCAAGAAAGCTATGATAGTTCCTAGACCAGTAAAGAAGGGATTTATTCTTGAGTTTCCAAAAGATATGAATCAACTATATCCAAGTGAAGCAATCATTAGAAAGAGCCTAAAGCTCTCCCCATTAGAAGCTTCAGATATGGTGCATGTGTTACCACTAGATTCCAGGAATCCAATTGTAAGTTATGAGGAAGATGAATGTGGATTCTGGAAAATTGGACGATTTGGCAAGGAGGTACACACTTTTACCACTCTCATATCTTTATTTGCAAGTTGTGATAGAGAAGACTTGGTAGACCTTTGGAGGTTACTAGAGACCAAGTATGAGGCTGAAGCACCAACTTCAGCCAATGGAATAAAACTTTGGACCACATTCAAAAGAATGTGTGGGACAAAAGAAGAAGATCCTGAAATATGGAAGGATCTTGAAGATGACCTCAGTGGTCTTCAATGGAGGTTATATTCAGCTGCAGGTGTATACCATTTGAGTTCTACAAAGTTTGCTGAGTATTTACTTGTAGATGCTCAGTATTTCATATCCAAGGCTGTTTTGGAGAAGATGAAGGACACCCAGTTGGAGATAGACTATACAAGTGACGTGGCAAAGAATTTGATCAGATTTATTTATCATCAATATGACAAGGTTTGTCAGACTCCTCCAAATCCTTAATGTTTATTCAGAAACTTGATCATAAGAGTGGATATCAAGTTTAGGGGAGGATTGTTGGGAATAAATTTAGGCCAGAACACTTGAACGCTGACAAGAACAACTTAAGCGTTGACAAGAGCAAAGTGAGCGCTGACAGCATAAGCGTTGACAAGTTAAAGTCAAGCGTTGACAGATTGAAGACAAGCACTGATGGAAGATGTGAGCTACACGTTTATTATATTCTAGATTACTTCTAGTAAGGATAGAAACGACAATGTATTTTCTATGTTTATCTTTACCTAGAATAGTTGATTCGTAGCTTATTGTACAAGACTTCTTGTTCTATAAAAGAAGATCTTTTAGGTTAAAGTCAAATATCAGTTTTCATAGTATTCGCAAGTTAAACCTTTCATTGTAATCAACACGATTATTCTAATACAAGTGAAAGTTTGTTTAACATCATTGTGTTTTAGATCAAGTGTTAATTCCGCATAACACTTTGTTACTTTACTCATAAGCAAAGGTTTCTCTACGTGTAGTACTTGATCTAATCTCGTATACACAAAGCTTAATCGATCTAAGTTTGGGATCAACAGCAGATACATATATAAGATTATCAGAATTGCTAACATTTGTATGACCCTTAGATTTCCTGCATTTTCTAATGTGAGTTTTAGCACTAACAGGTTTTGCTGTTCCAACTTTCTTAGGTTTTGGATTATTCGCAGGCACTACAGTGGGAGTAGACCTATTTAAAGGGCACTTGTTCCTACAGTAGTGTCAGTGTTCCTAGTTAAAGGACACGCTTGTGTGTTGATAGCCTTGGTACTCCTAGTTAAAGGGCACTCTTTCTTCGCTGTAGTGGGAGTGATCCTAGTTAAAGGGCACGCATTTCCTACTATAGTGAAAGTTCTACCAGTGGGGCGCCACAACCAACCAACTTGGGTTAACACTTTCCTAGTCGGTTTCCATTCTAATCCATTTTTCCGGGCATGCATCTCATTCACATGATCAATAAGGCAAGAATCATGACGAGTAGAAAACATACATTCATTGCAATTCCAACATTTCAAATTAGAATTCACAATAGGCTTAGAATGCTGTACAACGACAGAGCCTTTAGGTTTAGCTACATGATTATTTTTATTCAAAACATAAATAACATTCCTAGGATGGGCTTCTACTTTCTTCTTCACTTGACTACTAGATGGGGGCAAGATCCTATCATTCTTCTTGTTTCTTTTAAGCTTAGATCTTTGAGCCTTAGTAGTGGTGCTTACTCCTGTAGAAGGAAACACGGGAATATTAGAAGCTGGTTTTGATTCCGCCTTATCTTTAGTGACCAAAGTTTGAGATGGTTTAGTCCTAGGGCCCTTATTAAATGGTGTGACGGCTATAAGGTTCCTTTTGATTGCACTAGAGGACGATGTTGAGACAGTGGCTGCGTTATCCACAACATTCTTACCTTTTAGAGTACGAAGTGTTTCCTTTAACTCAGCCAAGACCAGATTTTTATCACAAATTTGTTCCCTCAAATCAGATATTTCCACCGACTTTCGATTCAATTGTTCAATCAACGATTGATTCTATGCAGTGGTATTAGCACATGCGGGCTTTACTGAATCGAAGAGTCGTGTATTTTTCTGTTTTAAGTTATCAACTTTGGACAAAATCTTAGGAACTCGATTATCTAGATCAAGTTTAAAATTCTCAACGGCCTCAAGTACGTTCACACAGTTAAGCTCCTTAGATTTCTCTATTTCTATCGGCAAAGATGTAGCAACTTTGTCACTTGGCTGACGCTGTTTTGATTGTAAATTTAATCGAAAATTCTTTCCAAAGTTTGCATCATCGATATTAACACCTTCGAATGACGTTTCAAAGATTTCTTGAATAAATTGTTGCTTGCATTCAAGCGAACTACAATGTGTTTAAATCTCATCAAAACGTTTTGAAAGCGAAGAATATAAATCTTGAAGCTTAAAAAATTTAGCGTCAGATTCGTGACAAGTACTATCTACCACATTATCCACAGATTCGACATTATGCACAATAGAATCATTATCAACACTTTTATTCACACAGACGGAAACTATATCATGAGACATCACTTGCTTCAGAAGCTAATCATTTTGGCGTGAAACCCGTTCTATTTCAAGTAAACTGTTTTCATAAGCATCATCCATTTCATTGAAAACACGTCTAACTTCTTCTATTTCCAAAAGCAAATCTTGATCAAGATTACTAAGACAAGCTTTAACATTCTTTACAAACGGAACAATTTCATCTCGGAACGCAGCTCTAGTGTGCTCAATGTTCCATTCACCTTCTGTTATGGCCGAAGCTGTCGTACGTTCCAAAACGACCTTGTCAAAATCGGCTAAGTGTTGGTGTACCGCATTTAAGTTAACGGACGCCTTACTTACCAGTGGAATTAACTTCGTTAAATCTGTTTTGACAAGTGTAGGAGACGTACTAGGAGGGTTTTCATTTGACAAACTTTGAGGCATAAGAACTGTCAATTCAGCTAATTCCTTTTGTAAGCGAATGCGGGTCTTTTTAGAAAGTTGATCTTTATTATACGTATCATAATCAATCGTATGGAATTTTGAAAGCATTTTAGAATGAGTTTCTTCCGCAAGTGATTGTGTCTCCTCAGTACTACGAACAAAAGGTGCTTCTTTCGATTTACCAATTATGGTCATATCATAAAGACCGGGAATATATTCCTGAGCTTATTTTGCATAACCGGGATTAAGTGGTAAATCTTGAAGACGCTTAAGTTCGAGTTCTTTAAATGATTTAGTTAAAAGATGAACCTTTTTTGTGGAAGCGTATTGTTTTAAAAGCTGTTGTTCTTTGAATTTAAGAAGTTTGGTAGCATTAATTTCCGATTCAAACTTTTTACACTCGAGAGTTTCGAAATCCATTTTAAGTTTCTGAAAATCATTGACAACCGACTCTTTTGCTTTTAATTCATTGGAAAGATTAGCTTTTAATGATTCTATTTCTTTCAAGTGTTCAATCTTTTCAAAACGAAATTGGTCAAATTCAGAACATTTTATTTTCTCTGCTTGAGGGATGATGAGACTGCAACTATACATAGTCTCATCGTCCAAATCGGGCTTAAAATGCATAAAATATCATTAAAACTGCCAAATATATGCTCGTGTTTGTTGGTTGTGTATTTTAGGTACGATATTGAGGAAAATGGCAAAAGATCACAAGAATCATTCAAAAACGAACACGGGAAACGAAGCCGCACAATGAACCGGACCCAAATATGGAATTTCCAAAATGACCTTGAAGAATTGAAGATTGGCAACATTGGTCCCTCATGTTTGAAGACTTGGCAATTTATACCCTGGCATAACTCATAAAATGCATTGAGGTCCCTAAATTATCAAGATATTACAAGAGAAGTCCTTGGAGAATGAAGAATGTGCATGAATAGTCCTTATTTAAAGTTTGGAATTACATTGGGCCAAAATCAGCAAGTTGTCCAAACTTATTTACAAGGGAAAGGAAGTTATGTTGCTGTTTATACATATTGAACAAAACAAGAAACCATGGGGACTGAATCTGCCAAGACAACCAAACCCATTACCACCAATCATCCTTCCACCTCACCACCAACAGCCAACCACAACACTACACCTCACCACCCCCCTCCATGTCACCTTCCACCCACTATTATTAACTGATTAATAAATCAGTTAAATACTTTCCCTCCTAACACCTTTTTTAAACTAATTTTCCCCCAAAACGGATTAAAACTTCCCCAAATCACACATAAACCCTAATCTTAATTACCTATCAAAACAAAGGGGTATTGGCTGTTAATTTCCAGAACAGTGATTAAGGTCACTCTCATCTATTCCCACCTCCCAAAACGTCCATCACTTTCCCACATCAACCAACCCATGTGTCCCCTGCCCCACAAAGAAGAAGAAAACAAAGATGGTCCAGAGAATCAACGTCTCACACATACTACTTGCTCCCAAAGCTATAACAAACGATCAAGATCAAGTTTTAACAGCTGGCACATCACCATCATTCACGTGAAGCCTCAAGACCTTTTGACCAAGAATTTTAGCAAGGGCATTTCAGGGAAATCAAGAGCTAGGGTTTCACATTGTTTTATTGATTCTAGATAGTTCTATCAGTAGTATATATAGGAGACGCATGTGTCCCTATACCTTTGTTCCAGATTTTAGTTTCAAACTTTGTAATCCCTTTTTAGTTAAATAAAGTTGGTATTTTTATTAAAAAAATTGTAATTCCTTTTGTTTATTAAAAGTTGGTAAATGTTTTTAAACTAGAATCTGAGTTCCATTTAAAGTTTTACTCAAACATTTTGTGTTTGAGATTTTCAGAAAAAGATTCTGAAAATTGGTGGATTTTGGTAAATCCTTGTTTCAAGATTTGGTTTGCAGGTTTGTAAGCTAGTTTGGTGTAAGTGTTTTGAAAGAAAAAGAGTTTGAGAAAAGTTTTTGAAAAGGATTGAAAGGTTGGAAAAATCAGATTTTGCATATTTTGCTTGTGTTTGCTCATTTTTCTTAGCAGGTTTGTTGCTTGCTTGTTGATCAAGGTTCAGCATAGACCCGAGTCTATTTGGAGGTGGTTAAGCAACCACTGAGGGACCTGGATGTAGGTCCCTCTTGGTAAATCCTTTTGTCCATTTTCAGTTTTCAAAAATAGGGTGTATATGTGATTTATGTGACTTATGCTTGAAAGTTGTTAAATTGTGAGTTTAAGTGGTTTGATTATGCTTATTATGCATGTTTAGGTCTTGTTAAGTCAGTTTGGATAGGTTTTGTATGCATTTGCTTTGAAAAAATTGATTTGTAGTATTTAAAGGGGTGTTTGGATTAAGGATTAATTTAGGTTTAATGAAGTGCATATTGATTTAAAACCTGTTAAATACACTCATCAGTTAGTTAATAGGTGATTTTAGTATAAGGTTTTCAGTTTGGAGTAGTTTAAGTCATATTTGTATGCTAAAAAAATGACAACATAGCTAAAAATAGTCAACTGCCTATTATGCTTAATTTTGTGTTTGATTGTGCCTCAAGTTTGATAATCTGCTAGATATTAGGTCATTTTAGGGTTGTGCATTGTTTGTATGCTGTTTTGTGAGCTTGTGTGCAAGATATTAGCCATTGAAATCCATTTGAGTGCCAAGTGTATCAGCAAAATACACTCAGACACATATATGCATAATCAGTAACTTGTGTGCTTATTTGTGTGTATTTTTGGCTAAGATTTGTGCTTGTTTTGTGTTTGATTGACTCCCTACACTCCAACTGAGTGTAGGGGTGCCCCTATTGTCCCACAAAACACCACAAAAATAAGAATCAAGTCCTCTTGATTCATCTCTTCACAAGTGATGATAGCACTTTTTGTTCATCAGTAAAAGTATCATATCTGGGCACGTTTTGATTCCTAAAAGCTTGATTCTTGTTTGTTTGTTGATTAAACTTGTGTTTTAGAGTAAGTAAGTGTTACTGTTTTTGGGTTTTAAAGTTTAAAGAAAAAGAAAAAAAAATTTCAAAAAGGACTGGCCAGGACTCGAACCTGCGCCATCCTCCTCACAATACAACACACATACCGTTACGCCCTTGGGTCTTTTACTGATAAAGACTCAAACCAAACATTATTTAAAGGGGTTTTGTTTGGGCTTTTCAAAAATAAGCCGTAGCTAAATAAGCCAATTCAGGCTTATTGGCTAAGCTTATTAGCTAGTTTTCATTTTTCCTAAGTTTGTAACTTAGTTAGGAATTTTTCTAGCCTAAGTTTGGGTTTTTCTCTTTCTTTATTTATTTTTTATTAGTTTTTATTCACCAGTATTTAGTTAATTAGTTAAAAAATAGTTGAAGTAGTTTTAAAATTTTGTAAAAATAGTTTTTAGGTTTTATTTAAGTAACTTGAGGTTTACAGCCAAAAAAGTTTTCAAAAAGTCTTATTTTTGATTTTATAGGATTTTAGGGTTTTTAGCTAACTTTAAAATTTAATATAAAATTATTAAATAGGTTTTAGAAACTTTTAATTGCATTTTTGTCTTAGTTACATTATTCTAGATTTTTGGTAATTTTTTAGAATTATTTTATAAACTTTGAATTTTTTTGATTATTTTATTATTATTTTATTATTAAAAATTGGAAATTAGTTTTTTCAACTTTTTTCATTTTTCCTAGATTGTAGACACTAAATTAGGAATTTTGTAACTTTTCAAATATTTTTAGGACTTTTCAATTATTTTCTAGAATTAATTTAAGTTTTAATAGATTTTAATAGTTTTTAAGTATTTAAAAATAGTTTTATTTGGTTTTAAAATTTTAAAAAAATACTTTTTAGCTTAATTAGGATATTTTTTAGGTTTACAAACTATAAGATCTTGTTTTGGGCTTTTTAATAATTAATTGTGATTTTTAGGGCTTTAATTAGGATTAAAAAGTCATTATCTAATTAATTAAAAGGTTTTAGCAAGCTTGGATTTTTTGTAAACTCTTATAATATTATTGTGGATTTTTAGTAATTTTTAGGAATTTTTAGGTTAAAATTTTAATTTTATAGTTTTTACGGTTTTACGTGAACGCTTTTTCGTCTTAGTTTAATCCGTTTTCGTAACCGTCTTTTCTTTCTCATTTCTATTTCCTTTTCTTTTCTTCTTCATATAATCATCAATCAAACATTAATCAATTCAATTACACAACACACGTGCCTCCTCGAGAACGAACTCACTCTTAGGGTCATTCACACACGGTTTTCCTAAATCGTCGTGCCTACTTGCCCTATATTATTGCCTTGTTTTCCTAAAGGGTAGTAAAAACACTACATCATTTTTTGGCGCCGCTGCCAGGGAGGCGTGCTGTGTTTTGATTGACCATTGTTGTTTTTATACTAACCATAATTAGTATTTGTATTAGTAGCACTCTACTAATACGAATTATCGGTTTTCGGTTTTTGTGTGAATATTACTAATATATTCTATACGTAGAACAATAAATTCACAAGTACTCCAAATACATGAGCAATCACAACCTTGACTTGGGAGGTCATTACCCAATCATTGTATTCGAATCTCAAACCAAAGAAAAAAGGCAAAAATAGATAAATACTTTCGTGAAGCTCGATTTTGAAAATACAAACTATAAGGTGGGTATAAGGCGGTTGTATTTCACGACCTAAAGGAAAAAGGCTCATAAGTGCTTCGCGCCACCTCGTTTCCTCCGCTTGCTTGTGCATATTTGATTTTGAGAGTGAATCGAGGGTTTTGCCGCCCAAAGTATTATTACATATCATATATATTTTCTTGGTTTCTATTGATTAAACCCTCTTGAACGATTTGGTGTTCCACCATCGTTCTAAAGTCATCGAAGGCGTTCACTTCACGTGATCATTTTCATTCCTTGAGGCTTCTTTAATCAAGAGATTTGATAAAGGAGGAGATTTGTAGATTTTTGTCTACTTAATACATTTCACCAATTTTCAAAAAAGTTAATACCATCAAAAACCACAAAAAAATTGAAAAATTAAAAACACCAAAAAGAATCTTCTTTGCTCATCTCCTCGTTATACGTGACGTTTATGCTAACTCGTAATCAAGCAAAACGTACACGTAGACGAAAGAACAAAACTCCCACTCCAACTCATTCTAGTGAGGAGTCTCCTATTGACGAACCCATTGTACGAGAAGCACCAACCATGGCGAATCGAACTATGATGGAGTTACTTCAAGCACCCACCGAGGGTTATGGAGAAGCTATTGTGATTCCCACTATCCTTGCGGAGAATTTTGAGGTGAAAACGGGTTTGTTGTCGATGATCCAAAACAACAAATTCCGTGGTGATGAGAAGGACAATCCCCACAACCATATCCGCCAATTCAATCGTCTTACCGCCACTTGCAAATTCAAGGATGTCTCGAATGACTCGATTAAGATGATGCTTTTTCTGTATTCCTTAGCGGGGCCCGCTAAAATTTGGTTAAAGAAAGAGCCACCCAATTCTATATTGACGTGGAAGGATCTCGTTTCAAAATTCGTGAACCAATTTTTTCCGCCCTCTAAGACTACGCATTTGAAAAATGAGATTTCTAATTTTCACAAGAATCAAATGAAAGTTTTTCAACGGCTTGGAATAGGTTTAAGGAGATGTTACATGAATGTCCTCATCACGGTTTTTCCGACTTGCACCAAATCGACACGTTTTACAATGGACTTAACGATCATGAAAGAGATTATTTAAATGCCGCCGCGGGTGGTAATTTTTTGTGTTAAACGGTTGAAGAAGCTTTGGTCATAATTGAGAATAGGTCTAAGGTTTATAGCCCTCGTAACACACAGAGTGTTGCCAAATTGGGCTCATCATCGTCTCGTAGCATTAATGCTTTACATGATGAGGCAAATGAAGAAAATCGATTTTTTGATAGATTTGCTAGCCTTATGTCCCATTGGAAAGCTCAAGAAGCTTCGAACTCCGCTTCAGTTAAAGCGGTTTCTAAGAGTTGTTTGTCGTGTGGTGGAGCTCATGATCTTTCCGAGTGTATTACCGCGGATGGTAACACTTCGAGTGCTTATGTAGCCACGGGAACTTATAACCAAATCGGCCAAGGTTCCCGCCAAAATCAAGCTCCACCAAATCAAAATGTTAATAATTATTGAAACAACAACCAAGGTGGTAATTACCAAGGCAATCAAAGGAACTACAACAAGGGTAATTATCAAAGTGGGAAGGGGCAAATTTCGAATCAAAACCAAAACCGTGATTTTCAAACTTCTACTCAAGGTTTTCAAAATGATCACACCAAAAATCTTCAAGGAGAATTTTTGAATTATGCTAAGGCTAATGATGCTAAGTTTGACAATATGCAACGTGAAATGGGTAGCTTAAGATCCGAGTTGAAAAACGAGCTTAAAACGAACTTGCTAATGAACTTAAGACTCATGCTAATAAAATGGAAGGAAATGTCACACGTCTCCAACAAAATCAACAAAAAATGGAGCAAGGTCAACATGAGATTAAGCAAGAGTTGTTAAAAGCGGATGCTAGGCAATCTAAGTTTGAAGACCGAATGGCTAAAATGTTTGAAGCTATCATGTGTAAGCCCTCTTCTTCGGGTGGTCATCCTAGTGATACCATCGTAAACCCGAAGGGAGAATTGAAGGTTGTTACTACTCGTAGTGGTAAAACTTTCAAAGAACCCATTTCTCGTCCAAGTACTTCTATGGAGAAGGAAAAAGAGAACGAACCCGAGGTGGTGGTAGAAAAGGAGCAAATTACAAGCCCACGAAGTACCTCTCAAACCACACCTACGGTTGAACCAATACCAATCATGGAACCCGAGATTCCAAGGCCGATGCCGATGCCTATGCCCCAACCCACACCACCTTTACCCTACCCTTCAAGACGAGAAAAGGAAAAGGCACAAGAACGAAATAATTATCAATTTGAACTCTTTATGAAAATGTTTCGTGACTTGCATTTTAATATAAGTTTTGCCGACGCCTTAGTCATGATGCCTCGATTTGCCGCGAACTTCAAAAGTATGTTGAATAACAAAGAAAAATTGCAAAAATCGTCTAGTTGTTCATCGGTTTTTCTAAGCCGCATACCTCAAAAAGTCGGTGATTCCGGCAAGTTTTTAATCCCATGTGCTATACAAGACATGGAAGAATGCTACGCCTTGGCCGATCTTGGTGCTAGTATTAATTTGATGCCTCTTGAGATTTTTAAAGCGCTCAATCTTCCCAATCTCACTCCTTCAAGAATGTCAATCGAAATGGCCGATCATTCTACGATTCTAGCTTGTGGAGTAGCCGAGGACGTCTTTGTGAAAGTTGGAAAGTTCTGCTATCCCGTAGACTTTATTGTTGTTGACATTCCTATCGATCCTAAAGTTCCGTTAACTTTAGGTCGATCTTTTTTTGGATACCTCGAGAGCACTTATCGATGTGCATGCAAGGAAAATCACTCTTCGTTTCAATGAGGAAAAACTCGTCATTAATGAAACCCAAAACTCCACTCTTTCTCATGTGTATTCGATCACATCTTTGTACAATGTCAATCCTATCAAAAACATTTGCAAAAAGATTTCAAATAGAGTTTTAGGAGTTGTTGAGAAAAATGAAGTTCCGTCCCCTCCGCCGGTGGAGGTTAAGAGTGTTAAGCCTACGGTTGCAATTGTGAATGATTCTTCGGATGATGAATACGTTGATCCCGATGGGGAAGTTTTCTTTGTTGACAAAAGATTTGAGAACTTACCACCACCTATACCAAAACGGTTTCAAAATGTGAGAATTTTTAGTGTGACTAAGATTGCTTTAGAAAGGCCAAATATTTTCGACATAATTAAATCGGGTTTTCACAAGGAGAGTGTAAAAGATGAAAAAGGAAAAGATTTTGAATTGAATTTAAAAGATTTTTCTACAATTCTAACTCTGTCATCACCACGTTTTTTTAGTACTACAAGCTCGTCTTCTCCTTTTGACGATGCTTTGTGTGGACTTAGTGTGGGGGAAGCCCCTTATGTTCCCTCCCCTTTCTCCACCGAGGACGAGATATTTGATCCTGGAATTGCTTATATAGGGAAATCTCGGTCTTCCACCGATGCAATAAATGGAAAATCTTTCTATTTGATTGGTGCGAGTCTACCTCGAGTAGCTCAATGTTTTCATGACTTACCCATTGTCCCACCCTTCTATTTCTTCTCACCTATTTTCTTAAAACTCTTTGAGTTTTTGTTGGCACATGATGAAGTGGCGTTGGTTTGTTTTTCCAATGAAAACGAGAACGCCATCTTCGATCCCGGTATTTTGCAACATCAAAGGACTTAGTCCTTTATACCGGTTGTTCTTGGGCCTTGTTTATCATGTAAGCCCCACTAAAAATTGACCACACCATGATTATCCCTAAATGATCACATTTATGGGAATTCGAGTCGAGCTTTTGACTCGGTTATCAAAAACAAGGTGCCTCGTGGGGGAGACCCATGCTTATCCATGTACATATTATTGCTTTCTAATTAGTTTAATGTGAGGGGATTTGTGCCCTTCCAACCTTTGTTCCGTGGTTGTTTGTGCATTGTGGTTTTTTAGATCATGATCTTCACGATTGGAGCCTCTCGTGTTCGTTTATGGGAGCACTCGATCGTTTGCTTTGAAGACTTTCTCAATATCCATATGATATATCCTTTGATGTTCTAACCTTAGGTTTTTAGCACACTTCATAAAGGCTATTAATTTATTGGTTACACCCTTTCCATGCTAGATTAGGCATTCGACTACGTCTCTAGTATGGGGGTGTTTGCACCCCTAGACTCGAAACATTGAGGACAATGTTTAACTTTAGTATGGGGGGTGAATAGATACTTGCCTTGCCAAACCTTCACGCTTTCCAAAGTTTATCGTTTTGTTTATTGTTTTTGTTGCAAAATAAGGCAAAAAATGGCCAAATTTTGAAATTTTTCTCATGTTTTATAAGTGTTTGAAGACACGAATGTAGGTTTTCTGATGGCGAGAATAAGAGTAATTTTTGACTCGACCGTGCGTGTTGAGCACTTAGCTTTGATTCCTTAACTACACATTAGGCTAAGTCTCTTAAATGAGGACGAGAAATGATAGAGTTAATTATAAGTTACTATGCTAAACGTAGAGTACTCGTATTCTTTCAAAAACTCATGTGTTCTCGTTGTTTGTTTATTCTCCCTTCGCATGTAAATATTTTTCGCTTAATAAATATTGACTTAGCGGTTTAGTTAGGATTGTTGGGTTTCTAGTCTTTTCTAGTAGCTTCCGTGTAATTAAATTGGGAAGACATTAAGGTATCGCCAGCGTGACGGTTTTGAAGTATTGGCACCCCAATAATCGAAAGCTTCACCCAATAATAAGATTTCAAGTGCTCACCTAAATCTAGCACACAATTTGAAGCCCCACAAGGCCGAAAAATCTATGCAAAATTGAAAGTGAATCAAGCCTTAATCTTCGAAGCTTTAAAGATCCAAAATTCGCTTTAGCGTGAGGATATACGTCTTTGGCTAATAAAACCACCGATGAGGCGGATAATAAAAGGCAAGGCAAGACCGAAGTCATAATAAAAGCTTCATGGCGAAGTTGAATAAAAGATGGAGGTAAACCAAAGATAATAAGGCCCTTCCGTTAGGGGGCGTATAAAAGTCTTGGTAATAAGTCTCATGTTCAAAACCGTTATAAAACCGTGTTTATCGATTCTTCTTGTCAACTTAATTTTTTTTAACGTCGTTGTCTATTAGGAGGGGTTATTGATTTGATGGTCTTAGTTACATCGTTGGGACTCTATTTTTAGACCTAAATCTCTATTATCGCATAAGTCAAATGATGTATCCTCGTGAAACATTCATGAGATAATAAAATATAAGAGATACAACTTAGGAATAATGGGAGGATAAGTACGTGATTAGGGCATATGAGTAGTGTTAGCATTACTAACTTATAATGACAATGATCTTGTTGCACGCTTATCATGGAATTAGAGTGAAAATCGAGGACGATGAAATTATTTCTAACGAAGCATTCACGTGTTCTTATTCCATGAACCTAAACGTCCCATTTTGCGATGAAAATCATACATTATGTCTAAAACGCAAGTAGTAGTAATAGTAGTAGTGTAGCTAGTTTATCATTTCAATAAAGTGAATAAAAAATAATTTTGGAGGTGCTATGATACTTTATTCTAGCATTGCGTGAGGGAACGGCAATGGTTTAGCATGGGGGAGTGATGAGACTGCAATTATACATAGTCTCATCGTCCAAATTGGGCTTAAAATGCCTAAAATATCATTAAAACTGCCAAATATATGCTCGTGTTTGTTTCTTGTGTTTTTTAGGTACGGATATTGAGGAAAATGGCAAAAGATCACAAGAATCATTCAAAAACGAACACGGGAAACGAAGCCGCACAATGAACCAGACCCAAATCTGGAATTTCCAAAATGACCTTGAAGAATTGAAGATTGGCAACATTGGTCCCTCATGTTTGAAGACTTGGCAATTTATACCCTTGCATAACTCATAAAATGCATTGAGGTCCCTAAATTATCAAGATATTACAAGAGAAGTCCTTGGAGAATGAAGAATGTGCATGAATAGTCCTTATTTAAAGTTTGGAATTACATTGGGCCAAAATCAGCAAGTTGTCCAAACTTATTTACAAGGGAAAGGAAGTTATGTTGCTGTTTATACAAATTGAACAAAACAAGAAACCATGGCGACTGAATCTGCCAGGACAATCAAACCCATTACCACCAATCATCCTTCCACCTCACCACCAACAGCCAACCACAACACTCCACCTCACCACCCCCCTCCATGTCACCTTCCACCCACTATTATTAACTGATTAATAAATCAGATAAATACTTTCCCTCCTAACACCTTTTTTAAACTAATTTTCCCCCAAAACGGATTAAACCTTCCCCAAATCACACATAAACCCTAATCTTAATTACCTATCAAAACAAAGGGGTATTGGCTGTTAATTTCCAGAATAGTGATTAAGGTCACTCTCATCCATTCCCACCTCCCAAAACGTCCATCACTTTCCCACATCAACCAACCCATGTGTCCCCTGCCCCACAAAGAAGAAGAAAACAAAGATGGTCCAGAGAATCAACGTCTCACACATACTACTTGCTCCCAAAGCTATAACAAACGATCAAGATCAAGTTTTAACAGCTGGTACATCACCATCATTCACGTGAAGCCTCAAGACCTTTTGACCAATAATTTCAGCAAGGGCATTTCAGGGAAATCAAGAGCTAGGGTTTCACATTGTTTTATTGATTCTATATAGTTCTATCAGTAGTATATATAGGAGACACATGTGTCCCTATACCTTTGTTCCAGATTTTAGTTTCAAACTTTGTAATCCCTTTTTAGTTAAATAAAGTTGGTATTTTTATTAAAAAAATTATAATTCCTTTTGTTAATTAAAAGTATGTAAATGTTTTTAAACTAGAATCTGAGTTCCATTTAAAGTTTTACTCAAACATTTTGTGTTTGAGATTTTCAGAAAAAGTTTCTAAAAATTGGTGGATTTTGGTAAATCCTTGTTTCAAGATTTGGTTTGCAGGTTTGTAAGCTAGTTTGGTGTAAGTGTTTAGAAAGAAAAAGAGTTTGAGAAAAGTTTTTGAAAAGGATTGAAAGGTTGGAAAAATCAGATTTTGCATATTTTGCTTGTGTTTGCTCATTTTTCTTAGCAGGTTTGTTGCTTGCTTGTTGATCAAGGTTCAGCATAGACCCGAGTCTATTTGGAGGTGGTTAAGCAACCACTGAGGGACCTGGATGTAGGTCCCTCTTGGTAAATCCTTTTGTCCATTTTCAGTTTTCAAAAATAGGATGTATATGTGATTTATGTGACTTATGCTTGAAAGTTGTTAAATTGTGAGTTTATGTGGTTTGATTATGCTTATTATGCATGTTTAGGTCTTGCTAAGTCAGTTTGGATAGGTTTTGTATGCATTTGCTTTGAAAAAATTGATTTGTAGTATTTAAAGGGGTGTTTGGATTAAGGATTAATTTAGGTTTAATGAAGTGCATATTGATTTAAAACCTGTTAAATACACTCATCAGTTAGTTAATAGGTGATTTTAGTATAAGGTTTTTAGTTTGGAGTAGTTTAAGTCATATTTGTATGCTAAAAAAATGACAACATAGCTAAAAACAGTCAACTGCCTATTATGCTTAATTTTGTGTTTGATTGTGCCTCAAGTTTGATAATCTGCTAGATATTAGGTCATTTTAGGGTTGTGCATTGTTTGTATGCTGTTTTGTGAGCTTGTGTGCAAGATATTAGCCATTGAAATCCATTTGAGTGCCAAGTGTATCAGCAAAATACACTCAGACACATATATGCATAATCAGTAACTTGTGTGCTTATTTGTGTGTATTTTTAGCTAAGATTTGTGCTTGTTTTGTGTTTGATTGACTCCTTACACTCCAACTGAGTGTAGGGGTGCCCCTATTGTCCAACAAAACACCACAAAAATCAGAATCAAGTCCTCTTGATTCATCTCTTCACAAGTGATGATAGCACTTTTTGTTCATCAGTAAAAGTATCATATCTGGGCACGTTTTGATTCCTAAAAGCTTGATTCTTGTTTGTTTGTTGATTAAACTTGTGTTTTAGAGTAAGTAAGTGTTACTGTTTTTGGGTTTTAAAGTTTAAAGAAAAAGAAAAAAAAAGTTTTTTCAAAAAGGACTGGCCAGGACTCGAACCTGCGCCATCCTCCTCACAACACAACACACATACCGTTACGCCCTTGGGTCTTTTACTGATAAAGACTCAAACCAAACATTATTTAAAGGGGTTTTGTTTGGGCTTTTCAAAAATAAGCCGTAGCTAAATAAGCCAATTCAGGCTTATTGGCTAAGCTTATTAGCTAGTTTTCATTTTTCCTAAGTTTGTAACTTAGGAATTTTTCTAGCCTAAGTTAGGATTTTTCTCTTTCTTTATTTATTTTTTATTCACCAGTATTTAGTTAATTAGTTAAAAAATAGTTAAAGTAGTTTTAAAATTTTGTAAAAATATTTTTTAGGTTTTATTTAAGTAACTTGAGGTTTACAGCCAAAAAAGTTTTCAAAAAGTCTTATTTTTGATTTTATAGGATTTTAGGGTTTTTAGCTAACTTTAAAATCTAATATAAAATTATTAAATAGGTTTTAGAAACTTTTAATTGCATTTTTGTCTTAGTTACATTATTATAGATTTTTGGTAATTTTTTAGAATTATTTTATAAACTTTGAATTTTTTTGATTATTTTATTATTATTTTATTATTAAAAATTAGAAATTAGTTTTTTCAACTTTTTTCATTTTTCCTAGATTTTAGACACTAAATTAGGAATTTTGTAACTTTTCAAATATTTTTAGGACTTTTCAATTATTTTCAGAATTAATTTAAGTTTTAATAGATTTTAATAGTTTTTAAGTATTTAAAAATAGTTTTATTTGGTTTTAAAATTTTAAAAAAATACTTTTTAGCTTAATTAGGATATTTTTGAGGTTTACAAACTATAAGATCTTGTTTAGGGCTTTTTAATAAATAATTGTGATTTTTAGGGCTTTAATTAGCATTAAAAAGTCATTATCTAATTAATTAAAAGGTTTTAGCAAGTTTGGATTTTTTGTAAACTCTTAGAATATTATTGTGGATTTTTAGTAATTTTTAGGAATTTTTAGGTTAAAATTTTAATTTTGTAGTTTTTACGGTTTTACGTGAACGCTTTTTCGTCTTAGTTTAATCCGTTTTCGTAACCGTCTTTTCTTTCTCATTTCTATTTCCTTTTCTTTTCTTCTTCATATAATCATCAATCAAACATTAATCAATTCAATTACACAACACACGTGCCTCCTCGAGAACGAACTCACTCTTAGGGTCATTCACACACGGTTTTCCTAAATCGTCGTGCCTACTTGCCCTATATTATTGCCTTGTTTTCCTAAAGGGTAGTAAAAACACTACATCAAGGGACCATTTCAAAAGTTTTGACCTTTTCTTTATGCAAAGCAAGCTCAGCAGTTAATGTGGAATTGGTATCTACGGATTGTCTGAGGGCCATATGCATTTGATCAATAATATGTTTAGGTACCATGACCAAATCATGTTGAGCATAAGATTCCATTCCTGTCGTAGCATTTGGTTGAGGTTCACTCAAATGTGTAGGATTGGGTACCACATCATTTGAGTTACTAGTCCCCGAATGCTGTTCGAGGTTGTCATTTTCATGCCCAACTTGATGTTGGTTATCATCAATATTATTAGATGTGGTTGGTACCTCACTGACGACATAGGAACCGTAGTGAGAGAGATTAGAAACGAGAGCAGCTTGGGCAGAGTGAATGTCATCACAATCCGAATCATATGCGTCAAGATCATCTGTTTGAAAAGCTGCATTAGAAGTAGAAACGACTGCAATGCCTTCAGTATCTGTTGCCCCTGGGTCTGCAAGAAATGCTAACTCCTCTGAATCCAAAATCTTTCCCTTAGACTGAGCATCAACCAAATACATCTTTTCACGAAGCCATGCATCATCCCTTCTCCTCTTCGGCTGAGTGCATTTCCTAGCCATATGACCTTGTCCTCGGCAATTGTAGCAAGTCACAACCTTTTGAGGACCAATGGGGCTTCCATTTCCATTAGCTTGAGAATTCACAGCTTGAGCATTCACAGTCCTTGTAGGAGGTCCATATGAATTTTTCCTTCCCTGAATAGGTTGCACTGTTACTTGACCATCTTGAACAGTAGCTTGTTGTCTAGGATTTGAAGAGGTGCGGAGCTGATTGTTTGTTGGTGGAAATCCTCTAGTTGCAACAAGTTTTGACAAGTAGGCAGTGAGATGGTTTAGTACATCAGCTGGCGTATCATTTGGAGTAAAGACCGGTGCTTGGATTGGTGGAAGTTCATTAGAGTAGAAAGCTTGTGCTGGTTGTGCTTCTATTGGAAAATATCCTTGCCGAGGAGTATAGCCCATTGGAGAAGTGTTGGCTTGTGATGGTGATGTCTAATATGGTGGTTGCTGTGGAAAAGATTGTTGATGAACACTTTGTTGATATGCTTGATGTGGCATCATTGGTGGTTGATAAGATGGTTGCTGATAGGTGTGTCGTGGTGGCTGCTGCAAGTATGATGGTTGTTGATAAGTATAAGCCATGTTTTGTTGAGAAGCATACATGGCAAGTGGATCATTAACTTGAGGTGTAGACAACCGAGCCTCGATCACATGGCATTCGTGTTGTTGAAGAAAAGCTTGAAGTTGATCCACATTGGTGTTATGCAAGTCCTTAGCCAATTTAACATCCATCACGTATTTTTTCCATTCGGAAGGAAGAGTGTTCAAATACTTGGTGTTCAATTGAAAGGTAGGAATTGCCATGCCATAGATATTGAGCTCATTCAACAATAGGGTAAATCTCAGATAGTAATCATTGAGAGTCTCCCCTAGCACATAGGCAAACTTATCAAAAGTATTCTTAAAGCTTACACTCTCGTTCTTGTTTAGTTAACGAAGTGCCTTGCATTAGAACACGAATTCTATCCCATAACTCTTTGGCAACTTTATGCTTGCTGACGAGTTTGTAGAAATCTGGAGGAAGGGCTTGGAGAATGATATTTGTAGCTTGTTTATCACACTTTTCTTGTATCTTAGCATCTCCAGTTAATTCACCCGTTGTGCGAGGACGAGTAACAGCACCTTCCGTCACAGTACCATATACCAATGGACCATTGAGCACCGATGCCCAAATAAGATGTCCATTTTCCTTGTTCAACATATAAAGTTCCATTCAGGAAGCCCATTTCTCATACATAGTCTTCACCAACATTGGTGGACGATTATCCGTACCTGAGAGGATGGACTTATCCGTTAGAGATGTGTACTCCATTTCAATAAGTTAAGATTTACAAAGTTGATCGGTCAATGAAAGAAAGTAAATGTATTTGTTGTTGTGTGTTAAAGCCGAGAAATAATGTTGAAATCCCCTAAATTATGTCCTCGATAAACCAAACACGTTTTTGAAAAAAAATTGGATCGCAACACCTGATCGCAGTGGTGATCGTACTCAGATCGTACTCACTATGATCGTACTCAGATCATAGTTGTGATCGCACTCACTATGATCGTACTCAGATCGTATTGGTGATCGCACTCACTTTGATCGTACTCTTATCGTACTTGGATCGCACTCGTTTGAGAGTACCCAACGATCGTACTCACATCGCACTTGTGATCATACCCAACAATCATACTTGGATCACATTCGTTTGATCGTACCCAACGATCGTACTCAGATCGCACTCGTGATCGTACTCAATGATCGTAATGTGTGATCGTACTCGTGATCGCAACGAGTGATCGTACTTGTGATCGCAACGAGTGATCGTACTCGTGATCACAACGAGTGATCGTATTATGTGATCGTGCTATTGGATCACAAGTAGAAACCCCAGGTTTATGCGATCACAATACACAGATCGTACTATGAATCCCACTTTTCTCGGACAGTACAATAACACAACCAATTCGAGATTCTAAGCCAAAAAATGAATCAAGCACCCAAATTGTTTTTCTTTTTAACCCAAATAACAATACCAAATCACTAAAACAAGTAACAAGATGAAGTATATCAAGATTATCTCATGAAACATAAAAAAAATTTGGTTCGTATGATATTGTATCAAAAATGGCGAGAGAATCAAGAACATAAATACAAAAACCAAACAATCATCCTATGGCTCTTGATACCATTTGTAGGATAGGTAAATCTTGCTTATGTTTTTAGAGAGAGAAAGAGATAGAGAGATGGTGGACACACACTTCTAGAGAGAGAAACAAATGTTTACTATGTGTAAAATGAAGAACCACACACCCTCTCCATCTAAGGAGAGGGTTTATATACCCAAGCCCTTGTCATGGGCTTGGGCTTACATTTGGGCCGGCCTACACATGTTGTAGGCTAGGCTTGGGCTTGTTTATTAAATAACGATGTATAGACTATGAGCTACTACTTAGTATATTGTTGGAGTGACCGAATCTTCTTAAATAAGTAAAAACGTATTTCCAACACGGTAGACTTTATCGTTGTCGATATTCCCACGGATCCTCAAGTTCCTCTTATTTTAGGTCGTTCGTTTTTGGATACGTCAATGGCGTTGATTGATGTGCATGCTAGAAAAATCACCTTACGTTTCAATGACGAGGAACTAGTTATAAACGCAACACAAAACTCTCAAAATTCTTATATTTATTCCATCGCGACCATAAACCTTGTTGATATGATCGACGTTGTTTGCGAGGAATTTTTACAAGAAGTTTTAGGTTTTGGTGACGATGAAAATAGTGGCAATCCCACTATGCTTGATCCCATTCTTGATAATTCGACACCATCCTTCACTCCATTTGAAGGTGGTGGTTTTACGTTGGAAGAATTTGATGTTCCTCGTACTTGTAACGAAGACCTCGACAACGATGAGGACTTCTCGATTATCAAGGATTTTTTTTAAGATTTCCCATTTTCTCCACCTAAGGAGGTTATGAGTATCGAGCCCAAATCTTCAATTGAGGAACCACCAATCCTCGAGTTGAAAGATTTACCTCCTCATCTTGAATACGTATTCTTGGAAGGAGACGATAAGTTGCCGGTTATTATTGCGAAATATCTTTCGAATGATAAAAACCGCACTTATCGATGTTCTAAAGGATCACAAAGGGGCAATTGCGTGGAAATTATCCGACATTAAGGGGATCGATCCCAAATTTTGTACACACAAAATCTTAATGGAGGAGGACTACAAACCCGCAATCCAATGTCAAGGAGGGCGAACCCCAAAATTTACGACGTCATCAAAAAGGAGGTCCTTAAACTCCTTGACGCAGGAATGATTTACCCTATTTTCGATAGCCCTTGGATGAGTCCTATTCATTGTGTCCCTAAGAAGGGAGGAATGACCGTTGTGCCAAACGATGCTAACATTCCAACTTGACTCGTGACCGGTTGGAGGGTGTGTATCGACTATCGTAAGTTGAATGACGCCACTCGTAAAGACCATTTTTCCTTGCCCTTCATGGACCAAATGTTGGAGAGTCTTGCGGGAAACGATTTCTATTGATTTTTAGATGGTTTTCCGGTTACTTCCAAATCCCCATCGATCCTCGTGATCAAGAAAAAACTACGTTTACGTGTCCATATGGGACGTTTGCCTATCGTAGAATGCCATTCGGACTTTGTAATGCACCGGGAAATTTTCAACGATGCATGGGGCTATTTTTCATGACATGATCGAGAAGACGATGGAAGTCTTTATGGATGTTCTTCTGGGTTTGGTTGTTCGTTCACTTCATGTTTGTTGAATCTTGAGAGAATGTTTAAACGTTGTGAGGAAACCAACCTTGTGCTCAATTGGAAAAAATGTTATTTTATGGTTAAGGAAGGAATCGTCTTAGGGCACAAGGTTTCAAAAGCGGGGATTGAGGTAGACAAAGCTAAGGTAGACGTCATCGCCAAATTACCTCATCCCAAAACCGTTAAGGGAGTTAGGAGTTTCCTAGGCCACGCGGGCTTTTATCGTCGATTCATCCAAGATTTTTCAAAGATTTCTCGACCTATTACACATTTCCTCGAAAAAGATGCTCCTTTTGTGTTTAACAAAGATTGTGTACGAGCCTTTGAAATCCTTAAGAGTAAACTTACCGAAGCTCCCATTCTTGTTGCTCCCAATTGGAACCTCCCATTTGAGCTCATGTGTGACGCAAGTGATTACGCTATTGGGGCCGTTTTGGGGCAACATCATGATAAACACTTCTTGCCTATTCACTATGCTAGCAAGACGATGACCGAGGCTCAACTTAAATACACTACAACGGAGAAGGAATTCCTTGCCGTGGTGTATGCATTTGAGAAATTCCGACCTTACCTCGTCTTGACCCAATGCATTGTAACACCCCATTTTGTTAATAGAATGTCACGCGTAATTATGGCGTGTCATCAAAGCATACAAGGATAAATGTCTAAAACATTACATGACCATAGGAATAACCGGTATCAAACATCGGTTCCCAAACATAAGCCCAAAACATAATAAAGCAAAATAAATGAATGAAAGACTAAACAATCATAAGTATATGAAGGCAAAGAGGAATAGAAGTCTCTAGCAGCTTCCATCCTATGCACGTCCTCCAAATGCTCGAGTCTTTCCTTGGGTACCTGCCGTTTTGGGACATGGAAAGGAAAGTAACGGCTGAGCAAAACGCTCAGTGCACGGATATAGACATAGTATGAATGACTAAAACATAATAAAGACTTTATAGCAGCGGAAATGTATAAGTCCTAGAAAACCTGGAACATGTTCATAAAACTGGTTTTATAGTTTGAAAAGCCTTATGTTTATCTTATAAAAACTATTTAACATATTTTACCATTAGCCAATATAGGTCATGAAAATCCACCGTGCATGAATACTTGGAGGGTGACCTCATCATGCAAATTAGAGGGGCTGCCTCTAATTTAATATACTGGTTTGGGTAGGAGGGGTCAGCTCCTTGTGAAGGATGCAAGGCACACACCACATTCACACTGAGTAATCTGCTGAAAACATGTAACTAGGATGCACCCATACGCCCCACATGATAAATATAATAATATGGCCAAAACCTGAAGGGACGCCATGAGCAATCACTCCGCCGTGGGGAAGCCATAACACCAGTGCCTCTAATGTTATGGTTATGGTACCTCCATAACTAGGTAAAACTGGTCATGCATGTATATGGCTATAGGTATTCTAAATTAAACATAAGCAAATCAAACATATAAACTTATACTACGGGAAAAACAGTTGGCTGCATACGGGGAATCCTAATAAGGAAAGAATGTCCATACTGAAAGGACGGGAATCCGTACCTTGACGAACGGAAGAGAGTCCTACTTCGGTATCACTAATTATACATAAATACATACGTGTATAAGTATCTGATTACTACATACGTAACTGGTTTTATGTCATGTCTTAGCTTATTTTATACGTTCATGTCATGTTTTACTGTTTTAAGCTTTAAACTGTGTTTATCTTATATTATGTATGTTCTGATTAAGTATTACTTGTATTTCATGTATTATCATACTTGTTGTGTAATAATAAGTAACTTTCTAAAAATAGCAGGTTTCCTAAAATAGAAAGTTTCCAAAAATAGAAAGTTACCAAAAATAGAAAGTTTCCAAAAATAGAATTACTGCTTAAAATAGATAAGTTTCTAAAATAGAAAGTTTCCATAAATAGATTAGCTGGTTAAATAAGCTAATTATATAAGCTTAATTGTTTTCTGATTATTTTCTAAGTCATATTGATATAAGGTATAGTTTATTAATTATTACATGTAAATTAATTAAACTATAGGTTAAAAGTATTTAATTAAATCTAACATGATTTAATTAAATAAAAGGTAATAATACTTAGGTTAAAACGTGTATTAATATTTAGTATTAATATAACCTAAGTCATGTAAATTAATTAATTATATAGTCTAATATAAATAATAAATACTTAGGTTAAATAAATCCATGTATTAATTATAATAATAATAATAATAATAACCTAAGTCATGATGTAATTAAATTAATTAGTAACAAGTCAAATTAATTTAATTAAACTTGTAAATAAATAATCTTGTAATTATAAGTCATGATTTCTTAATTTAATTACCTTATAATTAATATACATGTAAAGCAAATTAAACTCGTAAAAATAATACCCCAAACCCGTGTTGTTTTAAATATAAACCGAAACATACAGCCCTTTAGTTGTTTCTTATTAATCTGACTACCAAACGCACCCTTAAGTCTGTTTTAAACCAGAAACCAAATACCCCCTTAAACTGCCAGTTACCCCTAGCAGCTTAGATGATGCCCCCGCCTGTGGCCAGTTCCCCCTGCCTGTGACAATATCCCACCGAGAGCACCATCTCTCGGTTCCCACTGCTTGAACAAGAACACCACTGGCCGCAGCCAGTGGTTCCCCCTTCTTGTTCGCTGTTTCCACCACAAGTACAAAACCAAGCCCACACCCTTATTAGGGTTGCGGCTGGTGGGAAATAAAGTACCACCGAGACCTTAAAGGTCTCGGTTTGTATGCCAAACGAACACAGCAACATCCAAAACGCACCCCACCTTATTATAATACGTTTAACATGTTTAAAAATTCTTAATATACGGATTCTTAATCAATTAACCATAGAGGAAAGTAATAAAATGAGATCTAGGGTTTACCTTATTTCTTTTTTCGTGTTAGGGTTTAGGACATCCAAACAAACGCACTCCTTGTTATTCTTGGATTAAGAAGCCATGATTCTTGCTTGTTTCTTTGGTGTAGGTCACAGCAGAAAAGAGAAGAAAAGGAGAACCAAAACTGGCGGCTTGATATTCTTTTTAGGGTTTCTAATGATTTTGTCTAAATAAAAATGTATACCCCGTCCTTTTTCTCTTTTATGCCGACCAAACAACCCCATTGGGCCTTGAGCCCAATTACTTCTTGTTTCCTATGTCTAACTGCCCAATAAAGCCCTTATGCGTTTTTATTTAATACGCGACTTGTTAAATGGTACGCGTAATCGTGTTATAAAATGTCGTAAATTCATAGTTATCATAATACGTGTTAAACGTAATCATTACGTATGTAATTACTTGTCGTGTTAAATTAAATATACGTAATAATAATAATCGTGTTAAATGCTCGTTTTTACATGTTACATAATTATTAATCATTCGTGTTATTATAATTACTTGTATTTAACGACATTCGTCGTATTAATAATTATGTAAGTACATAATTATTTTTTCGTGATTTCATGTTCATGATTTTTATGTTCGTGATTATAATTATTATTGGAATAATTATCGTGGGTTCATACGAAATAAATACTTATCGTGTTCTAACACGTACGTAATACTTAAAATTCTTATACGTAAACGTAAACATGCTATAAAAGGAAAGTTTTAATCCTATACGTACGATCTTAAGGGTACTATTCATGGTAAAAGCATGTGGGTTTTACAACTCTTTCCTCCTAAAAAGAATAATTCGTCCCCGAATTATAGATAACGTAACTGATAGAGAAACATACCCGAATTAAACCGAGAGGGTCTGTAAGATAAATGAACGTCCAGGTGACCTGACAGAAGGAACGCGGAACGTGACATGTCTTGAATGGACATGGAACGTGACGTGACTGAAAGGATATCTAATTGATAAGAGAAAAACGGATAAGAAGTCCGGATGAACTTGTCCGTTTCCAAGTGGCTTCCCTCTTGGAACGGTTCCTTCACAAGATCTTGACACAAATCATAAATCTTGGTCCTTCTGACCTTGACTTGGAATACGAAGAAGTTCTTGGTTATCAACTTAAGGTAGATCCCCTAAATTTGATCGAGGGAATAAGAATTAACGTGTAAGGGCAACTAAAACGTTATCGTGCAGAACACTCTAACTTAACTGATAATTAGCAACGATGCGCGAGACACAAAGAAACATAGTACGTGAAAAATTTTGAACGTGACACGTGAAAATTTTTGAACGTGATACGTTGAGATATGATGAGTGTAGTATGAGTAGACATATCGTGACCATGCTACGTGTAACATATCTTGACCATGATATGAGGAACGTGGAATGAACATGACATGTGAAACATATCGTGAACAAAGAATATAATGGCGGTAACGCCAAACGCTACAGGTGAGACGTAGAATATGACGAGAAACATCTATCTGAGGATAGGGAGTTATACTAAACTTGGGTCTGGTCTCTCAAGTTCTTGCGAAAATTCCCAGAATGAGAAAAAAATGAACGTAAAATCGTAAGCCGAGATGCCATCATGAACGTGAATAGCGTCATGAACGCGAGCGCGAAAGCAAGTCGTGAAATTTGAACAAGGACGTGACGTAAATAAGGAACACATTTATGAATATTTGTCTGGCCCGATAACTGAGGGATTGCCACGTGATCGGATGATCCTTGGCTGGAACATGTCCGATTAATCTGTTGGTTCTTAAATCCTTGCGGATGTAAGGATTCTGCCGACTTGATCAAACTGTTCGCAATAACCCAGATAACATCATGCTTCTTCTGAGTTTGCGTTAATCTGGTAACCAAAATCCGTGGAGATCTTGTCCCATTTCAATTTACAATTTCAGATGATGAAACATCCCAGTCTGTTGGTGTCTTATCTTAACCTGTTGGTATGTCAGGTACTTAGATATAAACGTAACTGTATCTTGCATCGTAGAACTTGATACATAGGAGTTTGCGAAACTCTGAGTCTCTGAATCTAGACTTCTCCTAGCGTAGGATTTTCTAGAACACAAGATTAACCGTAGAAACCCATGTGATTCAGCTTGTCACTGTAATCAAACAGGATTGATATTGGAAAAATTTCTAGGGTAAAATTTCTCTTGTCATAGAATTTGCAACATAGTGCAGATATGGTCTTCTTGTTCTTCTCTAGGCTTAAAGGAAATCAGGTTGTCCTCAATGAAAACACTGATGAATTTGCTATGAGTTCATGGAAACTCATTCTTATAATTCCGTTGGAGCATTGATGAGACTAAATCAAAATCATAACTCTAGCATGACCGAGTCATGTACGAATAGCAGTCATGGACATGTCCTGCTCTTTCACTCGTCACTGTTGGCAGCATGATCATGAGTTCGATCTTGAAAAAGTGATTAACACTATAAGGTCGATTTGGACATGTTGTCAATACGTGGAGGAGAATAACGGTCATGAATGGTGATTTGTTTTAATCGACGGTAGTCAACACATAATCTCATGGTACCGTCCTTCTCCTTGTAGGTTCTTCTGGAATTTATGTGAAGATTTTGGAATACTCAACTGGTTATGCGTAAAAGACTTAAGTGGTCGTGTCTTACTAACAGCTAGAAAATTTTAGCGACCATGGCTAACAACGTACATGCTTGTAAGCATATATAATTTGTACAAATTTTCCTGATGGAAAATCAAGCTGAATGTATTCAGGAGCCTGAACATTACTGTACATAATTATGAATCGTAGCATGGTGTGCTGTTCATAGTCCATAATTAGGATAAAGTTCATCTCGTGTCTGTCCGAGGAAATGCGTTAGCAGCTTGGATCTCATCATTAAGCTGAAGGAAAACCTTCGTATACGTGGAAATACGAAAGGCGTCTTTTATGGTAATGACTATATATGGAATATGATGCAAGAATGAAAGTGTCATCGACAACGAGACAGTTCTCACTGATGCGCCGGTAATGTTACTGAAATTCTTGTAGCCTGATTAATACATGGCACAACAAAATGGATATATCCTGGGAGGGTACCCTGAATTTTCTTAGAAACGTTCCATAATTGGACGTGAGTCATGTGTCTTGACTCGTGTCTTGGAAATATAAGCATGACATATGTCTTGACTGGTGTCTTGACATGTGTCTTCCGAAAGTATACGTGAGACATGTGTCTTGACTGATGTCTTGACATGTGTCATCGAGATGTAAAACAATAGAACTACAATATTAGGTTATTATGCCAGACTTGGCGGATCGGTTGGACTACTGATCCTTTGTATGTCTGATCACGTCCGCGGCCAGAGCCTCGGTTGCGATTTCTAGGATAGTTTCTGTCATAGTAGTGGTTACTATCGTCCTGTCTGTCAGTTCCATGACAGTCATTCTCATGACCGTGATTCATGTAACTATTCAGCTGAGTGGGTGGCTGGTACCGGTTTGCACTCATATGGCCGAAATGACAGCTGAATGACGTGTGACATGTAACTAAGAATTAGGGACAATGATTGATGGAAATCATCTTGATGGTGAAGCATCTTCTCGTCCAATTTCTTTGCTCTGACGCCTTTGTCTTCGTCTTGTAGGATCTCCAGGTTGTGAACAGCATCCGCATCTCGTAGCGTCTCCGAACGTCAACAGCATCAACCTTTAGTAACATCTCCAAGTTATGAGCGACATCAACAATTTTGTAGAATATCATCAATTGAAAATACGCCTGAGATGATTCAGAATCGACTATCGAATACTCATGAAGTATTGCAAGTGGAATACACATGGATTAAGGTACGTGTAATACACATGAAATACGGTACGTGGAGTACACGTGGAATGCACATGAAATGATCGGTATGGGGTCGATCATTTGTCATGATTTAAGGAAGGTGTATCGGTTAGACGGTTAGGAAAAACCATCATGATAACCTGTCAATGCCAGTATATACCTCATTCCGGTTGCATAGAGAAACGTTAAAGTGTGGTCACATAAAACTCAAGATGATTTGCCTGAAAGCATGATCGATGAAAACCAACCATGAATATCATGAAAGCAGGATTCAATGAAATCCAACAATGTCTCGCATGAAAGCATAAATAACAAAAGAGGCGTAAGACGTAATCAACATGAAGACGGAAATATCATGAAGAAACATGAAACCATCTATCATGAAGGAGTGTATAACATAATCAACATGAAACTAAAGTTAACCATGATAGTATGAAAACATACTTGACATAAAACATAGTAACTTATGAGGGGACATGAAAAAACAATTATGCCAATAAATCATGAGAAAAATTTTATGCATGAAAAATAGTGCATGAATGTGTAATGTAGTTTATAAAAACCTTTATATGTACGAGGGGACGCCTATGGGCCGGTCCCAAAACAAAAGACATGGCGAGGGGACTCCTATGGGTCGGTCCCAAAGTTAAAAGTTTCGATAAAAGCACATGCGACTAAATAGGTCCAGTCCTGTACCAACCATTACTTAGTCATAATCCCTGCAACAATGATACATGAAACATAAATAAATGAAACTCATCTGTCAAAACTTATCAGAAAAAATTTATGTGACTAATTATGAACTACTGGGGTTCAGTCCACCTAGCCACAGTTTACGAGGAACATTATGCATGAAACAATGACACTTAACTAAGTATGAATGACGGTTGTCCATCCATATTAGTAAAACAATATCGATGAAAACATCAAGGTTAAAACCTCAAGGTACTGAAAACATCATGGTTAAAACAATAATGCGCTGAAAACATCAATACGTAGAATAATAAACGTTGGCTTAGGAAGCTCCTGGTGACTATCCACTGGTCACAGGTCGAGTTTTTAGAGCCTACAGGTCGAATCCTTGGCTCTGATACCATAATTTTAACACCCCATTTTGTTAATGGAATGTCACGCGTAATTATGGCATGTCATCAAAGCATACAAGGATAAATGTCTAAAACATTACATAACCATAGGGATAACCGGAATCAAACATCGGTTCCCAAACATAAGCCCAAAACATAATAAAGCAAAATAAATGAATGAAAGACTAAACAAGCATAAGTATATGAAGGCAAAGAGGAAAAGAAGTCTCTAGCAGCTTCCATCCTATGCACGTCCTCCAAATGCTCGAGTCTTTCCTTGGATACCTGCCGTTTTGGGACATGGAAAGGAAAGTAACGGCTGAGCAAAACGCTCAGTGCACGGATATAGACATATATGAATGACTAAAACGTAATAAAGACTTTATAGCAGTGGAAATGTATAAGTCCTGGAAAACCTGGAACATGTTCATAAAACTGGTTTTATAGTTTGAAAAGCCTTATGCTTATCTTATAAAAACTGTTTAACATATTTTACCATTAGCCAATATAGGTTATGAAAATCCATCGTGCATGAATACTTGGAGGGGTGACCTCATCATGCAAATTAGAGGTACTGCCTCTAATTTAATATACTGGTTTGGGTAGGAGGGATCAGCTCCTTGTGAAGGATGCAAGGCACACACCACATTCACACTGAGTAATCTGCTGAAAACATGTAACTAGGATGCACCCATACGCCCCACATGATAAATATAATAATATGGCCAAAACCTGAAGGGACGCCACGAGCAATCACTCCGCCGTGGGGAAGTCATAACACCAGTGCCTCTAATGTTATGGTTATGGTACCTCCATAACTAGGTGAAACTGGTCATGCATGTATATGGCTATAGGTATTCTAAATTAAACATAAGCAAATCAAACATATAAACTTATACTACGGGAAAAACAGTTGGCTGCATACGAGGAATCCTAATAAGGAAAGAATGTCCATACTGAAAGGACGAGAATCCCTACCTTATGTCCAGTGAACGAAGAAGACGAACGGAAGAGAGTCCTACTTCGGTATCACTAATGCTACATAAATACATACGTGTATAAGTATCTGATTACTACATACGTAACTGGTTTTATGTCATGTCTTAGCTTATTTTATACGTTCATGTCATGTTTTACTGTTTTAAGCTTTAAACTGTGTTTATCTTATATTATGTATGTTCTGATTAAGTATTACTTGTATTTCATGTATTATCATACTTGTTGTGTAATAATAAGTAACTTTCTAAAAATAGCAGGTTTCCTAAAATAGAAAGTTTCCAAAAATAGAAAGTTACCAAAAATAGAAAGTTTCCATAAATAGATTAACTGGTTAAATAAGCTAATTATATAAGCTTGAGTGTTTTTTGATTATTTTTTCTAAGTCATATTGATATAAGGTATAGTTTATTAATTATTACATGTAAATTAATTAAACTATTGGTTAAAAGTATTTAATTAAATATAACATGATTTAATTAAATAAAAGGTAATAATACTTAGGTTAAAACGTGTATTAATATTTAGTATTAATATAACCTAAGTCATGTAAATTAATTAATTATAAGGCATGTTAAATAATGAATTAATTATATAGTCTAATATAAATAATAAATACTTAGGTTAAAAAAAATCCATGTATTAATTATAATAATAATAATAATAACCTAAGTCATGATGTAATTAAATTAATTAGTAACAAGTCAAATTAATTTAATTAAACTTGTAAATAAATAATCTTGTAATTATAAGTCATAATTTATTAATTTAATTACCTTATAATTAATATACATGTAAAGAAAATTAAACTCGTAAAAATAATACCCCGAACCCGTGTTGTTTAAATATAAGCTGAAAGAAACAGCCCTTTAATTGTTTCTTATTTATCTGACTGCCAAACGCACCCTTAAGTCTGTTTTAAACCAGAAACCAAACACCCCCTTAAACTGCCAGTTACCCATGGCAGCTTAGATGATGCCCCCGCCTGTGGCCAGTTCCCCCTGCCTGTGACAATATCCCACCGAGAGCACCAGCTCTCGGTTCCCCTTGCTTGAACAAGAACACCATTGGCCACAGCCAGTGGTTCCCCCTGCGTGTTCGCTGTTTCCACCGCCAGCACAAAACCAAGCCCACACCCTTATTAGGGTTGCGGCTGGTGGGAAATAAAGAACCACCGAGACCTTAAAGGTCTCGGTTTGTATGCCAAACGAACATAACAACATCCAAAACGCACCCCACCTTATTATAATATGTTTAACATGTTTAAAAATTCTTAATATACGGATTCTTAATCAATTAACCATAGAGGAAAATAATAAAATGAGATCTAGGGTTTACCTTGTTTCTTTTTCGTGTTAGGGTTTAGGACATCCAAACAAACGCACTCCTTGTTATTCTTGGATTAAGAAGCCATGATTCTTGCTAGTTTCTTTGGTGTAGGTCGCGGCAGAGAAGAGAAGAAAAGGAGAACCAAAACTGGCGGCTTGATATTCTTTTTAGGGTTTCTAATGATTTTGTCTAAATAAAAATGTATACCCCGTCCTTTTTCTCTTTTAATCCGACCAAACAACCCCATTGGGCCTTGAGCCCAATTATTTCTTGTTTCCTTTGTCTAACTGCCCAATAAAGCCCTTATGCGTTTTTATTTAATACGCGACTTGTTTAATGGTACGCGTAATCATGTTATAAAATGTCGTAAATTCATAGTTATCATAATAAGTATTAAACGTAATCATTACGTATGTAATTACTTGTCGTGTTAAATTAAATATACGTAATAATAATAATCGTGTTAAATGCTCGTTTTTACATGTTACGTAATTATTAATTATTCGTGTTATTATAATCACTTGTATTTAACGACATTCGTCGTATTAATAATTACGTAAGTACATAATTATTTGTTCGTGATTTCAAGTTCATGATTTTTATGTTCGTGATTATAATTATTATTGGAATAATTATCGTGTGTTCATACGAAATAAATACTTATCGTGTTCTAACACGTACGTAATACTTAAAATTCTTATAGGTAAATGTAAACATGCTATAAAAGGAAAGTTTTAATCTTATACGTACGATCTTAAGGGTACTATTCATGGTAAAAGCATGTGGTTTTTACATGCATAGTGCATACGGATCACTCGGCAATCAAGTATCTCATGGCTAAGCAAGATGCAAAGCCGAGATTACTTCGTTGGATTCTCCTCCTAAAAGAATTTGATGTCGAAATCCTTGACAAAAAAAGAGTCGAGAATCTAGCGGCCGATCATCTTTCTCGTTTGGAAGATCCTCACCAAAGTGTATACGAGCCAAAGGAAATCACCGAAACATTTCCTCTCGAGACACTTGGTGTAGTGAATTTTAAGCTTGACTCATCCACCCCATGGTTTGCGGACATCGAAAATTACCATGCGGGGAACTTCATCATTAAGGGTGTGACGACTCAACAAAAACGAAAATTCTTTCGTGACGTCAAGTTCTACTTTTGAAACGACCCTTACCTCTTTCAGACTTGTGCGGATCAAATTATTCGACGTTGTGTTTTTGGCACCGAAGCTTCTAACATCCTTAGAGCTTGTCACGAGGGACCCACGGGTGGTCACCATGGTGCTAATATCACGGCAAAGAAGGTCTTTGATGCCGGATTCTTTTGGCCTACTATTTACCGAGATGCACACGCACTTGTGAAGTCATGTGACTCATGCCAACGACAAGGAATAGCCTCACAAAACAATGAAATGCCACAAAACATCATCCAAGTGTGTGAGATCTTTGACGCTTGGGGAATTGATTTTATGGGGTCGTTCCCATCATCTTGTAGTAATAAGTACATCCTTGTCGCCGTTGACTACCTATCCAAGTGGGTGGAAGCTAAGGCTTTGCCCACGAACGACGCTCGTGTGGTAGTCAAGTTTTTGAAGAGTTTGTTTTCTCGGTTTGGAACCCCTCATGCGATCATAAGCGATCGTGGAACCGATTTTTGTAATGACCAATTCGAATGGGTCTTAAGGAAATATGGGGTTACACATCGGCTTTATACGGCTTATCACCCACAAACAAGTGGGCAAGTCGAGGTTTCAAACCGAGCGTTGAAGAGGATCTTGGAGAGATCGATAGGGGAAAATCGACAATCTTGGTCCGATAAGTTAGACGATGCTTTATAGGCCTTTCGTACCGCTCATAAGACGCCCATCGGGTACACTCCTTATAAGCTTGTGTATGGAAAGATTTGTCATTTACCAATTAAACTCGAACACAAAGCTTATTGGGCCCTAAAGCATTATAATGATGACATTGAGACCACGGGAAAACACCAGAAAATGCAATTGAATCAATTAGATGAATTGAGGGATATTGCTTATGAAAATTCATTGATTTACAAAGAAAAGACTAAAAAGTTTCATGACTCAAAAATTAAAAACCGAGTATTTAACATTGGAGATCAAGTGTTGCTTTTTAACTCACGTTTGAAAATCTTTTCCGGCAAGTTGAAATCCCGTTGGTCCGGTCCATTCACTGTTACCCAAGTTTTTCCTTATGGGACCATCGAGCTAGCTCAAAATGATGGGCCCAATTTCAAGGTTAATGGACATAGGTTGAAGCACTACTTTGGCGGGGAAGTTCCCTCTTTGAACTACCTCAACCAAGTCACCTTCCCTAATGATAATTAGTATTGAGGGGATCGAGTCGAGATCATGACTTGGTAATCAAAAACGAGGTGCTCGTGTGGGAGTCCCATGCTTATCCATGTACATATTATCGCTTTCTAATGTAGTAACGTGAGGGGATTTGTGCCCTTCCAACCTTTTTTTCGTGGTTGTTTGTGCATTGTGGTTTTTAGATGATCATGATCTTCACGATTGGAGCCTCTCGTGTTCGTTTTATGGGAGCACTCGATCGTTTGCTTTGATGAATTTCTTGATATCTACATATGATATATCCTTTGATGTTCTAACCTTAGGTTTTTAGCACACTTCATAAACGGATTTAAGTTTAACGGTTACACCCTTTCCATGCTAGATTAAGCATTCGACTACGTCTCTAGTATGGGGGTATCCTACCCTTAGACTCGAAACATTGAGCACAATGTTTAACTTTAGTATGGGGAGTGAATAGACACTTGCCTTGCCAAACCTTCACGCTTTCCAAAATTTTTCTTTTTTTTTATCGTTTTGTTGCAAAATAAGGCTAAAAAGGGCCAAATTTTAAAATTTTTCTCATGTCTTATAAGTGTTTGAAGACACGAATGTAGATTTCCCGATGGCGAGAATAAGAGTAATTTTTGACTCGACCATGCGTGTTGAGAACTTAGCTTCGATTCCTTAACTTTATATTAGGCTAAGTCTCTTTAATGAGGACGAGAAATGATAGAGTTAATTATAAGTTACTATGCTAAACGTAGAGTACTCGTATTCTTTCAAAAACTCATGTGTTCTTGTTGTTTGCTTATTCTCCCTTCGTTTGTATATAAATTTTGCTTAATAAGTATTGGCTTAGCGGTTTAGTCTTGATTGTTGGTTTCTAGTCTTTTCTAGTAGATTCCATGTAATTAAATTCGGAAGACATTAAGGTATCGCCAGCGTTATGGTTTTGAAGTATTGGCAACCCGAATAATCGAAAGCTTCACCTAATAATAATAAGATTTCAAGTTCTCACCTAAATCAAGCAAACAATTTGAAGCTTACAAGGCCGAAAAATCTATGCGAAATTGAAAGTGAATTATGCCTTAATCTTTGAAGCTTTAAAGATCAAAAATTCGCTTTTAGCGTGAGGATATACGTCTTTGGCCATAATAAACACCTCATCGCGAGGTTAAATAAAAGGCAAGGCAAGACCGAAGTCATAATAAAAGCTTCATGGTGAAGTTGAATAAAAGATGGAGGTAAACCTATGATAATAAGGCTTATCCGTTAGGGGGCGTATAAAACTCTTGGTAATAAGTCTCATGTTCAAAACCGTTATATAACCGTGTTTATCGATCCTTCTTGTTGACTTAATTTTTTGACATCGTTTTCTATTAGGGGGGGGGGGGGTTATTAATTCGATGGTCTTGGTTACACCGTTATGACTCTATTTTTAGACCTAAATCTCTATCATCGCATAAGTAAAAAATGTATCCTCGTGAACATTCAAGACAAAAATAAAATATAAGAGATACCACTTAGGAAAATGGGACTCTAAGTACGTAATTAGGGCATATGATTAGTGTTAGCATAACTAACTTATAATGACAATGATCTCATTACACACTTGTCATGGAATTGGGTGACAATTTAGGACGATGAAATTATTTCTAACGAAGCATTCACGTGTTCTTGTTCTATGAACCTAAACGTCCCATTTTGCGATGAAAATCATACATTATGTATAAAACGCAAGTAGTAGCAACTAGTAGTAGTGTAGCAAGTTTATCATTTAATAAAAAGTGCATAAAAATGAATTTTGGAGGTGTTACAATACTTTATTCTAGCATTGCGTGAGGGCACGACAATGGTTTAGTATGGGGGAGTGATGAGACTACTTTCATACATAGTCTCATCGTCCGAAATGGGCTTAAAATGCATAAAATATCATGAAATATACCAAATATATGCTTGTATTTGTTCCATATGTATTTTAGGTACGGATATTGAGAAAATGGCAAAAGATCACAAGAAACAAGCAAAAATGAACACGGGAAACGAAGCCGCCCAATGAACCAAGCCCTAGTGTTGATTTTCCAAGAATAACCCTTGAAGAATTGAAGATTGTACAAGAATGGTCCTCCAATAATGAAGAATTGACACTTTAAACCCTTGAATATTCATAATTACAAGTTTGGTCCTTAAAGTTTGTCAAATTGCAAAAAGGACCCTCCACTTTGAAGAATTGGAAAGAATGGTCCCTCAAAAATGAAGACTTGTCAATATTAGTCCTCCAAGAAGCCAACAATACAAGTCAAAACCTTGAAGAATGAAGAAAATGCCAAAACAACCCTTCAAATATCTTGAATGGGCAAGAAATACCCTTAAAATACTTTTCTAAAACTTTTTGGGGCAAAAGTGTGAAAAACCAAACGTGGTTTATAAAGGGAATTCAGTTTTGCTTATATAAAACTGAAATGAAAAAAAAAGAAAGAAAGGGGGTATTTAGTGCCAAGACATGAAAGTAACCTAGACCAACCACAACACACCACATGTCCCACTAACTCATTTCACCCAATCAGAACCCACTATCATGCCATGTCACAATCCCACTCAGCTTTTATTTAACTAATTTAACTGATTAGTTAATAAAACGCGCCTAACAACAACTCAAATCCTAAACCAGATTAAACCACTCACTATTCATAATATGAACAAGATTAGGGGTTTTTGTTTAAGCCAAAATTAAACCTCCAAACCTTCTACAATTAAAATTAGGGTGGTTCTAATCATAACCCAACCTCTAAACTTGCCACATCACCAACCAACAGCTCACATGTTGAACCCCATACACACGTTTTTTGGGATAATGCCAAAGCCATGCAGAGAATCAACCACTCACAAACCTGCTTTTATCCTAAGCTTGTTATGGACCTTAGGATCAATTGGTAACACCTTTACAGCTTCACAAACGTCCAAACTATCTTCAATGTTCAAGATAAAATTCAAACTGAAGGGGAAAAATTGGAATATCATATGCTTAAGGTTTTCACATTTTTAGTTCTAAGGACCATGTACACCCTCTATATAAAGGGTATAGGGTCTCACAATTACAATTGCTCTTGGTTTTTCCTTGTTCAAAATTTTGTAAATCCTTCTTTCAATTTAATGAAAAAGTGTTTGAATATTTGAAGAATTCCAAGTGCCATCCTTTTGATATGCTTTTTAATGTTACATGTTTATGATTGTTAAGTCTCAAAACCTGTTTTTCAACATTGTGCAAGAAATTGCATAATTTTCCAAAATCTGATATTTTGCTAAGTTCTTTGGTAAATCCTTGGAATTTTTTGATTACAAGTGATCATAGCACCCTGATAAGAAGATTATCAAGTTGTTGTGAGCTTGTGGTTTGGGGATAATCAAGGAATGTGTACAAAGGTTGCATTAATCAGCTTTGTTTTTTGAATTTCCAGTTTTATATATTGCTTGTTCTAACCTTGTTACTCTTAGCAGCTTTGTGGAAGCTTGTGCCTTGTTTAGCTAGGCACATAAGCTCAACAATTCGTGAGTGTGGATGTACATTCATGAGGTTGAGCCTTCTTACTCAAAATCTGTTTAAAATACTTGATTTTGTGATTTTTGTGTTCTGATGTTATAATTGTTGTTCTTGTGGCTTGAATCTACTTAATACTGCATGATAATGATGTTATGATGCTAGATTAGGCTTGGGTAAAACTGAAACACACATTTGCTTTGTTAAATTTGGATTTAAAAAGTTTAAGAGGTGTTTGGATTTACTGATTTGAACCTTGTGTGTTGAATTGAGTAAGTGCTAAGTGTTTATTTGTGCTTGTATCTAATTATTACTTGGTTGTGTGCTATTATCATCAATTTTTCAGCTATTAAACATCAAATCCCATATTGTGGTATAACTCACTTGATTTTGCATATTTTGACCTAAGATTTTGGAAACACCTAGAGTGTATGCCTGTTTATGGCTAACAAGTGTTAAATCAAAGTTTGTGTAACCTGTTTAGGAGATTTGAGTGTTTGAAATTTGGTATGTGGTCAAGTACATCAGCAAAGTTCATAATCTACTTGTTCTTTGTTCATTAGTAACTTTTATTGGGTTGAATATTGTTCTAAACCTTGAATCATTGTATGAAACCAATTGATTTTTGTTCATTTGAATTAATCTAAGCTATTGTGTGCATTTGGTTCAATTTGGTTGGCTTATTCTTGCTAAAACTGCTTATTTGTTTGAAAACTGCTTATGTTCATGTCTGTGTGATATCTGGGCAAAGATTGAATTAATTGTATCAATTGGCTGTTAGTTTTTGTGATTTTGTGATTGTGATTGATTCTTTATTACCCAATGGTTATAAGGGTGCCTTTTTGTGCCTTGAATCCAACAAAAATACACATAAGACAAAAAGTCAAAGAAGTCAAGCAATGGAAACTTTTCCCACTGCTGGACACCCAAAACTAGCCACTGCTAGTTTTAATTATCAAACAGCTTATTCATAAGCTATTTGACCCATTTGACTAATCTGGAGCATATTAGGGTTTAACTTTTAGGTTTGACTAGAAAACCAATTGACTTGACTTTTTCATAAGTGCTTATTTACTTATTCCAGCTTATTCTTTGTGCTTATTTGAAAACTTTTTGTTGATTTTTCTTAATTAAGTCATTTAAAATCTTTTGCAACAAGAATCAACACTTGAGGTGGCCTATAACTCAAAAACGACTATTTTGTCATTTTCTGTAGAGAGCTTTTGCTTATTTCAGGCTTTTTCTTGGGCTTATTCCAAATTTCTTTTACAAATGTCTTAATTAGGTCAAGAGAAGGTTGTATGTCAAATTTCAGCTTATGGCATCAACTTATAGCTTAATGGGCCAAAAAGCCCATTAAGAATAAGCTGCTTTGAAATAAGCTGTGATAAGCTCAGTTTCAGCTTTTGGGCCTTTGAAACTTTGTGTTTAAAATTGAAATTTGAGTCAGATAGGAGATTTTGGGCTTATTTGGACAACATTTTTCTTATTGGGCCATTAAGGGTTCTGTTTGGACTTTTGGCCCATTTGAAGGCCCATTATGGGTATTTTGATAATTTCAAGTTCATTTCTGTGTTAATTAGGTTAAAATAAACTAGTTTGCAACTTTTTAGAATTTTTTTAAAATTTTGGATTTTTATTAATATTTTATTATTAAAAATTAAATTTAATATTTTTGTACCTTTTTCATTTTTCCTAGTTTAAATACATTAAGTTAGGAATTTTAAAACTTTTAGATTAATTTTAGTGTCATTTAATTAATATTTAAAATTATTATAAGATTTTATAGTTTTTAATCATTTTTAAATAGTTTTAATTAATTTTAAATTTTTCAAAAATAGTTTTAATTTATTTAAGTCATTTTAGAGGTTTATAAACAAAAAATCTCATTTTGGGATTTTTGTTAATTAAAATAGTTTTTGGGCTTTAATTAGAATTAAAAAATTATTATTTAATTAAATAAAACGTTTGAGTGATATTTGATTTTTTGTAACCCTAATTAGATTTTTTAGGATTTATTGCAATTTTCTAGGAATTTTTAGGTTAATTTTTAAAATTTCGTCATATTTTACGGTTTTACGTGCACGACTTTTCGTCTTAGTTTAATTCATAATCGTAACCGTCATCCTTTTATATTTTCTTTCTTCATAGTTATAATCACAAACACTTAATCATCTCTTTACATGACACACTTGCCTCCTTGGGAAACGAACTTGAACTTCATTTGGTCATTAGTGCTTAGTTTTCCTAAACCGACACTTAATACTTGCCGTTTTTACGCCTTTTTCCTAAAAGGTCGTATTTCTACTACTATCAGAGAGGTATTGATATTAGCTCTCTTCTTTGTCCATCATGCCTTGGAGACTTAGAGACGGTTAACCACTCCTTCTTCAATTATGAAATGGCCAAAGACTTGTGGTCTCTCTTCGCAAAGTGGTGGGAGGTAGATATTCTGACTTGTGGTAAGATTGTGGAGTGGTACGATTGGCTAGGTGGTTTGCTTGTTCCTTCGAAGGTTCGCTTGTTTCTCGAGGGGGTGGGGGGACTATTATGTGGTCTATTTGGAATTTCCGCAATCATTTGATTTTTTCTAGTCCTCCCTCAAAAAAGGCGACGCTATGGGATTACATTGTTTCTCAATCTTATTTGTGGATTTTGTCTAGAAATCCTAATTGTAATATTAGTTGGGTAGGATGGTTGAAAAATACTCGTTCTATTATAGCCTCTATGTAATCTTTTAGGGTTAGCTTGGAGCAGCCATTATCAACCTATTTTATTGGGTTCAAAACCATATGAAACTCCATTCTTTCACTCATATCAATTGAAAAACAAGGTTTTATATATTTCCTTTAATCATGTTTATATGTTTGATGATTGTATCTTTGATATTTTCTTCTCTTGATAGGCGAGTCTAAATTCATTGTTGTTAATCTATGATTGCATGAAAGCTATAATGTGATCTTCTTGTGTTTGTTGCTTCTTGGTTTGATTGTGTGTACGTTAGGCTCTAGAGCCAAACTAGATCTTCATATCTTAAATGTTGATATGCTTAAAGAAACGTGGGTGATTAGATGATGCCTCACCACCTAGATCTATTCTTCTTCGTTAAATACCTTGACCATGTCGTCAATTGCATGGTAGTCTTATGGGTTGCTTTGATGGATATATTTAGGTGTTTGTTAATGAATGTGTTAATGATTAGATCTAGGATTTGTTTGTTGTTCTAGATTTTTTTTTTACATGGACGATTATGAAGGTGTAAGTCAAGTGAAAAGAATCTAGTAAACACCGACACACCACTATGCTAGGTTTTACTTGTTTAGTATATGACTTGTAATTAATACAAACGAAAACGCTTACATATTTGATCGATAAGATGTGTAATATTCGTTATTAGTATATCGTTTTTCTCTCGACTCGTATCGAATTGAAATCAGGTTTTTACTTTTCGACTTAATTGTTTTTTGGTTAAAAGTAATTGATTTGATATCTATGTCTTTTCGGCACAAAGTAAGTAAAAATGTAAAAATATTATCTACGTAATACGTACTTATCTAAAACACGTAGCAAGTACAACATTTAAAAGTACAAAATATAAAATTGTAAAATACAAATTTAAACTACAAATACAAAATTCAAAATTCAAAATTCAAAATTCAAAATATTCAACTAAAACATGCAAATAACAAACTCGCTAATTTTATAACAAAATCCAACAAAATTAACAAACTTTGAACAAAATACAACTTTATCAAAATACAACTTTATCAAAATTTCAATAAAAGTAAAATCTGATTAGTATTACTAATATGGAATCAAAATGGAAAACTAGAATTAAGCTTGAAAAAAGTGCAAATCCAAAATCCATTCACATCACAATTAACAAAAAATGGCCCAATCAATTTTACCAAAGCCCAACAACCTAGACAACAACTAACGTCCCACCAACCTTATATCTAAACTAACGGGAAGGACTTAAAAGGTAACAAAAAGAAAATAATTGTACTAACTAGGGACTGTGAGTGTAACGTGAAAATACAGAGTAGAGGGCTATTATTGTGAACTTTCCAAACCTATGACAAAGTGAAACAAGAATTCATTATAGAACGAATCCTGCTTATCTTTTACTTCTTTATTTCTTATTTCCTAAAAATGGTCAACCAATCAGTACCTTATTACTTTTGGAAAGACTTCAAACCATACTAACTACAAATTCAAACAAAATCTTTGTAAAAAATGATACACTCTAAACTTAATCCTACAGCTTTGGACAAAGAAAAATTGTAATATTCTCTCTTACTACGAGTAAAATGCAAATATAATACTTGTGGTTTGCTCATATTGCATTTTTAGTTACCGGTTTTTTGAAAGTACAGGCAGTCTTCTTTAGGTAAAGGTTTATTTTGTTACTTTGACCTTAACTCTCATTATCCTTTGACCGTTACTAAAAGGTCAGTTTTGTCATTTTATTTTCTTTGCCTTTCTTCTCCATCACCACATCACCACCACTCCTCCTACTCAACCACAACTGCTCAACACACCCCATAACCGCTCCTCCTACATAACAAAATCAGACGGAGGGAGTAATATAATTTAGTTGTTACGATTACTGTGTCATATTATATGTAAGATTAACATATTTTGTTGATCACACTTATTTCAAATACTTTATCAAAATCGTCGTATTGTAATAAGCTAATTATAATTGTTAGTCTTGGCCGACTAAACAACATATACTTATTTGAAACAAAAACTTAACATATACTGAGTAATGTGAGATCTGTGTTTCCTTATTCTGTTTTGATAAATTATTTGTTTCATAATAATTGTATCATTTGTGTTTCCTGATTCTTGGCTCACTTAACGACATGTACTCATTTGAAACCAAATTATTTGCGGACTCTATTGAAATTCGACCCATTTTGAGTGTTTGATGAACCCTAATCTGATTGATTTTTCAGATATTGGGGGAATGTTTTAGGTTATCCCAATTGTGCACGCTTTTATATATACTTGTATATTAAATTGAGGGAAAGGATCCGTTGAATTATGATCCAGGTTATATTGAGCAGTGGGAGGAGTGGTGGTGGCATGGGGATGGAGTGGTGTTTTGGAGAAGAAAGGCAAAGAAACTAAAACGACAAAACTGCCCCTTTAATAACGGTCAAAATATAACGAGGGTTAGTGTCAAAGTACCAAAACGAACACTTATCTAAAGACCAGTGAGGCGTCCTGCACTTTCAGAAGACCAGTAACTAAAAGTACAATCTAGAAAAACCACAAGTATTGTATTTGAATTTTACTCCTCTTACTACAATACTGATATGTGTGTAAACACCCATCCTTTTTACCACTTAATTACAATAATAATCGAGCCAAAACGTGTATTTTATGTCATTTATGTCGGAATTATGCGTGGTTTGTGTTTTTGTTGTAATTTAGGACGAAATTGTGAAAAGGTGAGAAAACACGGGCATTCACGGGCTTTTATCGAAGAAAAAGACGAAAGACGAAGTCGAAAGATCAAGAGTGCAAAAAGAACAGAAGTCCAAGACCAATTCTGAAGATTTATCGAAGAAAAAGTCAAAAGACGGAAGTTTACTAAAAGCCGAAGAACTCGAGTCTTATTTATGATGAAATTTCAAGACGAGTTTAAAGAAATCCCGAGACAAAGTCATTAAAGTCCAAGATTTAAGAAGATTAAAGACTTAAGGACCTAATGGTGCAATTAAGGAAAGATGAAAGAGGGGAGGAAGCTTCCTAAGCACCTCCTAATCCTCCCCTATAAATAGATTAGATAGGATTTACATTTCTCTTGTTGGCTAATAGTGACAATTATTTCTTCCATTTTACTTTCCTTGTCATTTAATTATACGTCATTTACCTTAATTGTCTTGCACCTTAAATACCTTTAATTTCAAGTAAGTTTTCTTTTAATTCTTGTCAATCTTTACTTTTCTTGTCAATCTCCTATCTACCTTTCTTTATTTGATCTTTAATTTTTATGCTTTATTGTTTATGTTCATGTTCTTGATTTTTATTGAATTGATTAAGTGGGTTTTGATTATTTTGATTAGTTTTGTTAGTTTTGTTGATTTGGATTGTTTGTTTATGATTAATAGATGTTTATTGATTAGTTTGATTTAATCTTTTGGTTTATTTTGATTGATTGTGATTAGATTCGTAGCTTTTTCTTGTTCCTTGTTCTTCGCTTGTTCTGTTACTGTATTCCCAGGTTTATTCCGAATCGAAGTGCTGTTCAAGAGTTCCGGATCAAGGGTTTGTGCTAGTTTATTCCGGATCAAGGGTGTTCATCCGGAATATTGGACATTCCGGATCAGAAGAGTTTATTCGGAATAATTTATTATTCTGGATCAAACCGTTCATCCGGAATATTAGACATTCCGGATCAGCCTTTCATTCCGAATCAACCAAACATTCCAGATCAAGCTAAAAGTTCCGGATCAACCAAACATTTCGGATCAAGGAGATATTCTGAATCAAAGGCTTCCATCCGGAATAAGTGACATATTCCGGATCAAGGAGTTCTATTCGGAATAATATTCCGGATCAGCAACATTCCGAATCAACCAAGTATTCCGAATCAAGACTTTATTCCGGATAAGTGACATATTCCGGATAAAGGATTTATTCCGGATCAAGGGTTTTGGTCAATATTCCGAGTGAATAAGAACATTCCGAACGAAGGTGACATTCCGGATGAATGTTTATTCCGAACGAAGGATTATTCCGGATAAGTTGTGTTCAGGTTATTTTTAGTTTCTGTTTTTGAATTTTATTTTCAAGCTTTACTTTTCCCGCCTTTTTCCTTAGTCGCACTTTTAGTTTATTTGCCTTAGATTTATTTTAGCCTTGCCTTAGTTTTAAGTTTTAGTTGTGTTTTAAGTTTTTCTTAGATAGATTTAAGTTTGCGTTATTTACTTTAAGTGCCTTTTAATTTTAGTCACGCTTTTAGATACTTGTCATTTACTTTAAATTAGACTTAGATTTATTTTAACGTCATTTACTTTTAAGTCTTTGCACTTTTTAATTACTACAACAACACAACTATTTGTTTCACCAAAGAACGACTGAGTCGCATAGTTAACCAGGATCAATTCGATTAGACCACTATAACGAATCTTTTTAACTAGGTAAAACCCAGATATCAAATGGCGCCGCTGCCGGCTCTTTTCGTGAAGATAAACGGTTTTCTGTGAGAGACGTGTTGCTTTTTGGGATCCGTTCATTCGTGAGCGTTATTTTCTTGCTTAAAAAATTTTCAAAAAACCATAAAAATTAAAAAGTTGTTAAAAATCCAAAAAAATTAAAAGTTTTCAAAAATCCAAAAAGATTTTATCTTTATTGTGTATATATATTCTCTTTGTGTTTGGTATTGTTTTCTTTTGTCTTTGTAGGTGTATGCGTACTAGATCTTCTACTTATCAAGAGCCCGAGACTCAAGAAGATTTAAGTATGGCAGGTGTTAATAACAATAATAATCCACCACACCTTAATAACAACAACAATGTTCTTCCACAGCCCGATCTTCGGACAATGGAGGAGCTTTGTCAACCTACCATGTTTGGACGAGGAGGACCGATTACGCCGATGCAAATCACGGCTCCGGAGTTTTCGTTGAAGCACCACATGATTCAGCAAGTGCAAACTAATCCATTCGCTAGAATGCCTGATGATGATGCCAACAAACACCTCGACAAGTTCATTACAATCACCCAAAGCATGAAGTTGCCTGGTGCCACAATGGATGTTCTACGCCTTCAACTCTTCCCACATACTTTATCACACCACGCCGAGAAATGGTTTGATTGTCTCCCGAAGAATTCTATTCATACTTGGGATGACATGACTCAACGCTTTTTGTCGCGCTACTTTCCACCATCCATGGTCACGAGCCTTCGCAATCAAATCAGCGGTTTCATGCAAGAACCCGATGAATCTCTTTTTGATGCTTGGGAAAGATATAATGTTTTGATCGATCGTTGTCCAAACCACAACATGCTCCCTGTGACCTTAATTGATACTTTCTACAACGGTTTGACTTTTCGTGATCGAGATACGATTAATGCAGCCGCCGGTGGCACATTTATGAAAAGAAGACCTGAGGAGTGTAGAGAGCTTATTGAGAACATGACTACTCACCACAAAAACTGGGATTCCTCCGCTTCTTCAAGGAACAACCCGAGAGTCAATGTTTCTTCGACTTCAGCAAGCCCCGACATGACCGAATTCACCGGATGACTGAAATGAACAAAAATATCTTGCTTCTCGCTACAAACCAACAATAAGTTAAAGCGGTTGCCAATCCTTGTGAAACATGCGGCGGTCCACACTCATACACTGATTGTCCTTCTACTCAAGGAAATCCGGAAAACGTGTATGCGGTTGATACAAGGCTATTGGATGGGGGTTCAGATAAGTTCTCGGAATCTTCTCGAATTGATCACAGCTCAAGTGGAATAGTTGTTCTTGGTGACAAATAGGGGGTTTGGTTTTCTATTCTACTAAAAGGTAAAGAGTCGTAGAGTAATTAATATGAAAACTAAGCGAGGCAAGATTGAACTAAAAACGAAATGAACTTAAAACTCAAAACTTTGTAAACTATAAAACTTAAATAATCGAAATGCAAAACTGAATTCTATCAAAATGTACTAAATTCAAATCCATCGGAATGTGATTAAAACCCAACGATCGGAATAATTCATCTTAATAGTCATCGGAATACCAAAGTTCATTCTGTCGCAATGTTGTCTTATCGGAAAGTTCCAGATCGGAATATACAAGCTATCGGAATGTACAGTCGTAATATGATTCTATCGGAATGAATACCAACCTATCGGAAAGTGGTTGACAAAAAATTTGTAGAGTTTCGATTCAAAGTGACCTTATCACCCGTCGGAATATGCGATCGCAATGAGCGATCGCAATCCCAGATCAGAATAAGGGTCAAAATCCAAGCTATCGCAAAGTAGAACCAAGTATGGTTATTGCGATAGAAAAAAGCTTCCCGTCGGAATGTGTAAACCCCAATATTGCGATGGCACTCAAAACTCACTCCGAAATTGGAGATAAGCTGAAAACTCAATAAGCAAAGCACGTTCAAGAAGTATATTTATCAAAATCTTAACAAAACCAATATTAAGGAGAGTTCAATAAGCTATGAATGGCAAAATTGTCAAAACACCAAATAAGCAAACTTGGTAAAGTAAAATTTTAAACGATTAAACTTTTAAGAACATTAAAAAGGAAATAAGCTAGACACCAAATAAGCAAATGATAAAACTTATGAGTCTTTAAAACACGAACCAAGAAAAACCAAAAAGTATGAACTTTTGTGGCGTGAAGGAATTAAAGACGAGATAGATGAAGAAAAATAAGATTAAGCTAAAACATGTAAAGATTGAATTTAAAAACAAGAATTCAAAACAAGGATTGAAAGTTTTCTAGTGAGAGAAAGTTAAGCTTTCTCTCTCTAGAATTTTAAAAACTAATGAAATAAAATTTTTAACCTCAAATTTTGTGATGGAAAGGGCTATATATAGTAGTTGGATGTGGGCTTGTTTTGTTGTGGGCTTGTAAGCGGGCTTCTCTTCTTCTTTCTTCTTTAGTCTTTACGTTTCTTTAAATAAACATTTCCAACTTTGGATTTTGAGATTTGTCGGTGAATATTTCCAACTCGTCTTATAATTTTTTTTGTTTAATAGACTCGAGTTCTTCGACATAATAAATCTTCCATCTTTGGTCATTTTCTTCGATAAATCTTCAAATAAGCCCAATGACTTCAAATCTTTTGCATCTCTTGGACAATAGACTTCGTCTTGAGTCTTTTTTCCTGTTGTCCCTAATATGTGATGATATATCACACGAATTTATGAAAGAAAGGAAGATATGAGATACATTTTAGTGAGAGAAAGTAGAGAGAGAAAAGAGAGAGAAATGGTTGGAACTAGGTGAATGTTAGATTAAGAAGTGAGAATACAAATGAACCAACACCCTTCCTAACATGCTAGGAAGGGTATATATAGTCCACCCACATGCGGGCTTCTTTATGGACTATATGGTTTGGGCCGGGCTTTCCTTTTGGGCTTTAGTTACTTATCAATGAACTTTAGCCTAAAGTTAAGCCCGTATAACACGACTAATATACTACCTATTACAACGTTCTAAGATACGATACATAATAAACATATGACCGAGCATTCTTGTTTGGCTCAATATTTTGAGGCTAACAATCTCCCCCAATGAGAGGTCATAAACCTTGGTCATTTAGGAAATTTGTAGAGATTACTAATCTCGCCATAAATGAGTCTTGAACGTGTAATCGTAGTCTTGTTCTTTCATGCTGTGATCTTTGAGCCTTTGTCATTGTCTTTCGACTTTGTCTTTAAGCTTGAGATCTTCAAATCATCCTTGACTTGTCTTTGCCATCTTGCGATCTTGTGTCTTCATCCACATGCTCACACTATTAATTGTTGAATATGTCTTTAGGCATGAGTATGTGGTTTCTGAATCATTGACTTTGCTGTGTACACCGTGACGCCACCTTCTTGAGACAAAACATAGACACGGACTGAATGGCTTTGACATTCGTCCTAAATCGGTAGCGTTTTACCTCCGGTCGGTGAAGACCGTTATACGAGATTAAATACCGTACCTATGATCAGGTAGATTCAATTAAGAATCTCCTTGACAGGGTTTCGCGGCTGTACCAGCCGTTCTCTTTACTCGACCGTCTCAAAGCAAGACTGCGAACATAAAGAGTGAATCAATTGGATAAATATCCGCTTGATTAAAGTCGTCAATTCAAATTCCTGGAACAAGTTTGATTCATTAAGAATCTTACCATTGTTGATTTCCAGTTGACACAAGCTTGATTCATAAGAATCTCGCAAGTTACCTACCGTAGCGCTGTTTGATGTTGACTCTAGAAGGATTTCCATTCATCACTGTGAATATTAATAAATATCAATCTGAATGTTCTGGCAAGATCATAAAGATATTGCGTAGAAACCTAAAACGAGTTTGAATCAATTCAGAATCAAACCACTGTTGCTTTTCAGTTTTACATATGTTCAGTTCATAAAGAATCTTGCATATGACCTACCGTAGAGCTGTTTGATGTTAACACTAGAAGGATTTCCACTCATCATTGTGAATACTAAGTAGTATCACTCTGAGTGTTCTAGTAATATCACAAGGATATAGCGTAGGACTCTCTTGATCTTCATCCGTGTGTCCTAACGAGATTTGATTGATCTCTTGGCTCTAGACTCGATTTGTGCACTTTTAGTGGTCGGAGGCTGGAGTAGATGCCACCTATTCAATATCAACTATCTCGAAGTGAGAAAGTCAATAGTAGTCATGTTGTTCTCCGTGACAATAAAACAAACTTCTTTTGAGAGAAGCCTGAGTAGCTAGGAAAGGGTTGTGCATACATCACTGGGTCCATGATGAGTTTGTCTTCATGATGAGTTGACCCGGTTTCTGCCTAAGTTGTATGGAGGGCTTCTTTCTTTAGACCCTTTATCCTTACATTTCTTTTTCATTCTTCAACCCCTTCAATGCTTACCAAGACATCATTACTAGCACCTTGTTGTGATTGTTCCAGTGCTAGCATCAGTATTTAGTCGGCATTCAGCTACGTTCACATTCTACTCCATCTTTCCTAAGGACTTCAAATAATCTATTGGATTGTCCATGGGAAGATCCCTCCGGTTCTGGTTGGATCATAGGACTTAAACCTAACCACCCTTTTTACACCAATAACGTCGTGAATTAAAGATGTTGTGGGTATTTGATCGTAACCATGAAAACCACTTTAAATTCTAACAAAGTGTTTGAAAAACATTTAACACCTTGCTAGTTTTGTCGTTTCAGAAATGCTCCCCCTTCACATGTGCATTGATAATCGAAAGTGTTTCGCACATGTAGGTAAGAGTTAAAGTGCTTGAGTCTTATATTAGATAACATTTTAATCACATTTTCTCCCCCTATCTCTAATATATAAAATCTTTTGATATTAGAGATACCAAATTTGATTAAAATATATTTTGAAAAAATAGTCTTGAAATCTCTGGGAGAAAGATGTGTTAATCTTTTGCATGAAGTTAAAATGCTCCCCCTCAAAAATTGATCCAATTGAATTGTCATTGTGAGGATATGATCCACATTTCGCTTTTGAGGATGGGAGTTGTTGAACACACAATTTTTGAAAGATTTTGAATATCATTGAAAAATTCTTGAAAAAATTGTGTTCAACGCTTTTTGAAAAATCACTTCTTTTTGTCGAAAGGTTTTTCTAAAGCATAAACTTGAGTTCATAGACTTTGAATGTCTTGACGAATCCACTCAAGTGTAAGAAGATTTCTCTTCTTTTGCTGAGGGTAAGGGTACTAAATCGTACACTCCCCCGTGAATATCGATCCGGGTTGCAATCTGAAAGTGATTACAAGCCATTGTGTTGAGCTCAAAACGTTGAATGTTTTGTGACAAGCTCAACCCGTGATAGATTTCTCTACCCGTTGTTTGGAAATATTTGTCCAAAATAGACAATTTCCTTTATTAAAAAAAAGAAATGACATGTTTTGAAAAATATTTACAACTTTCATTCGAGCTTTATGTACACACCCGTGTCGTTATTGAGCGACATTTCTAGGCACGTCCATATTATCGATACTGAAAGACATGTCGAGAAGAATATTTTTGGATTTTGAAAGATTTTTAATTTTGTGTTTTGCTTTTATATGTTTTATATTTTTGTATTTTGCTTTTTCAAAGATATTTACAGGTTGATGTTTGATAGATAAATCAAGCAGGCACCTTTGCCAGAATCTCCAGGTCTGCTGGAGTCAAACATCTCATACCAATTTGCCTAACGAGGTACTCAAACCTATCTTTCGACAGAGCTTTCGTAAACAAGTCGGCTAATTGGTAATCCGTTCCAACAAAGTATAATTCAACGATACCTCTTTCAACTTGTTCCTTTATGAAGTGGTATCTGACATCGATGTGCTTCGTGCGGGAATGCTGTACCGGGTTACAGGAGATGGCTATGGCAGACTTTGAGTCACAGTACATAGGTACTTTATCAAAGTGGAAGCCATAATCCGTGAGTTGTGTTCTCATCCAAAGAACTTGAGCACAACACGCAGATAGAGACACATACTCCGCTTCGGCTGATGAAAGTGACGTGCAATCCTACTTCTTGGAAGACCATCCCACAAGCTTATCTTGTCCTATAAATTGTGCACCACCAGAAGTACTTTTACGTGTATCAAGACACCCTGCATGATCAGAATCTGAATAGGCCGTTAGGAAGAAACCGGTTTCTCTCGGATACCAGAGTCCCAAATGAACGGTATTCTTGAGGTACCGAAAGATCCGTTTAACCTCCTTGAGGTGCTTTTCAGTGGGCGTGCTTGATAACGTGCACAATAACACGTAGCATGTGAAATATCAGGTCTGCTTGCTGTCAAGTACATGAGGGACCCGATCATGGAATGATATCTCGTTTGATCTATGGGTAATCCCTCCAAGTCAGCATCTAGCGATGTGGTTGATAATGGTGTCCTAACGGGGTCACATGAAGTCATACCATGCTTTTTGATTATCTCTTGACAATACTTAGCTTGGTTTATAAAGATACCACTTGGGGATTGGTGAACTTGAATTCCTAGAAAGAATTTTAGTTCGCCCATCATTGACATTTCAAATTTGCTGTGCATTACTTTTTCAAACCATTTTGAAAGTTTTGGGTTTGTAGACCCGAAAATAATGTCATCAACATAAATTTGCACAAGCAAAATTTAATCCCCATATTTATAAGTGAACAGAGTTAGATCAATGGAACCTTTTGAGAAACCTTTGGATACCAGAAATTTCGAGAGCTCATCGTACCACGCCCTTGGAGCTTGCTTGAGTCCATATAGTGCCTTGTGGAGACGATACACCTTTTCAGGATAATGAGGATTGACGAATCCTTCCGGCTGCGTGACATAGACTTCTTCCTTCAAAGGACCGTTAAGAAACACCGTCTTTACGTCCATTTGATAGACAATGAATCCCTTATGTGCATCATAAGCAAGAAAAATCCTGACCGCTTCCATTCGAGCTACTGGTGCAAATGATTCTTCGAAATCAATACCCTCTTTCTGTCCATACCCCTTAGCCACTAGCCTAGCTTTGTTCTTGCTGATCGTATTCTCTTCATCCATCTTGTTTTTCCAGATCCAACGAAGATTTAATGGAGTCACATCGTATGGTCTGTCAACAAGTTCCCAGACTTTAAGTCTTTCAAATTGTTGAAGTTCATCCGTCATCGATTCAATCCAAGCATGATCAGCCATGGCTTCTTTGATGTTTTTCGGTTCAGCCGTACTCACGGCGAGTGCGAACATACAAACATCGCCATCGGTGGCTAGTTGTAGTCTTGTACGAACGGGCTGTGAAGGGTTTCTAATTACGTGAACCAAAGGATGATCTCGGGTCCAATGATGTGTTGACGGATGTCGTTGATAGAACGTATGCATATTTGACGGATCAACATGGCGAGTAGAAGACTCTCCAGTTTCGTGTACCGGTGTACCGAATAGGTTGTGAAAATCGTCATCGTAAGATAATGCACCGTCTGCTTGATTTGTGTTCTCTGGAGCAATGACAGTAGTTGTGGATGTTGTAGGATCGATTGTTGAAGTGATATTCTGAGGAGGTAAATATGCAACAACCCGTGTTGAAGTAGATGAAGTTGTATCCTTTTGTTGACGATGAACGGTATCATCATTCTTATCATGAGTTACAGCGGAAGACTTCGATGCAACTTGTTTCTCCCCCGTGAAATATTCATCATACATTGGTCCATATAACATTTCCAACTCTTCAAGTGTCGTGTCCACTGTCATATCTGCTCTAGGAACATGTTCAGGAACCAGCTTTGAACTTGACGGTTCATTGCTGTGGTCTTGAGTTCCGAGTTCCGTGCGGTTGTGAACGGAAGTCGTTTGTCGTTGTTGATCGGGACTTAAACTGCTTTGTTCAAGTGCCATTGTGTTGCTTACTTGTGAAACCCTTGAGACACATATTTCTCTGATATTTGTTTCTTCAGCAACCAAACTCTGAGAGTGTCTTTTATTGAACGGTATGAATAAGGAAAACCTTTATGTTCTTGTTGAACCTTTACTTGATTACCTGCACTTTCGTCAGTAGTTTGTGTGCTTGCATATTTGTTAGTGATATCTTTGTGAGAAGCATGTGGGGGTTCACAGTGAACCTTTGTCGTGCTAGAGGGAAATGTTTTTCCAGTAGGAACCCATTTAAGACCAGTTGTTTTGAAGATTCTACCCGTTGGTATCCACTTAAGACAAGGTCTAGGAAACGTAGATTTCTCATGTACAACGGAAGACTTAATTGGAGAAAATCTATTTCCTATAGGGTTCCGTCTTTGAGGTGCTCTAGCTTTGTGGTTCACCTTGTTCAGGACTTTTGTGATGCAATCATCATGAATGGCATTAAACACACATTTGTTACATTTCGTGCAAACAAAGTGCTTAGCATCTGAGAAGGATCTAGTGTTCCTAGGATAGGCTGATTTGGGCACATCATAGAAGGGTCTAGAATTCCTAGATGTGTGATTAGCGCTCCTAGGTTTCGGTTGTGTCCTATCTCTTGCTTGTGTCTTTATCTTAGTATCCTCTAGATAGCTTTTATGACCTGTGTCATTTGAACTTCGCCTAGGCATGTTCTTGTGGCTATTGCTAGAGTTGCTTGAATCATTCATGTGATTGGGTTTTACATAGGCAGAATATCTTAAGGAGTATCTAGATTGTGGAGTGACAGTGTTTGGCAAATTGCTACGCATGTCAACTTGGGACGCAAACCTCGAGTTCGATGTTTTGGGTCGTTCAGATTTAAACGCATTCGGTTGTCTAGCAACTGAGCGGTTTCTGAATGGTTGAGTAGGAGGTTTCCCCAAGATAGACTGATTTGCTAACTTAGTATCCACACTATTTCCTTTTAGCTTCCTTAATTCATTTTTCACTGCTATTAATGCAAAAACCTTTTCCTGAATCTGAGCTTTCAATTGCTCATTTTGTAGAAGTAATTGAGCGACACGTTGTTCTAACTTAATGTTTATATTATCAAATATGTCGTTATCAGCATTCGCGTCATTACTATCTACAGTGTCGATAGGTTGCACAGATATTTCACTTACTGAAGCAGGCGGAGGACTTGGATTTTGATAAGCCAACTTTGATTCTAACAAATTTATTTGTTACACAAAATGTTCTTTTTCCGCATTTGAATCTTGAATCTTACGATCCAGTTTTTGTTCAAGAACAACGTTTGCTTTTTCAAGTTTTTCAAAATAAGATTCAAATTTGTCATTTTTCTTTAAAAACTCGAGTTTGGCATCCTCAAAATCTTTTGTCTTTTGAGCTAACATAGTTTCAAGCTCATGAATCTTAGAATCAATATATTGATGATCATCATACACAGCATTTAATTGTACCTCAGCCATTGGCTCTTCATCATAAATGGGTCTGATATCTGCATCATCGGCTGCTTGATCATTCCCTGAGTTGTTGCTGGTATGCTGCTTTTCTGATTCTATCCCGCTGCGTTCTGTGACAATCGTACAATCATCCAATGTTTGACCATCATCGACATAGCTCTCGTTCTTCTGACGTGTTCTTTCAGCAATGGACTTCCCTACATCACTCATGTGTTGAAGAAATGTCTCCTTGAATTCTTGAACTTCTAACCGAGTAAATTCAAAGAAGTATTTGTTTATGAATTCTCGATCATAGTGTACAGAGACCTGTGTATCAAGGAATTGCTGAAACTGATTCTCAAGAACCAAAACGGCATCTATGGATTCAACCTCTTGAAAGTCATCGTTTGCAAGTTGTTGTTCAAGATTATCTGCATTGAGTTGCATTGTGCTTGTGAATGTCTCAACATCTTGACCAGTTAGTGACATGAATACCCGTTTGAATCCAAGTTCGACGCGAGTGCCTTTTAACTCGTCAGTTGAAAGGACTTGAATGTGTGACTGGAGTGATCTAAAGTGTGTCATGCATCGTTCTTTTGCAACCGACATCTTGGTTTTGAGTGCATGCACATCTTGTGTTACGGAATCCATAATGGGTGACACAGTTGATGAATTGACTTTCGATCTTAAGTAGATATGGCGTGATTGGTTTGTGGTTGCAATTTCGAAAATTCTGATTTTTTCCCAGTCCGACAATAAATTCCTCAGTCCGACAAAACGGTAAGCTGAAAAAATTTGTCTTACCAAATTTTGAAATCAAGCCCGAAATAGCCAAAAACTAATAGGGAAAAATTTTGAAAAGTGAAAAATTTTGACAAAAATAAAACCTAAAAATGGCCTAAAAATTTGAATTTTGGTCCGAAAATTTGAATTTTTGGTCGAAAAATTTTTCGCATCGCCAAAATTTGAAATCGAAGCATAAATGGCCTAAAAATGGTCTAGGAAAAAATAAATTTTAAAATGATTTTCCCGCCAAAAAACTCTTTTTTTTTTAATCTTCGTGTAAACGATATTACGAAACTAGTCTAGATGGTGGCTAAGTCGAAAAAATACTCGAACAAAATTTAGCTAAACAAGTCATCGGAATGTCCATCGGAATGTGCCATCGGAATGTCCATCGGAATGTCCATCGGAATGTGCCATCGGAATGTCCATCGGAATGTTCATCGGAATGTGGCTTAGATCGCAATGCACTGTCGGAATCCCAGATCGCAATGTACTGTCGTAATATGTTCAGATCGGAATGTTCAGATCGGAATGTTCAGATCAGAATGTTCAGATCGGAATGTGTCTAAAACAAATTTGGCAGAGTAACGACTCAAAAGTCCCTTGAAACCGTCAGAATCCCAGATCGCAATGTACGATCGGAATGTCCAGATCGGAATAGGGTATCGTAATCCTTAGATCGCAAAGTAGAACCTAGTGGTTATTGCGATCTGACTTCAAAATACTTGTACTTTCCGATGGGTACCTTTGCAAGAATTTCGGAAAGATGAAAAACCAAGGATTTTTGAACGTTTGATCCAAGAAAGTTTGTGTTTTTAATCAAAACCAAGATACCAAAATCACTACAACATGATTAAAGAAGTTATACGATTAAGAAGCACAATCAAACACACAAAAAAAATTTGAATACGAGGAAGAAATGAGGATCAAATCAAACGAATCATATGAAAAACACAACAACCAATCACAAAACTACCCCATGGCGATTGATACCAATTGTTGTCCCTAATATGTGATGATATAGCACACGAATTTATGAAAGAAAGGAAGATATGAGATGAATTTTAGTGAGAGAAAGTAGAGAGAGAAAAGAGAGAGAAATGGTTGGAACTAGGTGAATGTTAGATTAAGAAGTGAGAATACAAATGAACCAACACCCTTCCTAACATGATAGGAAGGGTATATATAGTCCACCCACATGCGGGCTTCTTTATGGACTATATGGTTTGTGCCGGGCTTTCCTTTTGGGCTTTAGTTACTTATCAATGAACTTTAGCCTAAAGTTAAGCCCGTATAACACGACTAATATACTACCTATTACAACGTTCTAAAATACGATACATAATAAACATATGACCGAGCATTCTTGTTTGGCTCAATATTTTGAGGCTAACATTTTCTTCGATAAAACCCGTGCAATCCCATGTTTTCTTCAATATTTATCTGGTTGGCTCTGAAAACACAACAAACACACAAACCACACATAATTCCAAACAAATGATATTAAATACGCGTTTTGGTCTCGTTTTAGCAAGAAATAAGTGGTAAAAGGATGGGTGTTTTCACACCTATCAAATCCCCTACACTTAACCATTGACATGCCCTCATGCAATGCTTAGTGATAAAGCAAATTTACACGTTTCTCATAATCAATCAACCTTGGCCTTATTAACATACTACTTAAAACAAAAATTAGAATACTAAGAGAAATTAAAACTTTAAAGGAAACAAAAGGATAGAAAACCATTTTCACTAGAAAATAGCTACATAGAAATAACTTGCAAAGAAATCAAGGACTTACATTAGGGCTTTGGTGCTGCGAATATTTATCACCCTCAAGTTTCACGTTCCCCAAACTAAGCTTAAAAACGAGATTATTGTTATTATAAGTTAGCAAAACAAACATTTACACACATGGCTTAATTATATGCTTAAACTCCCTTATTCCTAGGTGTATCTCTTATATTTTATTTTTGTCTTAGAATGATCATGAAGATGCATTTTTTGACTTATTGCGATAGTTTATTTAGGCTGAAAGCAAAGTAGGACGATTTGATCAATAGTTAGCTAAAGGACAAAATCTCTTAAAACTGCTTCTCGGGATATCAAAAAGTTCATATCTTGGCATAACTCGCTTCACGATTTGAGACCTTTCTCGGGCCGATATTTGGCATGTACTTCATACTTCATATCTTGAGAGACGTTCTTGAGATAATGGTCTTCTCTTCGTGAATAGAGTTCTTCACTTGGAGTATTTTTGAGGGATACGCCACTTTGCTGACCACGAATTCATGATTATTTCTTCAATCGCTAATTGGGATTTTGAGATACAACGATCCGCCTCCTTTTCGGACTTGGATCTATTTATCCTCATACCTTGTTAGGGTCTTTTCGGATAGACTTCTCCATGATCTTTATAGGAGTTGATTGCTTTTCGTCGTGAGTCTTGATCCTTCATATTGATTTTGGGAATAATGCTTTCACATCACCTTGGATCTTTAGCAATAAGATTGAATCCTCATGCCTTGTTAGGGCCTTTTCGGACTCGCCAATCTTCGCGCCCCGCTTCATAAGTTATGCCTTGGCTATGAACTCTTATCATTACCGAGTAACTTTTAAACGATCTTGGGCTAGAAGCTAAGTAACCTTTCAAATCGTACGACCTTACTTATTGCAGATAAGTGATTAGCAAGTGATGGGAGAATAGGCAAATAATTACACCAAGTGAGCTTGTGCAAGAATATCGACTTATAAGTGACTCTATCATTTCTCGTTCTCCACAATTTAAAATCTCAAGTAATGAGACTCGTAGATGCTTAGCCTAATAAACCAATTAAGGTCTACATGGTTAAGGATACTAGCTAGAATAAACTTGGGTAAGTCTATTCGGGTTGAGTCAAAATAAACGCAACGGGCCTAATATGTCAAAGATTTCAAAACTAGCTACACCACTTTATTAATATTTTTGACTTATTGTGGGATATATACATATGAAAGCAACGATAAAAATTTAGAAATTATGACTAAATGGCCGAAGTTAATTAAAAATTTGAAAAATGTTGAAAAAGATGATTTTCCGGTTAAATGAAGGCATTTTCATGGAAAAGTCCACTTAAAACTTCGATAGAAGTCCCCCCTACACTTAAGATAAACATTGTCCTCAATGTTTAAGCATGTGGGAAAAGTCTCCCCTACACTTATGACATTGTGCACGTTGGTTAAATCAAGCTAAGGAAGAGACGACTAACGTGATCAATTTCAAACGAGAGTATGAAGAAAATTGAATCACGATAGTTGAGAGATAGAACCGGATTTCGGATAACACGGGAGCACGGTTCTTCAAAGGTTCCAAAAGTGCATTCATCCCTGTAATCACATCACCACACAAACACAAACAACCTATATAGGTCCCCCTACACTTAGGAGGTTAAAACAGAAAATGATAGATACTCGGGTTGCCTCCCGAGGAGCGCTTGTTTTTTATAACCGAGTCACGAGCCTGACTCTACCCAAAATTAGTTCATGGGAAACGTGGTGAGGGAGGGAATCATCTCATGAGAGATGTCCTCACCAAAGTACAACTTCACTCGTTGGCCATTCACTTTAAAATTAGGTCCATTAGGTTGAGCGAGCTCGAGAGTACAATATGGAAAAATTTGGGCAATGGTGAATGGGCCGGACCAACGAGATTTCAGCTTGCCCGAAAAGATTTTCAACCGAGAGTTAAAGAGTAAAACTTTGTCTCCAACTTGGAACTCTCGGTTTTTAATCTTGGAGTCGTGAATGAGCTTAGTCTTTTCCTTATAGATCAAAGAATTTTCATAAGCCTCATTCCGGAGTTCATTCATCTCATTGAGTTGGATCTTGCGTAGGTCACCGGCTTTGTTGATATCGAAGTTAGCCCACTTCAAGGCCCAGTAAGCCTTGTGCTCCAACTCAATGGGGAGGTGGCATGCTTTCCCGTACACGAGACGATATGGTGTACAAACCAATCGGAGTCTTGTATGCGGTACGAAAAGCCCACAGAGCATCATCAAGTTTATCGGCCCATGAGGCACGATGCTCTCCCACGGTTCGTTCAAGAATTCGCTTTAATCCTCGGTTAGAGATTTCAGCCAGGCCATTAGTTTGTGGGTGGTAGGCGGTGGAAAGACGATGATTTACACCATACTTAGCCATTACTCTAGCAAATTGATCATTGCAAAAATGAGTCCCGCGATCACTAATAATGGCACGAGGCACACCGAATCTAGTAAATAGAGATTTCAAAAAGTTACAAACCACCCTTACGTCATTAGTAGGTAAAGCTTTGGCTTTAACCCATTTTGAGACGTAGTCAACGGCTACAAGGATGTATTTGTTTCCTTTAGAGGAAGGGAATGGCCCCATAAAGTCGATACCCCAAACATCAAAGATTTCACATTCTTGTATGAAATTTTGAGGCATCTCATCTTTATGTGTGATCTTGCCTTGTTTTTGGCAAGCATCACAATGTTTAACCATCTCGTGAGCATCACGATAAATGGTGGGCCAATAAAATCTCGAGTCAAACACTTTTTTGGCGGTGTAGTTGGGACCAAAGTGACCACCGGTGGGTCCTTTGTGGCAAGCTTCAAGAATGTCTAAAGCTTTCGGTCCATCAATACATCGGCGAATAATCAAATCAGCACATTCTTTGAATAGATACGGGTCATCCCAAAAGTAAGTATTAATGTCTTTGAAGAACTTCTTCTTTTGTTGGGATGTTAACCCGTCAACGAGAATTCCACCCGCCAAGTAGTTTGCAATGTCCGCAAACCACGGGGTTTCATCAGAATTCGAGTTGATAGACATTAAGGTCTCCAGGGGAAAAGAATCATTGATTTCTTTGTTCGGATGATCCCCTTGATAAGGATCCTCAAGTCTACTGAGATGATCCGCGGCTAGGTTTTCAGCTCCTTTCTTATCGTGAATTTAGATTTTAAATTCTTGGAGTTGCAAAACCCAGCGAAGGAGTCTTGGTTTGGAATCTTGCTTAGTCAACAAGTACTTCAACACGGAATGATCGGTATACACGATGGTGGTAGAAAGGACAAGATAGGGGCGGAACTTTTCAAAGGCATAGACAACAGCTAAAAGCTCTTTTTCGGTTGTCGTGTAATGCAATTGAGCCCCTGTCATTGTCTTGCTAATGTAATGGATCAGTTGGAAGTGTTTATTCACTCTTTGGCCCAAAACCGCTCCAATAGCATAGTCGCTAGCATCACACATCAACTCGAAAGGCGGCTCCCAATCAGGGGTAACTAGGACCGGTGCCTTAGTAAGCTTATCCTTAAGCAAGTTGAAGGCTTCAATACACTCACTGGAAAAGATAAAAGGAGTATCTTTTTCCAAGAGGTGGGTCATCGGGCGAGCGATTTTAGAAAAATCTTTGATGAATCGACGGTAGAAGCCCGCATGACCATGGAAACTCCTCACACCCTTCACGGTTGAAGGTGGAGGCAATTTAGCAATAACATCGACTTTAGCACGGTCCACTTCAAGACCGACTTTAGAGATCTTGTGTCCTAGCACGATGCCCTCTTTTACCATGAAATGACATTTTTCCCAATTAAGAACAAGGTGAGTGTCTTCACACCGCTTAAGCATACGTTCTAGATTGGCAAGGCAAGCAGAGAAAGAATCGCCATAAACCGAGAAATCATCCATGAATACTTCCATAGTTTCTTCAACCATGTCATGGAAGATAGCCATCATACACCTTTGGAACGTCCCAGGAGCATTGCATAAACCGAAAGGCATGCGTTTGTAAGCAAATGTTCCGTAGGGAAAAGTGAATGTGGTCTTTTCTTGGTCTTTAGGATCGATGGGAATTTGAAAATACCCGGAGAAACCGTCTAAAAAGTAGTAATAGTGATTACCAGCTAGACGCTCGAGCATTTGATCCATGAAAGGAAGAGGAAAGTGATCTTTTCTCGTGGCATCATTGAGTTTGCGATAGTCGATACAAACTCTCCACCCAGTAACGAGACGAGTGGGAATCAACTCGTTGTGTTCATTGGGAACAACGGTTATTCCGCCCTTCTTGGGCACACAATGGACGGGACTTACCCATTGCGAATCCGAGATAGGGTAAATCAAGCCGGCATCAAGAAGTTTGATAACGTCTTGTTTGGTGACGTCATGAATGTGAGGATTAACCCTTCATTGGCTCTGGATAGCGGGTTTAAAGTCATCTTCCATGAGAATCTTGTGAGTACAGAAGTTTGGATCAATTCCGCGGATATCAGAAATTTTCCAAGCAATTGCCTTCTTATGATCTTTAAGCACGGAGATGAGGCGAGATTTCTCTTCTTCTTTCAAGTCCTTCGCGATGATGACGGGCGACTTCTTCTTTTCTTCAAGGAACACGTACTCGAGATGGGGCGGCAACTCCTTAAGTTCTAAATCCTGTGGATTTTCGATGGGAGGCGTATGCAAATTCGGTTCATCAATTGCAATAGCCTTGGGAGATGGTGGAGAAATATGGTCCTCTTTGAGAAGGTTCTCAATGAGACGAATGTCTTCATCCCAATTGGTGGGAGAATCGTCATTTTCTAAGTTCACATCTCCCATGGTGGCTTCCAAATATTTCCAAAGGAAATCACTTTCTCCAAATAGAGATAGTGACGAATCAATAGAGGAAACGGTCTCAACATTGGGAAGAGAGGTAGGAATACTTTTACAAGCATCAATAAAGTGTTCTTCACAAGCCTCATCAAGAACGTCAATACAATTAACACTCTCGTACGAATAAGGCTGTTTAGAAAGCTTTCCCATGTTGAAGACAATTTTATCGTCACCCACTCTCATGATAAGCTCACCCGCTTCAACATCAATGAGAGTGCGACCGGTCCTCAAGAATGGACGTCCAACGATTAATGGCACACGAGGGTCCATATCGTAGTCGACCACGACGAAATCGGCAGGAAAAGTGAATTTGTCGACTCCTACAAAGACGTCTTCGGTTATCCCCACTGGATAAGCAACCGTACGGTTAGCTAATTCCAAAGTCATTTTGGTGGGGACTAGCTCAGGGAGAGATAACTGCTTCCAAACGCTTAGAGGCATTAGATTAATACTGGCACCTAGATCGGCAAGGGCCATGCAATTCTCTACTCCCGGGAAGTTGCAAGGGATTAAGAAACGACCCGGATCACCAAGCTTGGTTGGCAATTTCCTTAAGAGCAATGCAGAGCAATTCTCATTAAGTTGGGTGTTAGCGATATCAAGAAGCTTTTCCTTGACACTAAGAAGATCTTTGAACATTTTCGCATACTTAGGCATGTGAGCGTGAGCCTCAGCGAAGGAGATGTTAAAATTCAATTGTTTAAACATTTTGAGAAAGTTCGAAACTTGAATATCATCCTTGCTTTTGAGCTTCTCTTTCCTCAACCTTGAGGGATAAGGTATATCGAAAGAAGAGGAAGGCTTTGGAATAGTAGGATCACTCACATCCTTGGGTGGAGGAGGGGTAGAAGTAAGAGGTGGAGAAATTGGGGAAATAGAAGGTTGAGGAATAGGAGCAGGTGACTCGTTTTCCTTAGTCACAATCACCGGTGGGGGTATAGGAAGCTCGGTTTCCTTGGTACCTTTGCCACTGCGAGTGGTGATTGTTTTCATCTCCCCTCTTGGATTCGCAACGGTGTTACTCGGAAGAGTACCCGAAGAAGAGGGCTGATTACCTTGGAAGAAACTAGCCATCATGTTCCTTAAGTCATTCGTTTGACTTGCCAAAGTGTTTCTCATATCAGCTAGAAGATCGTTCCCTTGTTTCATCATGTCTGCTTTCAAGTTGAGCACTTCCCGCTGGAGATTTTCCACGGTCACATCATTAGTCCTCATGTAGGTTCCAATGTCTTGGGGTAATGCGGTGGGTTGGTTGGGAGGAGCATTGTAGTCGGGTGGTTGATAAGCAGGTTGTTAGTAAACTTGGTTGTTTCTTTGAGGTGGATATGGTTATTTGTGAGGTGGTTGGTATGGTGCACGAGGTTGTTGTTGAGGAGGGCTATTGAGGTTTTGTTGTTGGTTTGGGTTGTTAGGAGGAAAACCGGGCGGGGAAAGAAAGTTGTTTGAGCGGTAGCTAAGCAAGTTGCGGTCTCCTTGAGGACGAGCTTGATAAGCGGCTGGAGGATAGGTACCGTATGCTGCATTAACATTCTCAGAAGAATAGTCTAGGGTGGTGGTACAAGTGGTGTAAGAGTGAGGACCCCCACATATTTCACATGGTTGGCTAACAGCATTGACTTGAGCGTCTTGAGCGTTTTTAGCGTTGATGTTGATATTGTTAGCGGTGTGGGTAACAAGCGATTCAAGAAGCGTAGTAATTTTGTCAAGTCGCTTGTCGTTGTCACTAGTACTAGCACTAGCGGCATTGGTCCGAACACTCTTGGTTTGCACACGAGACTTATTTTCGATAATATCCCAAGCGGCATTAGATGTCTTAACCAAAATATTACCCCCCCGAGGCACTGTTTAGTGAATCTTGGTCATTCATGCTTAACCCATTATAAAAAGTATTAATTTGGTGCGCTTTGATAAAACCATGTTGTGGGCACTTTCTCAAAAGGTCTTTAAAACGGTCCTAAGATTCACTAAAAGACTCATCGTACTTTTGTTCAAAATTGATAATTTCATTCCGCAAAGCGGTAGTACGAGAGGGTGGGAAAAAGTAGTTTATGAACTTGGTCTCCAAATCCGTCCACGTCAGAATACTTTGTGGCGGTTCCTTTGCAAGTCAATGCCGGGCTTGTCCCTCTAAAGAGAAAGGAAAGAGTTGCAAACGGATTACCTCTTGTGGAACACCATTGAATTTGACCGTATTCGTGAGTTGCAGGAATCTCTTGATGTGGTCATGTGGATCATCAATGGTACGCCCCAAGAATGGTTGAGTAGAGACCATCTGAATAAAGCCGGATTTGAGCTCAAAGTTGTTGGCTGCAATCGCTGGTATGACAATTGGATCATTGTTGCCATCTACATGTGCTTGCTAAAGTTCAATAATAGGGCGATTATCCGGTAGAGGCTCATTGTTGTTGTTATTATTGTTGTTGAGAGGTGGATTGTTATTGTTGTTATTGTTTTGAGGTGGGTTATTGTTGTTGTTGTGTGCAGCGGACATGTCTAAGTCTTCGAGAGGCTCGGGCTCTTGATAAGACGTTGATCGTGTAAGCATGCACCTGCAAAAGAACTAACAAAGCAAAAACAAAGCAGAAATATTTTTGGTTTTTTATGTTTTTTAATTTTTAGGATTTTTGAAAATTTTATATTTTTTAGGGTTTTTGAAAATTTTAGGAAAAAGTAACGTTCACGGTGAACGGATCCCAAAATCCAAGTTCTCACAAAAAACTGTTAATCTTAACGAGAAGAGCCGGCAGCGGCGCCATTTGATACAAGGCTATTGGATGGGGGTTCAGATAAGTTCTCGGAATCTTCTCGAATTGATCACAGCTCAAGTGGAATAGTTGTTCTTGGTGACAAATAGGGGGTTTGGTTTTCTATTCTACTAAAAGGTAAAGAGTCGTAGAGTAATTAATATGAAAACTAAGCGAGGCAAGATTGAACTAAAAACGAAATGAACTTAAAACTCAAAACTTTGTAAACTATAAAACTTAAATAATCGAAATGCAAAACTGAATTCTATCGGAATGTACTAAATTCAAATCCATCGGAATGTGAATAAAACCAAACCATCGGAATAATTCATCTTAATAGTCATCGGAATACCAAAGTTCATTCTGTCGCAATGTTGTCTTATCGGAAAGTTACAGATCGGAATATACAAGCTATCGGAATGTACAGTCGTAATATGATTCTATCGGAATGAAGACCAACCTATCGGAAAGTGGTTGACAAAAAATTGGCAGAGTTTCGATTCAAAGTGAACTTATCACCCGTCGGAATATGCGATCGCAATGAGCGATCGCAATCCCAGATCGGAATAAGGGGCAAAATCCAAGCTATCGCAAAGTAGAACCAAGTATGGTTATTGCGATAGAAAAAAGCTTCCCGTCGGAATGTGTAAACCCCAATATTGCGATGGCACTCAAAACTCACTCCGAAATTGGAGATAAGCTGAAAACTCAATAAGCAAAGCACGTTCAAGAAGTATATTTATCAAACGCTTAACAAAACCAATATTAAGGAGAGTTCAATAAGCTATGAATGGCAAACTTGTCAAAACACCAAATAAGCAAACTTGGTAAAATAAAATTTTAAACGATTAAACTTTTAAGAACATTAAGAAGGAAATAAGCTAGACACCAAATAAGCAAATGATAAAACTTACGAGTCTTTAAAACACAAACCAAGAAAAACCAAAAAGTATGAACTTTTGTGGCGTGAAGGAATTAAAGACGAGATAGATGAAGAAAAATAAGATTAAGCTAAAACATGTAAAGATTGAATTTAAAAACAAGAATTCAAAACAAGGATTGAAAGTTTTCTAGTGAGAGAAAGTTAAGCTTTCTCTCTCTAGAATTTTAAAAACTACTAATGAAAGAAAAATTTTGACCTCAAATTTTGTGATGGAAAGGGCTATATATAGTAGTTGGATGTGGGCTTGTTTTGTTGTGGGCTTGTAAGCTGGCTTCTCTTCTTCTTTCTTGTTTAGTCTTTACGTTTCTTTAAATAAACGTTTCCGACTTTGGATTTTGAGATTTGTCGGTGAATATTTCCAACTCGTCTTATAATTTTTTTTGTTTAATAGACTCGAGTTCTTTGACATAATAAATCTTCCATCTTTGGTCCTTTTCTTCGATAAATCTTCAAATAGGCTCAATGACTGCAAATCTTTTGCATCTCTTGGACAATAGACTTCGTCTTGAGTCTTTTTTTTCTTCGAATAAACTCGTGCAATCCCATGTTTTCTTCAATATTTATCTGGTTGGCTCTGAAAACACAACAAACACACAAACCACGCATAATTCCAAACAAATGATATTAAATACGCGTTTTGGTCTCGTTTTAGCAAGAAATAAGTCGTAAAAGGATGGGTGTTTTCACACCTATCAGCGGCTTATGGTAATTATTCACCGGAAAATTACCAAGCCCGACCTCAAGGGGATCAAAATTTGCTGAGCTACCGGTCAAACAACTACCTTTCACCCGGTTTTTCTCCTCAAAACCAAAACCCCGCCAACAACTACAATAGAAGCAAGCAAATCCAACATAGAGATTCTAATCCTTATCACCCACCCGCTCAACAAGCCCCACCCATGAATCAAGATGTTGAAGCCTTAATGAGAACCCAAGGTGAGCAAATCAAGAATCTGCAGAGCCAAATTATCAATTTGAAAGGGGATATCACCAAGCAAGGAAATGACATTAGATCCGAGCTTCGAGATAATATTCAATCCCCCTTCAGCAATCAAACGAATGATTTGAAGAATATGCTTGCTAGTTTCTTGCCCACAACTCAACCTTCTACTTCGAGTTCTCTACCTTCAAACACCGTCACCAATCCGCGAGCAAATGTGAGTGCTATTACTACCTGATGACGTATAGTCTCCAACCGGGTCATGAGCCCGGCTCACGGGTACTACCCGTATCCGGCCCATCACAGATGGGTGGATAAATGTCATTCAGGCTTATGGGCTTGAGTGAACAGTACCCGCACATGTGTGCGGCCCACGGCCCAAGGCGGCCGACATAAGATCAGACAGAATAATATTCTGTCTAGGTATATCTTAATCCCAAATACGAAGAGATATTCATTACCAGAATTAGAAGATAACAATCATTCTAATCCTGGTGCTTATCTCTTCCTTGGGGCCGAAGGATCAGTGAAAGCCCACTAGGGTTTCACTGCCTATAAAAGGAACCCCCAAGGGTTCCACAAAGGTATTACGACATATACTCTAAACTCACATAAACCCTAAATCGATGACTTACTCTCACGCCGGAGTCTAATCGTGGGAAACATTCCCAGGGTAAGTCTAACGCGTGCTGTTTAGTGTGCAGGATCCCAACCAAACGATTCACTTGGTGCAGGAGCCGGAGCCCAGCCAACCCGAATTAAGCCTAATTCGGGTCTAGCAAGGATCAACCAACTTTTGCATCAACACTACCCGTAGTGGAGTTACCATAGTAGGACCACCTATCCCGCCCCCATCATCTACACCACCTCCACCACCATTTATCCCTACTCCTCCCACACCTAGTCGTAGTACACCATTACCACCTCTGCCTCGTCATGACGATCTTCCCAAGAAGAACCCTTCAACATCTCAACCGTCACCTTTTACACCTACACCTTCACCACCCAACCCTAATATTCCTTATCCATCTCGCTTAGGCAAGACCAAAATGCACACAAAGGATGACATTCAAGTGTCGAATTATTTGAAGATGATCTCCCAAATTAATTTCAACATTAGCCTTGCTGAAGCACTTGTCCACATGCCGAAATTTGTCAAAGCATTTCAGGAATTGCTTAACAAAAAGGAGAAGCTGATTGAGCTCTCCAACACACGCTTAAATGAAAACTGTTCTGCAATTATTCTTAAAGAACTTCCAGAAAAACTTGGAGATCCCAGTCGTTTTGTGTTGTCGTACATTTTTAACAAAACCGAAGAATTTACTGCCCTAGCTAATCTCGGGGCCAGTATAAATTTGATGCCATTAAGTGTTTGGAAAACACTATCATTACCCGACCTTACTCCAACGAAGATGACTCTAGAGCTATCAAATCGCACTCTCGCTTACCCCGTTGGTATTGCCGAAGACGTGTTCATTAAAGTTGGCACATTCACTTTTCCGATTGACTTTGTCGTTGTTGGTTATGAAATGGACCCTCGTATTCCTTTAATACTTGGTCGGCCATTCTTGAGAACCGGACGAGCTTTAGTTGATGTTGCCGAAGGTGAATTAATTTTAAGAGTCGGGGATGATGCACAAGTTTTCAAAATGGGGAAGCTTACAAACAAATCCTATGGACGAGAATCTGTGAATATGATTAATGTGCTCGATGATTTTGTCATCTACAACAATCCTCTATTCGAGTCTTGCATTGATAATCCACTTTTTGAAGATGATGTGGATGATTCCCTCTCCAATTTGGAACCTTCACCCATTTATGATTCTCCACCGATCTTTGATGCTTATGATGATGATTCTAGCTCAGATTCGGATGATTATGATGACCTTACTTCCAAGTATCCCGACATGCCCATTTATGATGATTTTGATGAGGCCGATACTCTTTCGAGTGATTCTTCACATGATGAAGATCCTCCGCCATCACTTGATCCTACTTTGGACAATTACTCATTTGAGGAAGACTTCTCTACATTTCTCAATACATACTTCCGTCATGAGAGTGATGCTCCTCCTTTAGATTTTGATGATTATCGTCTTGATCCTACTTTGGATTTGAAGAAAATTCTTTCAAAGGAGAAGCAACCGGACAACACCACCATCCGCAACACGTATGATTTGACACCTCTTTGTCCACCTTCTGAGGACGAGGTTGTGCATCCTCTTCGCGGATCATCTTCAAATGTTGCTGAGCCTGAGTGCTATTTTCCCCTAAAGGAAAAGGTGTTCGACCCCGATATCGATATTCTTCAGCCATCTCAGTATCCATCTGATGAAATAAAAGGAAATATCTTTGGAACTTATGGAAATCTGCTTGCACCACTTCACCCTTGCTTCCACTGTGCTCCATGTTTGCTTAAGGGAACCTTGCCTACTCTTCTTTGGCTTGCCTTGTTCGCCTTAAGCTTGTGCTATTTGATGGACGAAAACTATGTCATTGATCCCGGTGGATATGTTTCATGCTTCTTCCTATGCTAATCAAGGTCGAGTCAGGCTCACGAGTCGGTGAACAAAAATCAAGCGCTTCTTGGGAGGCAACCCATGTATCTATCTTTTAGTTTTCTTTATCCTAAGTGTAGGGGAGACCCGTTGGTGTTTTCTATTTCCTCTCTTCTTCTATTCAGGGATTCGAGCGCTCAATGATCCACTCTTGATGATTTTTTACGACCCGTGATTCCGTGTTCCCAATTTCCCGGTTCTATCCTAAACTCTGTTTGATTCACTATTTTATATTTTCCAATATTAAAATAGGAATCTCTTTAGTTGTCTCTTCCTTAGCGAGATTTAAACAACGTGCACAATGTCCTAAGTGTAGGGGAGTTTACTCCCACATGCTTAAACATTGAGGACAATGTTTATATTAAGTGTAGGGGGGACTTCTATCGAAGTTAAGTGGCCTTTTCCTTGCTTTTGTCCTCATTTTAACCGGAAAATCAATTTTTTGACATTTTTCGAAATTTTTTTATCTATTTTGGCCTATTAGTTTTTCCCTTTGTATAGTTATTTTTCCTTCTTTATTAGAATAAATTTTAATAACGTGGTTTTTATTTCCAAACGTTGTGAATCTTTTGACTCAACCCGAGTTTACTTATCTAAGTTTACTCTAGCTAGTATCCTTAACGTGTTTAAGTCAAGTTTTGCTAGGCTTTTATATAGGGAGCTATAAAACGCGAAAGTCTTAACTCTCACGGATTAAGAACAAGAACTTTTCGCAAGTTTCTATAATTGATCCTAGAGAGTCGTTTATCAAGGGAACTTTAAAACGCGATTTCTAAACTTGAAAAAGTCTAATAGTTTGCAAGATCCTATAGATGACTCGAAAACCCAAAACTTTGATTTAATAGGCTAAGCATCCACGAGTCTCATTCTTTGAGATTTTAAACTGTGGAGAACGAGAGATGATAGAGTCAATTATAAGTTTGGTATTCTTTCGGGAATTTATGTGAGTTAATAATGAGCCTATTCTCCCATCGCTTGCTAATAAATTTATCTGCAATAAATAAGGTTGTACGATTTGAAAAGTAACTTAGCTTCTAGCCCAAGATCGTTTAAAAGTTGCTCGGTATGGATTAGAGTTCATAGCCAAGGCATAACTTATTGAAGCAGGATGCGAAGATTGGCGAGTCCAAAAAGGCCTTAACAAGGCATGAGGGCTATATTTTGATGCTAAAGATCCAAATTGATGTGAAGAATCATTTATCAAAGATCAATATGAAGGATCGAGACACACGACGAAAAGCAAAAACTCCCCAAAAGTCATGGAGAAGTCTATTCGAAAAGGCCCTAACAAGGTATGAGGATGAATAGATCCAAGTCCAAAAAGGAGGCGGGTCGTTGTATATCAAAATCCCAAATAAAGATTGGAGAAAAATGAAGAAGTCGTGGTCCAAATATGAAGAATCTCTCAAAACTTCAAGTGAAGAAATTCCTATTATGAAGAGAAGACCATTATTTCATGAACGTCTCTCAAGATTTAAGTATGAAGTCGCTGCCAAATATCGGTCCGAGAAAGGTCTCAAATCGCGAAGCGAGTTATGCCAAGATATGAACTTTATGAGGTCCCGAGAAGCAGTTTTAAAAGATTTTGTCCTTTAGCTAACTATTGATTAAATCGTCCCACTTTATTTTCAGCCTAATAAACTATCGAAATAAGTCAACAATGCATCCTCGTGATCATTCAAGACAATAATAAAATATAAGAGATACACCTAGGAATAAGGGAGTCTAAGTGAATAATTGGCCCACATCAGTTCGTGTTAGTTTGCTAACTTATAATAACAATGATCTCGTTTTTATGCTTGGTTTGGAGAAAGTGAAAATTTGAGGATGATGATTATTCATGACATTTCCAAAACCCAAGGTATGTTTTTTATTTCTTTACTTTGAATGTTTATAATTTTCTATCTCTTTAATAAAGGCCAACGTGGATTGATTATGATGAAAAGTGTAATCGTGCTTTGTAACTAATGCATTGCATGAGGACATTGCAATGGTCAAGTGTAGGGGATTTCATAGGTGTGTAAACACCCATCCTTTTTACCACTTAATTACAATAATAACCGAGCCAAAACGTGTATTTTATGTCATTTATGTCGGAATTATGCGTGGTTTGTGTTTTTGTTGTAATTTAGGACGAAATTGTGAAAAGGTGAGAAAACACGGGCATTCACGGGCTTTTATCGAAGAAAAAGACGAAAGACGAAGTCGAAAGATCAAGAGTGCAAAAAGAACGAAAGTCCAAGACCAATTCTAAAGATTTATCGAAGAAAAAGTCAAAAGACGGAAGTTTACTAAAAGCCGAAGAACTCGAGTCTTATTTATGAAGAAATTTCAAGACGAGTTTAAAGAAATCCCGAGACAAAGTCATTAATGTCCAAGATTTAAGAAGATTAATGACTTAAGGACCTAATGGTGAAATTAAGGAAAGATGAAAGAGGGGAGGAAGCTTCCTAAGCACCTCCTAATCCTCCCCTATAAATAGATTAGATAGGATTTACATTTCTCTTGTTGGCTAATAGTGACAATTAGTTCTTCCTTTTTACTTTCCTTGTCATTTAATTATATGTCATTTACCTTAATTGTCTTGCACCTTAAATACCTTTAATTTCAAGTAAGTTTTCTTTTAATTCTTGTCAATCTTTACTTTTCTTGTCAATCTCCTATCTACCTTTCTTTATTTGATCTTTAATTTTTATGTTTTATTGTTTATGTTGTTCTTGATTTTTATTTAATTAATTAAGTGGGTTTTGATTATTTTTATTAGTTTTGTTAGTTTTGTTGATTTGGATTGTTTGTTTATGATTAATAGATGTTTATTGATTAGTTTGATTTAATCTTTTGGTTTATTTTGATTAATTGTGATTAGATTCGTAGCTTTTTCTTGTTCCTTGTTCTTCGCTTGTTCTGTTACTGTATTCCCAGGTTTATTCCGAATCGAAGTGCTGTTCAAGAGTTCCGGATCAAGGGTTTGTGCAAGTTTATTCCAGATCAAGGGTGTTCATCCGGAATATTGGACATTCCGGATCAGAAGAGTTTATTCGGAATAATTTATTATTCCGGATCAAACCGTTCATCCGGAATATTAGACATTCCGGATCCGCCTTTCATTCCGAATCAACCAAACATTCCGGATCAAGCTAAAAGTTCCGGATCAACCAGACATTCCGGATCAAGGAGATATTCAGAATCAAAGGCTTCCATCCGGAGTTAGTGACATATTCCGGATCAAGGAGTTTTATTCGGAATAATATTCCGGATCAGCAACATTCCGAATCAACCAAGTATTCGAATCAAGACTTTATTCCGGATAAGTGACATATTCCGGATAAAGGATTTATTTCGGATCAAGGGTTTTGATCAATATTCCGAGTGACAAAGAACATTCCGAACGAAGGTGACATTCCGGATGAATGTTTATTCCGAACGAAGGATTATTCCGGATAAGCTGTGTTCAGGTTATTTTTAGTTTCTGTTTTTTATTTTTATTTTCAAGCTTTATTTTTCCCGCCTTTTTCCTTAGTCTCACTTTTAGTTTATTTGCCTTAGATTTATTTTAGCCTTGCCTTAGTTTTAAGTTTTAGTTGCGTTTTAAGTTTGCCTTAGATAGATTTAAGTTTGCGTTATTTACTTTAAGTGCCTTTTAATTTTAGTCACGCTTTTAAATACTTGTCATTTACTTTAAATTAGACTTAGATTTATTTTACTTGCCTTTTACTTTTACGTCTTTGCACATCTATTTTAAAACAACCAAAAATATTATTTTTCACCAAAAACAATTGAGTCGTACTTTGAACTGGAAATCAATTCGAGAAGATACCGAATTAAATTAAACCTAGCAAAATCTATTTCATTAAGTACCATCTTTTTTTTACTAAAATAATAACGAATCAATTTTTAAATGCAGAACTCTATCAATCTACTATTACTTCAACAATTGAAAATCCTATATGACCTTTATATATTCAAATTCGTATCAAACTTGCGAACTTGAATGCCAAACACAGGTTTAAAGAATATCAGAATTTCTAAATCTTACGTAAAATCCGATAAACTGAATAGGAACTATCTTCTATGGCAAATATGAACAGACATCAAAACTACGCTAGAAAGAAATGAAAAGAGCTGAACAATGTGAACAAATCAAAACGGTAAACAAGAAACATTTTACAACTAAAAACAAGCAGGTTGCACACAAGATCATACTACAACTAACTATATAGACTATGCGAGAAAATTGTAGAAAAATGAAGAAGAAAGTGACCTCTCCTTCTAAGCCTGCCCGTTGTTGGCGATGCTAATACGAACTTGACTGATACAAAACAAAAACAGGACTAGGAGCATTGTCAACTACTTCCAAGATCACCACCAGCTTACTCCAAAACTTACCACATATAAGCTGTAATTAGCTTATTAACCAGCAGTCCCAAACATGACTTTTGACTACAAAGTATCCTCCTTTGATTTCTATTGAATATCATAGAATTGATTCCACCTCTACACTAGTTTGACCATATTAAACTTGAACAACTTTTTCTAAAACTTCTCATAAGCTCTGTTAAGCTTATGAGATTTTTGGCCTATAATGGCTAAAAACCCAGAATCGCGTGAAAGCTTTAAAGAACTAAAATCAAAACTAAATTATGAACCCAAAACACCAAGTTAAAATCATTATTATCATAAAAAAACATAACAATAGCTTTTTGGAAGCTTATGATCAAAAGTAGAGTAGTTGAGAAGAGAAAAGAATGAAAGAACTTCATATTTCATTAATGGAAAACAAGTAGGCTACAAACTTAACTGAACATTAACATTTTTAACAGAAAGATTTAACGAACTAAAGAATGTGCAAGAAATTTGAACTAACTACTCCTAAGCTAAAACTAATCTAACTAACTGTGTGAAAAATTACACCTTGCTAGCTTGTTACAAATGAGAGTGAAGGAGTGAATTTATAGAGAGTGAGGGAGGTGATGGGAGGTTGAGATGACGTGGCTCCACCAATCATGAACAAAAACGTGGCCCTAGGGTTCTTCTCTTTTCCATAAATTTGTATAAAAACGAATGGCTTGATTAGACTCTAATTAAAGTTTTATTTCCTGTCATGCTCCTAGAGCATCCACTGTCAACAATTCCTAGAGTAGGATCTTGGTATGGAGTAACCTACAACAACAAGATAAGAAAGATGCAAAAGTTAGTGTCTTAAGGGGACCCAAACCTTTTCAGGTTTGAGCCTGCCTTGTGGATCTTTAGAGGATAGCCAAGAAGATTGATGAGATCCACCGTTGTTCTTTGGTTGCCTATTCATCATATTGGTGTTATTGTTTGACCAAGAACAACCTGCTCAGGGCTTAACAGTGGTTCCCAGATTTCCCAATCAAAAATACATGTGGTCAAAATTATATTCATAATTTAGATTAAAACTCTGAAAATAGTTACTGGTTGGTCTATTTGATGTTAATCCAATGTTTCTCCAATGATCAGAAGCTAATGGAGAGGTCCTTCTAGAAGAAGAAAAAGATTGAGCACTTGGGTTTAGTCTTCTAGAAGAATTTGGAACAACTCCCGGTGGACCAGGAGCAGGAAATGCTTGATGTACAGAAGAATGTGTGTCATAAAAATCACAATCTTTAATCAAATGAAATGCACTCTCACAAACAAAACATGTTTTAAACGACATTTTATTAGAACGACATTGTTTCTTACTGCTAACTTTATTACACACATTTCTAGGAGAAACATTCTTCCTAGGACTCAATAAACCAGGACTAGACACTGTTGAAGTAAAATCAAGTCTCTCTTCACACTTCCTAGCACTAGTAGCAGCATGATCATTCGACTTGGAACTTCTAGGTCTCGACTCTTCACTTGAACCACTTGATGCAGAGTCACTGACTTTGTCACTGAAAGTACACGAGACAAAGTCATTAGAATTAGTAGAACTTTTTGGGGACTCATGCATCTGTGATCCATCCAAGTCATTATGCCTAGGAGTGGGCATGAAAGTTACTGTAAGAGGTGGAGGGATAGCGTGCATTTCTGCTACTAGTTTAAACCTATTGTAGCTAGGTGCTCCCTTTTCCTCTTTTTCGGGATCAAAGACACTCGAAAAAGATAAATCAAACACAGATTCTTAGGTGCCTTTTTCCATTTTTCAAATCTCAGAAGTGCAGCATCTAATTTTTCTTTCATCTCTTGTTTTTCTTTGATATTGTCATCTTTTACCTTTTCGGTGTATTTAAGCATATTTGTTGTGTTTTCTAAATCAATGTTCAGTATCCTAATTTTATCCTCATACTCACGTTGAGTATCTTGAAGCCACCTCTTTTGTTGTTCCAATGTTTTTAAAGAAGCCTTATAGGCTTAACCTCTAAAAAATACTTATCATTCTGATCATTTAAGTCATTATATTGGGACAACAATTCTGAATATTTATCATGACAACCAAGAGGACAATGTTGTACCTAAGGTGAGATGCCCATAAGAGCAAACTCTTTTGCTTCCTCTGCATCAGATAGATTCCCAGCAATCATTGCAAACACGTCAGTAGAGGACTTAGATGTTTCCAGTGTAGCAGTCTGATGATCATTCCATTTGACCATAGAGTCAACAGACACCAATGCCTTCTTGTCATCCTTCACCTCCTGAATCTTAAAAGCTGAATATCTACTCTTCTCCTGGTCATGCTTGTTAGGGCATTCCCTTGCAAAGTGACCTTGTTGCAGGCAGTGATAGCATCAAACCTTGCAAAGTGACCTTCTTGGGTTATAATTAAATTTTCGACCGGCTTTCTTCTCAAACTTGTGAACCCTAAAAGTGAGCATGGCCATCTGCCATTTGAGATCCATTTCATCCAGGTCAAGTTTATCGACCTGTTTGAAGTCATCAAAAGCAAGTTGCTGTTGAGCATCAACGTCAACAACAAAAGAGTGAAGAACAACTTCTACCATGCTACCAGACTTGGCTTTTGGTTCAGGAGTAGAAGTATGCTGAAAAGTATGTTGAGAAGACACAGTATTGCTTGGGCTACTAGCATAAGACAAGGGACTGGATCCCATAGAACTCACAAAGGCAGAGTTAGCAGGAGTAGGAAAATAATCACTTGAGTATCCCCTCACATGAGGCTCAAAGGTTTTGAGCTTATGAAACAAATCATCAAAGTTAAGATAGTCAAGCCCACCTTTTGCTTTGAGAGAGATTACCACCTGATTCCATGAGTAGGGTAAGGCTCTAAGAAACCTTGCATTGATATCGTCATCATCAGGTTTCGACCGAAGTTGATTCAACTGGCTTAAAATCTTTTGGAACCTGTCATACCCTTGATGGATACCTTCAGTTTCTGAGATCTTGAATTCTGTGAATTCATCTCTCAGCATGGATCTTCGCATTTTCTTTGACTCCTCATTCCCACCAAACCTTGCTTTTATTCCATTCCAGATCTCTCTAGCATCATCCAAATGATAGAAGTCACCCATGTGATCATCAGGAAGAGACTGAAGCAAAATAGTTTTTGCTTTGATCTCCTTCTGAATAGCTGTGATTTCTTCATGAGTTTTAGGGTCAAGAAGAGTAATATTACCATTCTTGTCTCTTCCAGTCAACTTCCTGGTGTTTCCATTCAGAATAATCTTCCAAAGGTCTTGATCAGTGTTGGGGATCCAACATTCCATCTTCATTGCCCAGCTATCATACTCGTCCTTTTTCAGAAGAGGAAACTTACCATTTGTGTTGGAAACCGTAGCAATGATCTGCTGAGGTTGATGAGTTCTAGGAATACAATCTTCTCCTGTTTGAGTAGAACTTGAGGCAAACATGATTAAACAAAAATGTTAGTAATGAGAAAAATTGATTCTTCTTGTACAGAGACTCTCCCAGGCTCTGATACCACTTGTTGGGTCCACTCGATGTGGATCTTGCAGCCTGTCAGGAACAGTGAACGACTTCTGTAATCACAAGTCTATTCACATAGAGACTCTATACACAATATAAGTGCGGAATACAAATACTGTAAAGAAGAACAGAATAACTATAATGACTTGATCATTTTCTAAGGATTTCTAATATTAATGATAACTAGAATTATGTTTGATGAAGGTGTGTAAAACCCTTCTGCCTAAGGTTCCTTTTATACTACAAGGAAACCCTAATACATCATTAAACAAAACGTGTAAAACTGATATGCATATCCTTTCCTAACATATCTCATACATATCCTAACAGAATAATAACTAAATAATAAAGTTTGACTTTAACTAAGACCAGGAGCACGACTTGCTCCTACTACTACTATGACAAGGAGGAACTACATACCTCCTAGTCTACCTATTACAAATAACTATTCCAATGGTCCTAACAAGTTGATGCGTAGCTGATAGGTGTGTAAACACCCATCCTTTTTACCATTTAATTACAATAATAACCGGACCAAAACGTGTATTTTATGTCATTTATGTCAGAATTATGCGTGGTTTGTGTTTTTGTTGTGATTTAGGACGAAAAGGTGGAAAGTGGAGAAAACACGGGCATTTACGGGCTTTTATTGAAGAAAAAGATGAAAGACGAAGTCAAGAAGTCAAGAGTGCAAAAAGAACGGAAGTCCAAGACCAATTCTGAAGATTTATCGAAGAAAAAGTCAAAAGGCAGAGGTTTACTAAAGCCAAAGAACTCGAGTCTTATTTATGAAGAAAATTAAAGACGAGTTTGAAGAAATCCCGAGACAAAGTCATTTAAAGTCCAAGATTAAGAAGATTAAAAGGCTTAAGGACTAATGGTGCAATTAACAAAAGATTAGAAGAGAAGGACTAAGCATGCAATTAAGGAGAAAGGAAAAAGTGGAGGAAGCTTCCTAAGCATTCCTTAATCCTCCCCTATATATAGTCATTAGGATAATCACTTTCATTTTTGTTGGCTAAGGTAACAATTAGTCTTCCACCTTTTAATTACTTGCTCTTTAAATTCTTGTAATTTTAAATACTTGTCATGCACTTTTAATACCTTTTAATTCCATGTAAGTGTTCTTTAATTTTCTTGTTTATCTCTCATTCTACCTTTCTTCCTTTGCTTGATCTTTATGTTTATGTGCTTATTATCATGCTTATTTGATTAAAGGTTATGTTTTTATGCTTTTGATTGTTTTGGATTATTGATTCTTATAGCTTATTTGTGTTTATCTTAAAGTTTCTTAAGTTTTTATAAAAGTTATTTTTATTTAAAGTTTGTTTTCGTACATTTTTCTTATTTCGTGTTTTCAAAAGTCTTTAAATTGTAGCTTATTAGTTTTACTTATAAGTGTTTTGATTAGGATTTTAGGTGTATGCTTATTTGGTTTCTAGCTTATTAGAACTAGCTTATTACGTTTTCCATTATTGTATTCCGACCACCTGGTCGGAAAAGGGTTTCATATTCCGACCAACGCTCTTGTTGCCTGGTCGGAAAAGGGTTTGACATATTCCGATCTAGGGTGAGTTTAGTATTCCGATCAGGAGGTAAGTTTCAGCATTCCGATCTGAGTCCACTCCACATTCCGATCTAGGGTTTGTTTGGTTATTCCGATCAGGATAGGTGACAACATTCTGATCCGGGGGTTTCCGATCAACATTCTGACAGGTGGGTTAAATATTCTGTGACAACCCTAGATTTTGGATTTGTCATTTTTGACTGTTTGATGTTGATCATGTGCTTGGTGTGCGTTTATGTTTTATGTGCTTATATTTCAGACTTTATCATGATGTTAGACATTGTTTACGTAGTACATGGTACGTTATATGATGATGTGATGGGGTTGGTTCGTGCTCATGAGTTCACATGAATGTATAAATCATGGTATAAGTTGGAAATGAAACGAAATGAAATGAAATGAAATGAGTTCAGAAATGAACTGCAGAAAAGTTCGGGTATCGTTTTGATAAGGTTTCGTGTACGTATCGTATGTTGTATGTATGTATTAAGTATATATAATATGGTTAGGATAAGTTTTATAGTTACTTTCTATATTTAGAAACTTTTAGAAATGAAGGCTAGTTCAAAAATCGCGTAAAAAGTCGAAAAATTAGCAAAAGGGTACCCGGTTTGGTCCCGAAAGTGTATAGGAGTATAAGTAAACATAAAATAGAAGGGGGAGAGTGTAAATACAAAAAAAACACAGAGAGGAGTCGAATTTGTGGGTCCCATAGCCTTAATTTTAATAATTAAATTAATAAAAATAGGATAATTACCATTTAAAAGTCCTAATTGGGCCTAAACTTGTCCAGAAGGTTACCAAGGCCTATATAAACACCCCTAGACCCCTAAAAACGACTAATAACCCTAAATAAACCTAAAATCAGTCTAAATCTTCCATGGATATCAAGAGAAGTCGAAATTATGATTAGGGTTCATTAATTTTTCTTGTTTCAAGGTAAGTGATCAATTAAACCTTAATATAATTTATGTTTTTATTAATTAATCATAATTGTATTGTTAATTAACCATCATTGAGATGATTAGGGTTTTATTAATTTTATAGAAAAATATATTAATTAAGATCCATTAATGATTTTAGGGTTTGTGTTATAAATTTAGGGACAATTAATGATGTTTAGAGGGTTAGTGCATAAAGGCGTAAAACAGTCTGATTTTTAAGGCTGTCTTGTGTCGACTGTTCCGGGCAGTAGGTAGCACCTTTGGTCGAGTTTCTTTTTTTTAAAATTAAGTTCAGGGAGTCTACTTTTCAAAAATGTAAGGTTGGTCTAAAATGGAGTTAGGGAAGGTCGTCAAATAATTTTTACAAAAACAGTGCGCTGTTCAGGAATAAATTTTGATTTCGGGGATTTGAGTCAAAACCTAACCAAACGGATGAGATAGCCAAATATTTTTGATTTGGGAAGTCTTTATAATGTATATAAAAAGACTGGAGGTTTTCAATAAAATTTATTGTGTTTAGGTCGGGGTTTTGGTGTCAAACATTTAGCATGTACAGAAAATCAGTATTGGTGAAAACGACTTTTGGCGTAGAGACTAAACGAAAGGGTTAAACGTGTAATTAGAAAGTAAAATTGGTTTTTGAAGTTCTTAGATCATATAACAACATAACTCCAGTAGGGTAGGAGTCAAGTGTGGTGTTAAGTTCACTTCATGTGATCGTTTAGTGACTAGTAAACCGTACCGGGGAAAAACTTGAATTTTACGTATAGAATAGCTTGTAGTGGGAGAACTAGATAGTGGGGATTGGGGGATTAGATTCATCTCCTTGATTGTTACTTAAATTGGGTGTTAAAACCTGAGCTAAGGGTGTCGTGTATGATATTATAGGTTTGCAGGAGTGCTAGCTTGTTGTGCTATCAGGTGAGTTCATAGTCCCATTTTTGCTACGTTTTTAAATGTTTTTTTTCCAGTATGGGATGGAGATGACACTTGAAATGTTCTTTAACATGATTTAGTACTATGTTATAAAATGTGTGGACATAAATGTGTTATTGTGTGACTTGCGTGCTTATGTGTTCTCATATGTGCTTTGATATGTGTTCTGCTATGTGAATCTTGTTTGGATTGTGATTGGCTTTGGTACATAGATGTATGGGCATCTATGGGACCAGTTGTGGTGTGTGTGGAGCGTGGGGCACGATCCGTCCTGAGTTCTTGGTTCTGAGTTCTTGGTTCGTGGGACACGATCCGTCCTGAGTACTTGTGCATCGTCTCTTCGGAGGCAAGATATCTCGACGGGGATATAGTTCATCTTCCACAGGTGGTGTGGGAAAGATCCGGATAGTGTGGTGTGTGTTCATGTGCGTGTGACGGGATACTTCTTGATTGTTATAATGTGCTTTGTGAATTGTAGATGTGATTGGTACTTGGCTTGAGTTTTGTTGTGGATGCATGTAGCATGATTATCACATTATGGTCCATTACTATAAATTGTTTTTCTTCAACTTATTTACAGCGGATGTCAAGGTTTCTTATGATGTTCTAGATAACTTAAACCTATGTTCTCACCAACTTTATGTTGACAGATTTTAGTGTCATTTTCAGGTGAGGTAGTTGTGCAAGATGATGTTAGAAGTGGCTAGAGTATAGAGGCTGCTAGGATTGCATTCGGAGGAATCCCTTTCCTCTTAGATTTTATTTTGTGTTTTGATTAAGTGAACTTTGTGGTACCTATATGTTTGATGTTTGTTTATTTGTATGTCTTTGGTAAGAGGTAGGCCTGTTACCTACTTACCTAGACGCCTGCATTGTTGAGATATTGTCACGACATTTGTGTTGCCATCTATGATATTTCAATTTCATTTAGTTCTCTCTATAGACACGCTGTTGTTGTGATGATATCCATACGCCGCACCCTATATTCCTTCATAAGCCATGGTGGGGTGTGACAGAATGGTATCAGAGACAATGGTTATAGAGAATTAGGTTGCCTAGTCGTGTAGCCTAGTCTATAGCTTAAGGGTCCCTGCATATAGGCGTCATAGGAGTATGTGTGCATTTTATATTAATTGATGTGTTTGGATGTTATTTATTGCGATATTTTGACTAGTATGAATTGAACCATAGTAAGTTCATACTTAACTACATGTTATTTTCTTTACGAGTTGTGATTAGTGCGGGTGGAACCATGGTCGTATACGCTAGTCATTGTTGGATTTCGTTTAATTATGTTTTCATGTTCTTTATACATTTTGAATTTTGTCTACGCTGGTTCAGCTGGACTACGAGTTTATGTGTTACGTGCATTGGCTATGTTATTTTAATACATGGGGTTTTGGATCTTATCTTGTGTGGTTATGTGCTTGTGAGTTGATGGATTATGTGTTATGTGTAGTATTAATTTCTTATAAGTGTCATCATAGGAGGGAGTACATTGGTGAAAGGGAACATGTATAATTATGGAGGCCTACATAATTATATATGTGCCACAACACCACTGGACTTTCAAGTATGATTGCATGAATGAGAGTTAATACATGCTTGTATAGTATATGTTGGATGGATTTGAGTGTATGTATGCATATGCCTATATATGTATAATTCCCTTCTACTTATCGGTTGTATTCTTGGGATGGTTGCTAGCTCGTTTCTCTTTGAGATGTTCAACTTCTGTAGTAGCGCATTTTTCGGGTCCTCATTTCACGTGTTTGTTTGTACGGTACTTTTGGCGTGAAGGATTTTGAGATGGAGATTTCTTTTTGGGGTAACGATGTCTTTTGTTTCGAGTTATACATGGTAAAAAAAAATAGAACTTGCAAATTGAAAAAAAAAATATAGTTGTTGGTAGTCGATGAAATAAGGAAGTGTCGGGATCATGTTTCAAATAAGGTGGAATATAAATTCTTTAACATATAAGCATGACTCGGTTATTTTAAAATATTTTGGTTTTGATCACCTAAAGTTATTGTTCTTAAGTTAAAAATTTTGTTATTATTTAGTGAAATATGTTAAAATCATGTAATTAATAGAGTTTTAATTTTCTGGAATTAAAATAAATTAGGTTCTAGTTTTGGTAATTAATGAGGGGTTTTAGGGTTTAAAAATCGTTTTTTTTTAATTTGGTATAAATCGGAGTAGGCAGAAACTGTCGCTAAACTGTCAAAATATGTCGCTAACTGTCAGAAACTGTCGCTAATGCCTAGGCAGATTTTGAGAAAAATCGTTTTGGTCATAACTTATTCTTTTTTAAAGGTTTTTGGGTGATTCAAAAGCCTGAAGTTATGTACTCGGAGCGTACTTTTCAAATATTTAGAACGTATTGTCAATGGAAGTCAGTAGCTTGGTCGAATTAATTGTACAACTGTCGAGTTCAAGATTAATTTTCGGACAACATGGTTTAAACTCGTATTTTGGGTATTTTGGGATAGTGGACACTTAGAAGGCTAACATAGGGCTGCTTTGGGATAGGATTTTAGATGTATCCATCTTAGAGATTGTTACATTAATGAAGAATGTGGGCTCCAGAGTCAATGTTGACGCGTGATATTGTGTCGTGTGCTTTAGACAATTGATCGTTCGTGAAGAGACTATAGATTTTTTTTCGTCAAATGATTACATAAATTACTAATGTGATACCATGCTTTTAGAACAACTAATATACATTAAGATACAAAATCCATTCTGGGGTAAAATTTGGTTTTGCACAAGGTTTTAATAGTATGTCACCGGTCGTAATATGTTTCGGTTGTCGCTGGGTGCTTCTTGTGTCATTGGTCCGTTTTCATGGTTCGTTGGGAGTCGATACATGTTTTATGTTGAGTATCTTTTGGAGTCTCAGGTTTTGGTTCATATTTTTAGATTCTTTCACGTAAACATCCGTTAGTTGTCCATGGGCTTGATCGTTTATCCGAAGTTTGGGGGTCCTAAAATTTGACTTGAGCTTATATTCATTGAGGGCGTTGTTGTAGTCATACGGATGATCCGGTTACGTTCTTATGAGAGAGATAGCGAGTTGGTTGTGAAATGAAGTTTTTTGAGCTTATGGAGTAAATCTCGGGACGAGATTTCTATTAGGAGGGAGTGATGTGACAACCCTAGATTTTGGATTTGTCACTTTTGACTGTTTGATGTTGATCATGTGCTTGGTGTGCGTTTATGTTTTATGTTCTCATATTTCAGACTTTATCATGATGTTAGACATTGTTTACGTAGTACATGGTACGTTATATGATGATGTGATGGGGTTGGTTCGTGCTCATGCGTTCACATGAATGTATAAATCATGGTATAAGTTGGAAATGAAACGAAATGAAATGAAATGAAATGAGTTCAGAAATGAACTGCAGAAAAGTTCGGGTATCGTTTTGATAAGGTTTCGTGTACGTATCGTATGTTGTATGTATGTATTAAGTATATATAATATGGTTAGGATAAGTTTTATAGTTACTTTCTATATTTAGAAACTTTTAGAAATGAAGGCTAGTTCAAAAATCGCGTAAAAAGTCGAAAAATTAGCAAAAGGGTACCCGGTTTGGTCCCGAAAGTGTATAGGAGTATAAGTAAACATAAAATAGAAGGGGGAGAGTGTAAATACAAAACAAACACAGAGAGGAGTCGAATTTGTGGGTCTCATAGCCTTAATTTTAATAATTAAATTAATAAAAATAGGATAATTACCATTTAAAAGTCCTAATTGGGCCTAAACTTGTCCAGAAGGTTACCAAGGCCTATATAAACACCCCTAGACCCTAAAAACGACTAATAACCCTAAATAAACCTAAAATCAGTCTAAATCTTCCATGGATATCAAGAGAAGTTGAAATTATGATTAGGGTTCATTAATTTTTCTTGTTTCAAGGTAAGTGATCAATTAAACCTTAATATAATTTATGTTTTTATTAATTAATCATAATTGTATTGTTAATTAACCATCATTGAGATGATTAGTGTTTTATTAATTTTATAGAAAAATATATTAATTAACATCCATTATTGATTTTAGGGTTTGTGTTATAAATTTAGGGACAATTAATGATGTTTAGAGGGTTAGTGCATAAAGGCGTAAAACAGTCTGATTTTTAAGGCTGTCTTGTGTCGACTGTTCCGGGCAGTAGGTAGCACCTTTGGTCGAGTTTCTTTTTTTTAAAATTAAGTTCAGGGAATCTACTTTTAAAAAATGTAAGGTTGGTCGAAAATGGAGTTAGGGAAGGTCGTCAAATAATTTTTACGAAAACAGTGCGCTGTTCAGGAATAAATTTTGATTTCGGGGATTTGAGTCAAAACCTAACCAAACGGATGAGATAGCCAAATATTTTTGATTTGGGAAGTCTTTATAATGTATATAAAAGGACTGGAGGTTTTCAATAAAATTTATGGTGTTTAGGTCGGGGTTTTGGTGTCAAACATTTAGCATGTACGGAAAATCAGTATTGGTGAAAACGACTTTTGGCGTAGAGACTAAACGAAAGGGTTAAACGTGTAATTAGAAAGTAAAATTGGTTTTTGAAGTTCTTAGATCATATAACAACATAACTCCAGTAGGGTAGGAGTCAAGTGTGGTGTTAAGTTCACTTCATGTGATCGTTTAGTGACTAGTAAACCGTACCGGGGAAAAACTGGAATTTTACGTATAGAATAGCTTGTAGTGGGAGAACTAGATAGTGGGATCGGGGGATTAGATTCATCTCCTTGATTGTTACTTAAATTGGGTGTTAAAACCTGAGCTAAGGGTGTCGTGTATGATTTTATAGGTTTGCAGGAGTGCTAGCTTGCTGTGCTATCAGGTGAGTTCATAGTCCCATTTTTGCTACGTTTTTAAATGTTTTTTTTCCAGTATGGGATGGAGATGACACTTGAAATGTTCTTTAACATGATTTAGTACTATGTTATAAAATGTGTGGACATAAATGTGTTATTGTGTGACTTGCGTGCTTATGTGTTCTCATATGTGCTTTGATATGTGTTCTGCTATGTGAATCTTGTTTGGATTATGATTGGCTTTGGTACATAGATGTATGGGCGTCTATGGGACCAGTTGTGGTGTGTGTGGAGCGTGGGGCACGATCCGTCCTGAGTTCTTGGTTCTGAGTTCTTGGTTCGTGGGACACGATCTGTCCTGAGTACTTGTGCATCGTCTCTTCGGAGGCAAGATATCTCGACGGGGATATAGTTCATCTTCCACAGGTGGTGTGGGAAAGATCCGGATAGTGTGGTGTGTGTTCATGTGCGTGTGACGGGATACTTCTTGATTGTTATAATGTGCTTTGTGAATTGTAGATGTGATTGGTACTTGGCTTGAGTTTTGTTGTGGATGCATGTAGCATGATTATCACATTATGGTCCATTACTATAAATTGTTTTTCTTCAACTTATTTACAGCGGATGTCAAGGTTTCTTATGATGTTCTAGATAACTTAAACCTATGTTCTCACCAACTTTATGTTGACAGATTTTAGTGTCATTTTCAGGTGAGGTAGTTGTGCAAGATGATGTTAGAAGTGGCTAGAGTATAGAGGCTGCTAGGATTGCATTCGGAGGAATCCCTTTCCTCTTAGATTTTATTTTGTGTTTTGATTAAGTGAACTTTGTGGTACCTATATGTTTGATGTTTGTTTATTTGTATGTCTTTGGTAAGAGGTAGGCCTGTTACCTACTTACCTAGACGCCTGCATTGTTGAGATATTGTCACGACATTTGTGTCGCCATCTATGATATTTCAATTTCATTTAGTTCTCTCTATAGACACGCTGTTGTTGTGATGATATCCATACGTCGCACCCTATATTCCTTCATAAGCCATGGTGGGGTGTGACATATTCCGACGAGGTACATTCCGATCAGATTCTGATCGGAATATATTCCGATTGGGTTTTTTTTATAGTTTATGTTGTTTAATTTTTAAGTTTACATTTTAATACTTTGTCATTTTAATTTTCGTCACGCTTTAGATTCCCGTCATTTAATTTCTAGTTATTTACTTTTCAAAGTTTTTAAATATTGCACCCTTTCTTTTAATTAGACTTAGATTTATTTTAACGCCTTTTATTTTAACGCCCTTTTACTTTTACGTCATTTACTTTAAAAGTTTAGCACCTTTAATATACTACAACGACACAACTTTTGTTTTCCTCAAAGAACGATTGAGTCGCGTAGTTAAACCATATCAATTCTATTAGACATACATCAACGAATCTTTTTAACTAGGCAAAAACCTTTGTATCAAATGGCGCCGCTGCCGGCTCTTTTCGTAAAGATTAACGGTTTTCTGTGAGAGACGCCTTGCTTTTTGGGATCCGTTCACTTGTGAGCGTTATTTTTTTTTGCATAAAAATTTCAAAAAACCATAAAAATAAAAAATTGTTAAAAATCCATAAAAATTAAAATTTCAATAATCCAATAAGATTTTACTTTTATTGTGTATATATATTGTCTTTGCGTTTGGTATTGTTTTCTTTTGCCTTTATAGGTGTATGCGTACTAGATCTTCTAATTATCAAGAGCCCGAGACTCGAGAAGATTTAAGTATGTCAGGTGTTAACAATAATAATAATCCACCGCACCTCAACAATAACAACAATGTTCTTCCACAGCCCGATCTTCGGACAATGGATGAGCTTTGTCAACCTACCATGTTTGGACGAGGAGGACCGATTGCGCCGATGCAAATCACGGCTCTGGAGTTTTCGTTGAAGCACCACATGATTCAGCAAGTGCAAACAAACCCTTTTCGTGGATTGCCTGATGATGATGCCAACAAACACCTCGACAAGTTCATTACAATCACTCAAAGTATGAAGCTGCCCGGTGCCACAATGGATGTTCTTCGCCTACAACTCTTCCCACATACTTTATCACATCACGCCGAGAAATGGTTTGATCGTCTCCCGAAGAATTCTATTCATACTTGGGATGACATGAGTCAACGCTTTTTGTCGCGCTACTTTCCACCATCCATGGTCACGAGCCTTCGCAATGAAATCAGCGGTTTCATGCAAGACCCTGATGAATGTCTCTTTGATGCTTGGGAAAGATATAATGTCTTGATTGATCGTTGTCCAAACCACAACATGCTCCCTGTGACCTTAATTGATACTTTCTACAACGGTTTGACTTTTCGAGATCGTGATACGATTAATGCAGCCGCCGGTGGCACATTTATGAAAAGAAGACCCGAGGAGTGTAGAGAGATTATTAAGAACATGACTACTCATCATAAAAACTGGGATTCCTCTGTCTCTTCAAGGAACAACCCGAGAGTCAATGTTTCTTCCACCTCAGCAAGCCCTGATATGACCGAATTCACCCGCATGATGACTGAAATGAACAAAAATATCTTGCTTCTCGCTACAAACCAACAACAACATGTTAAAGCGGTTGCACCTTCTTGTGAAACATGCGGCGGTCCTCACTCATACACCGATTGTCCTTCTACTCAAGGAAATCCGGAAAATGTGTATGCAGCTTCTGGTAATTATTCACCAGAAAATTACCAAGCTCGACCTCAAGGGGATAGAAATTTGCTGAGTTACCGGTCAAACAACTACCTTTCACCCGATTTTTCTCCTCAAAACCAAAACCCCGCCAACAACTACAATAGAAGCAACCAAATCCCACCAAGAGCTTCTAATCCTTATCACCTACCCACCCAACAAGCGCCACCCATTAACCCCGATGTTGAAGCCATCATGAGAACCTAAGGTGAGCAAATCAAGAATCTACAAAGCCAAATTATCAATCTGAAAGGAGATATTACCAAGCAAGGAAATGACCTTAGATCCGAGCTTCGCGATAATATCCAATCCTCCTTCAGCAATCAAACAAATGATTTGAAGAATATGCTTGCTAGTTTCTTGCCCGCCGCTCAACCCTCTTCTTCGAGTTCTCTACCTTCAAACACCGTCACCAATCAGCGAGCAAATGTGAGTGCTATTACTACCCGTAGTGGAGTCACCATCGTAGGACCACCTATCTCACCCCCTTCATCTACACCTCCTCACCACCATTTATCCCTACTCCTCCTACACCTAGTATTAGTGCACCATTATTGTCTCCGCCTCGTCATGACGATGTACCTAGGAAGGAACCTTCAACATCTCACCCTTTACCTGCTACACCTACACCTTCACCAACCAAACCCAATATCCCTTATCCTTCTCGCTTAGGCAAGACCAACGAGCTAACCAAGAATGACTGTCAAGTGTCGAGCTATGTGAAGATGCTCTCTCAAATGAACATGAACATGAGCCTTTTTGAAGCACTTGTCCATATGCTGAAATTTGTGAAAGCATTCAAGGAATTGCTTAACAAGAAAGAGAAGCTGATTGAGCTAGCCAACACACACTTAAATGAAAACTGTCTGTAGTTATTCTTAAAGAACTTCCAGAAAAGCTTGGAGATCCCGGTCGTTTTGTGTTGCCTTGCCTTTTTAACAAAACCAAAGAATTTACTGCCCTAGCTGATCTCGGGGCCAGTATTAATCTTATGCCTTTGAGTGTTTGGAAAACACTATCATTACCCGACCTTACTCCAACAAAGATGACTCTTGAACTTGCAAATCGCACTCTCACTTACCCCGTTGGTATTGCCGTAGACGTATTCATTAAAGTTGGCACATTTACTTTCCCGGTCGACTTTGTCGTTGTTGATTATGAAATGGACCCTCGTATTCCTTTAATACTTGGTCGGCCATTCTTGAGAACCGGACGAGCTTTAGTTGATGTTGCCGAAGGTGAGTTAATTTTAAGAGTCGGGAATGATTCACAAGTTTTTAAAATGGGGAAGCTTACAAGCAAATCCTTTAGACTAGAATCTGCGAATATGATTCATGTACTTGATGATATTGTCGTCTACAACAATCCTCTATTCGATTCCTTCATTGATAATCCACTTTTTCAAGATGATGTGGATGATTCTCTATCCAGTTTAGACCCTTCACCCATTTATGTTCTCCACCGATCTTCGATGCTTATGATGATGATTCTAGCTCAGATTCGGATGATTATGATGACCTTACTTCTGAGTATCTCGATCTGCCCACATATGATGATTTTGATGAGGCTGATACTCTTTCGAGTGATTCTTCACATGATGAAGATCCTCCGTCATCCATGCTTAATCCTACTTTGGATGATTACTCTTTTGAGGAAGACTTCTCTACGTTTCTCAACACTTACTTCCCTCATGAGAGTGATGCTCCTCCTTTAGACTTTGAAGATTATCGTCTTGATCCTACTTTGGATTTGAAGAAAATACTTTCAAAGGAGAAGCAACCGGTCGACACCAACATCCGCAGCACGTATGATTTAACACCTCTTTGTCCACCTTCTGAGGACGAGGTTGTGCATCTTCTTCGCGGATCTTCTTCACACTCTGCTGAGCCTGAGTGCTATTTTCCCCTAAAGGAAAAGGTGTTCGACCCCGGTATTGATATTCTTCAGCCATCTTAGTATCCACCTGATGAAATAAAAGGAAAAATCTTTGGACCTATTGAAGACATGCTTGCACCTCACCATACTTGCTCCCACCGTGCTCCATCGCTGCTTAAGGGAACCTTGCCTCTTCTTCTTTGGCTTGCCTTGTTCGCCTTAAGCTTGTGTTATTTGATGGACGAAAACTATGTCTTTGATCCTAGTGGATATGTTTCATGCTTCTTCCTATGATGATCAAGGTCGAGTCAGGCTCACGACTCGGTAATCAAAAATCAAGCGCTTCTTGGGAGGCAACCCATGCATCTATCTTTTAGCTTTCTTTATCCTAAGTGTAGGGGAGACCCGTTGGTGTTTGCTATTTCCTCTCTTCTTATAATCAGGGATTCGAGCGCTCAATGATCCACTCTTGATGATTCTTGACGACCCGTGATTCCGTGTTCCATCATCCCGGTTCTATCCTAAACTCTTTTCGATTCACTATTTTATATTTTCTCAATATTAAAATAGGAATCTCTTTAGTTGTCTCTTCGTTAGCGAGATTTAAATAAAGTACACAATGTCCTAAGTGTAGGGGAGTTTACTCCCACATGCTTAAACATTGAGGACAATGTTTATGTTAAGTGTAGGGGGGACTTCTATCGAAGTTAAGTGGCTCTTTTCCTTGCATTTGTCCTCATTTTAACCGGAAAATCAATTTTTCGACATTTTTCAAAATTTTTGATCTATTTTGGCCCATTAGTTTTTCCCTTTGTATAGTTATTTCCTTTCCTTATTAGAATAAATGTTTAATAAAGTGCTTTTAATTTTCAAACTTTGTGAATCTTTTGACTCAACCCGAGTTTACTTATCTAAGTTACCCTAGCTAGTATCCTTAACGTGTTTAAATCAAGTTTTGCTAGGCTTTTATATAGGGAGCTATAAAACACGAAAGTCTTAACTCTCACGGGTTAAGAACAAGAACTTTTCGCAAGTTCCTATAATTGATCCTAGAGAGTCGTTTATCAAGGGAACTTTAAAATGCGATTTCGAAACTTGAAAGAGTCTAAGAATTTGCAAGATCCTATAGGCGACTCGAAAACCCAAAACTTTGATTTAATAGGCTAAGCATCCACGAGTCTCATTACTTGAGATTTTAAACTGTGGAGAACGAGAGATGATAGAGTCAATTATAAGTTCGGTACTCTTTCGTGAATTTATGTGAGTTAATTATGAGCCTATTCTCCCATCGCTTGCTAATAAATTTATCCGCAATAAATAAGGTTGTACGATTTGAAAAGTTACTTAGCTTCTAGCCCAAGATCGTTTAAAAGTTGCTCGGTATGGATTAGAGTTCATAGCCAAGGCATAACTTATTGAAGCGGGATGCGAAGATTGGCGAGTCCAAAAAGGTCCTAACAAGACATGAGGGCTATATTTTGTTGCTAAAGATCCAAAGTGATGTGAAGAATCATTTATCGAAAATCAATATGAAGGATCGAGACACACGACGAAAAGCAAAAACTCCCCAAAAGTCATGGAGAAGTCTATCCGAAAAGACCCTAGCAAGGTATGAGGATAAATAAAGCCAAGTCCAAAAAGGAGGCGGATCGTTGTATATCAAAGTCCAAAATAAAGATTGGAGAAAAATGAAGAAGTCGTGGTCCAAGTATAAAGAATCTCTCAAAATTTCAAGTGAAGAAATTCCAATTATGAAGAGAAGACCATTATTTAATGAATGTCTCTCAAGGTTTGAAGTATGAAGTCGCTGCCAAATATCGGTCCGAGAAACGTCTCAAATCGCGAAGCGAGTTATGCCAAGATATGAACTTTATGAGGTCCCAAGAAGCAGTTTTAAAAGATTTTGTCCTTTAGCTAACTATTGATTAAATCGTTCACTTTATTTTCGGACTAAATAACTATCAAAATAAGTCAACAATGCATCCTCGTGATCATCCAAGACAACAATAAAATATAAGAGATACACCTAGGAATAAGGGAGTCTAAGTGAGTAATTGGCCCACATGAGTTCGTGTTAGTTTGCTAACTTATAATAACAATGATCTCGTTTTTAAGCTTGGTTTGGAGAAAGTGAAAACTTGAGGATGATGATTATTCATGACATTTTCAAAACCCAAGGTATGCTTTTGATTTCTTTACTTTGAATGTTTATAGTTTTCTATCTCTTTAATAAAGGCCAATGTGGATTGATTATGATGAAAAATGTAAACGTGCTTTGTAACTAATGCATTGCATGAGGACATTGCAATGGTCAAGTGTATGGGATTTGATAGGTGTGTAAACACACATCCTTTTTACCACTTAATTACAATAATAACCGGACCAAAACGTGTATTTTATGTCATTTATGTCGGAATTATGCGTGGTTTGTGTTTTTGTTGTGATTTAGGACGAAAAGGTGGAAAGTGGAGAAAACACGGGCATTTACGGACTTTTATTGAAGAAAAAGATGAAAGACGAAGTCAAGAGTGCAAAAAGAACGGAAGTCCAAGACCAATTCTGAAGATTTATCGAAGAAAAAGTCAAAAGACGGAAGTTTACTAAAGCCAAAGAACTCGAGTCTTATTTATGAAGATAATTAAAGACGAGTTTGAAGAAATCCCGAGACAAAGCCATTTAAAGTCCAAGATTAAGAAGATTAAAAGGCGTAAGGACTAATGGTGCAATTAACAAAAGATTAGAAGAGAAGGACTAAGCATGCAATTAAGGAGAAAGGGAAAAGGGGAGGAAGCTTCCTAAGCATTCCTTAATCCTCCCCTATATATAGTCATTAGGATAATCACTTTCATTTTTGTTGGCTAAGGTGACAATTAGTCTTCCACCTTTTAATTACTTGCTCTTTAAATTCATGTCATTTTAAATACTTGTCTTGCACTTTTAATACCTTTTAATTCCAAGTAAGTGTTCTTTAATTTTCTTGTTTATCTCTCATTCTACCTTTCTTCCTTTGCTTGATCTTTATGTTTATGTGCTTATTATCATGCTTATTTGATTAACGGTTATGTTTTTATGCTTTTGATTGTTTTGGATTATTGATTCTTATAGCTTATTTGTGTTTATCTTAAAGTTTCTTAAGTTTTTATAAAAGTTATTTTTATTTAAAGTTTGTTTTCGTACATTTTTCTTATTTCGTGTTTTCAAAAGTCTTTAAATTGTAGCTTATTAGTTTTACTTATAAGTGTTTTGATTAGGATTTTAGGTGTGTGCTTATTTGGTTTCTAGCTTATTAGAACTAGCTTATTACGTTTTCCATTACTGTATTCCGACCACCTGGTCGGAAAAGGGTTTCATATTCCGACCAGCGCTCTTGTTGCCTGGTTGGAAAAGGGTTTGACATATTCCGATCTAGGGTGAGTTTGGTATTCCGATCAGGAGGTAAGTGTCAGCATTCCGATCTGAGTCCAATCCACATTCCGATCTAGGGTTTGTTTGGTTATTCCGATCAGGATAGGTGACAACATTCCGATCCGGGGGTTTCCGATCAACATTCCGACAGGTGGGTTAAATATTCCAACGAGGTACATTCCGATCAGATTCTGATCGGAATATATTCCGATTGGGATATTTATTTTTTATAGTTTATCTTGTTTAATTTTTAAGTTTACATTTTAATACTTTGTCATTTTAATTTTAGTCACGCTTTAGATTCCCGTCATTTAATTTCTAGTTATTTACTTTTCAAAGATTTTAAATATTGCACCCTTTCTTTTAATTAGACTTAGATTTATTTTAACGCCTTTTATTTTAACGACCTTTTACTTTTACGTCATGTACTTTAAAAGTTTAGCACCTTTAATATACTACAACGACACAAATTTTGTTTCCACCAAAGAACGACTGAGTCGCATAGTTAAACCAGATCAATTCGATTAGACATACATCAACGAATCTTTTTAATTAGGCAAAAACCTTTATATCAGTAGCCTTTATCTTTTCTACAATCTCAGTCTTGGTTAGTATAGGGGTGTTTGGGACTAAGTATAGTGGGTTGTGGTGTTCACATGGTTCATCATAAGGACTCCAAACACTTGTATTTAGGTTAGGTTGGTCTTAATCTGACATTTGGTTATGATATCTTAGAGTATAAAACAATCCTAGTACTTGTTGCATTAATCTGCCTAAAATCTTTCAGTGAGTTTGATATTGATTTTTCTTTATGTTTAGTGGTAGAAACTTGCTCACCACTAGGGTTTAGGGTAGACTTAGGATTGAGTGCCTTAATTTTTTAGTTTGATAATCTTTTGTGGCCTGTAGAGTACATACAATTTCGCCCTTAGACCAAGTATATCAGCAAACAACCCTTGGTGTTGTCTGCTGATATACAGCAGATAAAATAAGTTTTCTTTTTTAGCTCTCTTAGGTTGGATGTGGTTCTATACTAGATTTTAGGTTAGATTAGGCTTGGAACTAGCTGGTGGTTTGGGATTGGTAGGTTTGTAAGGTTTCTTATTGCCTCATAGCTCACTGATTCAGCCCAACATAACACACCAGCAGCACCTCATTTCTGTCTAAACTCACCGGCAAGGTTTCTAGAGATGCTTTTGTATTTTTAAGGTGTGATTTTTGGAAGACTAGTAGCTTTAGGTTAGATTTAGGGCTCATATAGCTGGTAGGTGGAATTTTGGTTTGGTTAAAATCATTTGGTAACTCATTATTAACCAAAACAACCCACAAACCCATATTTCTATATGCAGTTGAAACCAATAGGTTAAGGAGCTTAATTGTTGGATTTGAGGCGTAATTCTTGGTGAACATCTAGATCATAAGGTAGGTTAAGAGTGTATTAGCTGGTATTAAGGATTTGAAGGTTTTTGATAGGGTAAATTTGCTTGTGAAGTCCACTGTGCACCTTATTCCACCAGCCCCCATCTTTCTGTAATGAACGCTGTTTTGGTTTGATTTGTGGTCATTTCGTACTCGCTTACTTATTTTTTTGTGTTTGTTCTTGACTCCTCACAACCGAGGGTGTCGTTTGTGCCCAAAAACAGCAAGAAAATAGCTCAAAATCGTCCAAAACGAGCCAAAAATCCATACAGCAACTTTTTTTAGTTCTGTCCGAGAACGACCATTTTTTTTGCTTTTTTTAGTGTTGTCCGATATCGGACAACACAGATATTGGACAATCTGTTCTCTGGTGGGATCTTGGACAACACAAAAGTACTCCACCTTGGAGTACTTTGGGGTACTTTCGTTTTTAGCCATTTTTTTAGTTTTTTAAACTTTTTCATTTTTCCCTTGTTAATTTAGTTAAAATATAATTTTTAGAAAAATAAAATTTATTTTTAGCATTATTTTATTATTTTTAATCATTATTTTAGTTTAAAAATTGTTTTTAGCATTTTAAAAATAGAAAAAATAGTATTTAAAATTTGGGAAAATTACTTTCTAGTCTTTAAATAATATAAGTGATTTATTAGTTCAATAAAATAATATTTTGGGCTTTTTCTTAATTATATTTAATTTTAGGGCTTCAATTAGCATTTAAAATTGAATATTTAATTAATAAAAGGTTTAAAAATATATGTATTGGATTTTTATTCTTATTTATATTATTTTAGACTTAGTTTTAATTTTTAAATAATTTTTAGCTTTAATTTTTAATTTTGTCACGTTTTACGTATTTACGCTCGCGTTTTACGTTAAATCGTCGTAGTGTAATCGTAATCATAGCTCGTCTTTAATTTTTCTCTTCAAAACCAAAATCGTCCCTAATCCAAACTTTGATTTTACATAATTGGCACACTTAATTCACACACCTCCTTCGAGAACGAACCCGCATTTATTCGACTTGTCGGTTTTCTTAAATCGTCGAGTTTAATACTTGCCACATACGCGTTTTTCCTAAAACGTGTACGATTATACCTACATCAATTTTTGACACCGCTGCCGGGGAGGTGTTTTTGAGTTGCCATTATTATTATCGTGTTTGTGTGAGTAGTGTGTTTTTGCTTTTCAAATTTTGGAAAGTGTATATAATGTACATACTCATTTTTGTTATTTTTCCTTATTATATTATAGTATCCAAATAAATCGTGTTTAGTTTTCCTAAACTAAACACAAAACAATCATTTTACTATATTGTAGATATCCCATTATCGTTTTCGTTTTTCTTGTGAATATATTACTATATTGTACTTACGTAGAACAATAAATATACAAGTACTCCAAAAGCGTGAAAACGAAACCTTGATTCGGGATTTCATCACTCGATCATTGTATTCGAATCCAAAGCAAAAGTTTATAGGCAAAATAGATAAATACTTTCGTGAGGCTTAATTTTGATTAACACAAACTATAAGGTGGGTATAAGGCGGTTGTATTTCACGACTGATGAGACTGCTTTTATACATAGTCTCATCGTCCCAATTGGGCTTAAAATGCATAAAATATCATTAAAAATACCAAATATATGCTCGTGTTTGTTGCTTGTGTATTTTAGGTACGGATATTGAGGAAAAGACAAAAAGATCACAAGAATCATTGAAAAACGAACACGGGAAACGAAGCCGCACAATGAACCGGGCCCAAGAAGGGAATTTCCAAAAATGACCTTGAAGAATTGAAGATTGTCAACAATGGTCCCTCATTTTTGAAGATTTGGCAAGATAAGACCTTGAAGAAATCATCATTTGGCAACAAAGGTCCTCCATGTTTGAAGATATTACAAGAATAGCCCTTGAAGAATGCAAGTTATGCATTTAAAATCCTTATTTTAAGTTTGAGAAAGTATTTGTGCCAAAAGTGTCAAACTGCCAAAGTTGATATAAAAGGAAATGGGATTAGTTGCTGTTTAATATAAAGTGAAGTAAGTGTGAAACTTGGGGGGCCAAAACTGCCAAACAACACAACTTCATCCACCACTCAGTGCTTGACACCTCACCATTTAACCCGACCCTACCCAATTACCCTACCCGTCCAACCCATAACCCAAACCCACCACCCAGGTTTATTAAATAAACCTGGTCAACAATCCAGTCAACCCCCAATTATTTCCCACCAAACAGATTTTTTAAATCTTTTTTTCCCCAAAACGGATTAATCACTCCCTTAATCCCACTTAAACCCTAAAATTTTCCCAGGATGAACAAAGCCAAAATCAAAGGGTTTATGTCCCAATATTTCCAGATCACTAATTCACCTTTATCTTAACCCATCCCACACCCCAAAAACACTCACACACTCACCCTGGACCCCCCATGAGATTCCCCTGCTCACGTCCCTATCCCCCAACCCCAATGAGGAGACCAAATGACTGGTTAGATGCAAATCCTTGGTCCCTACTCTTCAATGAACGCTTGAGATCAATCCTACACAGCTGGACTTTTGAAAATCACATGAAGGCAAAATTTTGACCAAGATTCAAATTCGTCCAGGGGCAAAACTGGAATTTCATCCATTAGGGTTTAGTAACCTAGAAAGTTCTATCAGTTAGTATTTAAAGGGTGCTAGCATGTTAGCACACCTGGTTCCAGATTTTTACTCAAGCATTTGTAATCCTTTTTTAAATATTATAAAGTTGGTATTTTTGGTTAAATTGTAATTCCTTTTATTATTTTTAAAATTTGGTGTATGCTTGAGAATCTGAGTTCCATTTATTTGGTGATACAATTTTAAGTTTCAGTTTTCAAAGGTTTCAAAAAGTTTTTTAAGGTTTTTAGAAATCCAAGGTTCATGAAGTGAAAGTGGATTGGATCATTGGATTTCTGATTTTGTACTTGTGTTAAAAGGTATTCATTGGTTCAAGGTTTATTGGATTGTGAATGTTATTTGAAAAGTTTGTGAAAAGGTTTAAAAGGTTTCAAAAATCAGAAAATTGCATATTGTGTTTCTTCATTTTTTGATCTTAGCAGGTTTTAATTGGAAGCTTGTTGTCCAAGGTTCTGCTCAGGCCCCAGCCTGATTGGAGGTGACTTTTCAGTCACTGAGGGACCTGGATGTAGGTCCCTCTAGGTAGCATTCTTGTTTCCTTGTTTTGAGTTTGCATATATTTCTGATTTCTGTGATTTGGTTTGAAAGTTGTTAGTTTGTTTATGTTGTTGTTTGAATATGCTAATTTATGCCTAATATGCATGTTAGAAGTATTTATAATCAGTTTGAATAGGATTTGAATTGATTTGGTTTGAAAAAAGTGAGTTTCTGAATTTTAATGGGTGTTTGGATCAGGGATTAAGTTGGAGTAATAAATACAAATCTTGGCTTAAAACCTGTTTAACACACTCTTTTGGTTGATAGTAGGTGATATTGTTACTTAGTTTTCAGTTTGGTAGAGATTAGAAATCATTTGCATGCTAAAAAATGGATGTTATGGCCTAAATCAGTAAGTACCTTGTTTTGACTGATTTTGTGGAAATTTGTTCATCAAGTTGTCCAATTTGTTAGAAATTGATAGCATCTAAGGTTACTGATAGTTCTTATGTGATTTGGTGCACTCATATGCAAGTTTGTAAGCTTTGAAAATCAATTTTGTGCCAAGTAAACCAGGACACTATTCATCAGAAAAACGTATGCTTAATCAGTAACTTTCTTGGCACTTTTGTTTGAATCTTGTTAAGTGACTTGTGTTTTTTGTGTTGCTATTGACTTCCCACAACCCAACTGGTTGTGGGAGTGCCCCAATTGTCCATCAATTACCGCCAAGCACATAGAACAAGCCCCTCTTGTTCATACTTTCACAAGTAAAGATTAAGTTTTTCCTTTGTGTTCATAAAAAACCAAACTGGGCACGTTTTTTGGCACTGTAGGGATATAATTTGGTTCAATTTGGATTGAAGATTGAGATTTGGAGTAAGTTAAGATTGCTGAATTGAGTTTTAAAGTTTAAAAAAGAAAAAAAAATAAAAAGTCCAAAAAGGACGTGGCCAGGACTCGAACCTGCGCCTCTCCTCTCACAACACGTACAACTTACCAGCGTGCCCTTGGGTCTTTTACTGCTAAAGACTCAAGACACTTGGTAGTTAACACGTTCTTGTTTGGGCTTTTCATAAATAAGCCGTAGCTAAATAAGCTACCACAGGCTTATTGGCTAAGCTTTTTTGCCAAGTTATATTTTTCCTAGGATTAGTACCTCTTTTAGGATTTTTCTAGCTTAAGTTTCGATTTTTCTCTTTCTTTCTTTATTTTTTTATCATTTTTTAATTACCCGGTTTTAATTAAATATATTAAAAATAGATAAAATAGTTTTAAAATTTAATAAAAAAAGTTTTTAGGTTTTATTAAAGTAATTTGAGGTTTACATCATTTTAAGTTTTCAAACAGTCTTATTTTTATTTTTATTTGATTTTAGGGTTTTTAACCAACTTTAAAATTTAATATAAAATTATTAAATAGGTTTTAGAAACTTTTAATTGCATTTCTGTCTTAGTTACATTATTTAAGATTTTTGGTAATTTTTTAGAATTTTTTAATAAACATTGAATTTTTTGAATATTTTATTATTATTTTATTATTAAAAATTGAAAGTTAGTTTTTTCTACTTTTTTCATTTTTCCTAGTTCAATTAGCATAAGTTAGGAGTTTTACAAATTTTAGAATATTTTCATTACCCTTAGATTTATTTTTATAATTATTCTAACTTTTATTAGTTTTATTAATTTTTAAATCATTTTAATTAGTTTTGGTTAGGTTAAAAATTTTCTAAATTAGTTTTAAATCAAGTTAGGTTGTTTTAGAGGTTTACAAAGTGATAAAACTCATTTTGGGCTTTTTAATAATTAAATTGATTTTTAGGGCTTTAATTAGCATTAAAAAATCATTATTTAATTAATTAAAAGGTTTGAGTGATTTTGATCTTTTTGTAAACTCTTTTTTTACATTTCTTAGGATTTGCTTGCAATTTTAATTAATTTTTAGTTTAAAGTTTTTTAATTTGTAGCTTTTTACGGTTTTACGTGAACGCCTTTTTCGTCTTAGTTTAATTCGTCATCGTAACCGTCATTCTCTTCTAGTCTCATTTCTATTTTTCTCTTTCTCAATATAATCACAAAGTTAATCAATTCATTACACAACACACATGCCTCCTTGGGAAACGAACTTGAACTTATTTGGTCATTAGTGCTCGGCTTTCCTAAACCGACACTTAATACTTGCCACTTTTGCTCTCTTTTCCTAAAGGGTTGCAAAAACATTACATCAACGACCTAAGGGAAAAGGCTCTTAAGTGCTTAGCGCCGCCTCGTTTCCCCTGCTTGCTTGTGCGTGTTTTGAGAAAGAGGGCTAATCGAGGGTTTGCCGCCCAAGTATTGTCTACGTATCATATATATTTGCTTGTTTTCAAGATTAAACCCTCTTGAACGTTTTGGTGTTCCACCAACGTTCTAAAGTCATCGAAGGCGTTCACTCCACGTGATCGTTTTCATTCCCTGAGACTCTTTTACTCGAGAAATTGATTCGAGGAGATATTTGTAGATTTTAGTCTACATAATACACCAAAAAAACAAAAAAAAATAAAAAACAATAAAAAATGAAAAATATTCTTCTTACCCCTAATCAATTAACTCTTTTTCTAACCCTCTAGTGTTTAATTGTCGTAACACCATTCGCGTTTCGTCATGTCCAACGAGGGATATTACTCTTGTCCATATTGTGGAGGTCCGCCCGACGGTGGTAATTGCTTCAATTGCGAGATTTGTGGAGGAAGGGAGGGGTATATATACAACTCTCCTGAAAACGACCATGGTTACGGATTTCAATCCTATGACCAAACTCCACACCGCCTACGTCTTATTCGTGTAATTTTTGCGGTTTGGAGCATGACTTCGGATTTAGTTGTACGAATTATAAAGACCCCAAACCGAATCCTAATTTATTTAACCAATCATCGCGATATCCATCGTCGTATTCATGTAAGTCTTATGGAAACGCACCTCATTATGGGTATGATTTTCAAGCGATGAACCATGATACGTCTTTCGACAACCAATTCTCCGGTTTTGACCAATCACCTCCACAAAATTTATTCGATGATGATCTCGGTGCAAGTCGCGTCGACAAGGGATTTGAAGAAATTAAATTGCTTTTTCAACAAATTACGAAGAAAAAGGAACTTTCAATCGTCGAAGTGATCGAAGAAAGCATCAAAGATATGGAAGAGGAGAAACGACAAATCAATCAAGAAATAAACGATATAACTAATGAACTCGGCATTAGGAGATATCGTAAAGAATAAATAAGTGACGAGTTTAAAAGAGAGTGTGAGATTAGAACTAAACAACTTTTACAAGATTACAATGGTTTAAGCATCGATATTCGTCATAAAAAACAAGAACTAGAAAGAGAGGAGCATCTAGCTAGATGTGATCCCACACCTCCTATTTATGATGACGACGACGATAGCCGCATTTTTAATCTCAACTAGTCTTGTGAAACCATTACTCTCATGCTCCCTAAGAAACCCGATGCCTCTCTAAGTATGGGGGAGAAGAATCTTAACACTAATCCTAGTGTTGAGATCCCTATTCCAATCCAAAGTGAGGCTACGGTTGTCTCCAATGAGGAGTTAAGTGATTTTGCTCTCGATGAATTTTTCCACGAAAATTCTAGCGAGGCAAATTACGATAGTGAGTGTGATACGATTTCATGTGATGATGTTTCTCCCAATGACACTTCGGGTAGAGAATCATTGACTTTTTCGAACCCACTTTTTGATGATGATTTTTCCACTAGTGATGACGAGTCACTACTCGATGAGGAAGTTCGTGTCGACAAATTTAAAATCTACTCGAATACCCTTTTTGAATTTGATGGCGAGTTCGTTTTTGGTGACGTAAATCCTCTCTTTGATGAGATGTTCGAGGACATCGAGAGTGAGGATTCTTTGGATCCTAAACTCGATGATCCAGATTTGCTAGTCACCCTCCCTAAGTCTCATTTGGATGAGCCTTATCTTTTGACTTGTGATGCCTCCATTCTCGAGGGGTTCACCGATGGGCCGCCTCTTGATGTGAATGAGGATTTTAATGAGGCCTTTGCCTTAGAACCGGGAGGTTTGAGACCCCGATTTTTATTGATTCTCTTTAAAATTTGCCTTCATCTCAAAGTAATCCCACCCACCCTCTCGGTTCTCATGACTACACGTACTTCGAGTACGTTGTAAGGAGTTTTTTTCCTTACAAAACGTATCCTCCGGCTTTGCCTTTATCATTTTCCACCAAAATGTGAGGATACGATCTTTGACCCCAGTATAAAGGCTTTGCCTTTATTATCGGTTTCTTTGGGCCATGTTTACATGTACGACCCACGTTTGTTGACCATCCCATGATAATCCCTAAATGATCACATTTATGAGGATTCGAGTCGAGCTCTTGACTCGGTTATCAAAAACGAGGTGCCTGGTGGGGGAATCTCATGCCTATCCTTTTTATCATTTCCGTTTTATTTTTCTAATTTGTGTAATGTGAGGGTACTTGTTCTCTTCCAACCTTTGTTCCGTGGTTGTTTGTGATTGTGATTTATTAGGTTCTTCGTCATTGTTGAAGCCTCTCGTGTTCGTTTTACGGATCACTCGAGCTTCGATCGTTGCCTTTGGAGATTCCGATATCCAATGATATCCTTATATGTTCTAACGTTTTTCTTATTAGCACAATTCATAAACGGCTTTTAGGTTATTCGTTTTACCCTTTCCATGCTCGAGATTAAGCATTCGACTTCGTCTCTAGTATGGGGTGTTTTCACCCCTAGACTCGAAACATTGAGGACAATGTTTAGTTTTAGTATGGGGTGGTGAGTAGATACTTCACTTTGCTTACGTCACCACGCAATCCAATTTTCATCCTTTTGTTATCGTTTTATGCAAAATAAGGCTAAAAATGGCCAAATTTTAAAAATTTTCGTATTTTTCATCAGTGTTTAAGACACGAATGTAGGTTTTCCGATGGTGAGAATAAGAGTAATTTTTGACTCGACCGTGCATGTTGAGCACTTAGCTCGATTCCTTAACTTTTTAGGCTAAGTCTCTTAAATGAGGACGAGAAATGATAGAGTTATTTATAAGTCTCGTAATCATCGCAATCTCATGTGTAGTAATTATTAGCTTATTCTCCCCACGCTTTTGCATAATAAATTGTTAATAAATATTGATTTAGCGGTTTAGTCACTATTGTTGGTTTCTAATTTGTTTTAGTAGCTTCCATGTAATTGAATTGGGAAAACATTAAGGTATCGCCAGTGTCATGGTTTTGAAGTATTGGCACCCGAATAATCGAAAGCTTCACCTAATAATAAGATTTCAAGTGCTCACCAAAATTAAGCAAATATTTGAAGCTCACAAGACCGAAAAATCTATGCCCAAATTGAAAGTGATTCAAGCCTTAATCTTTGAAGCTTTAAAGATCCAAAATTCGCTTTAGCGTGAGGATATACGTCTTTGGACATAATAAAACCACCGATGATGGCGGATAATAAAAGGCAAGGCAAGACCGAAGTCCTAATAAAAGCTCCATGGCAGAGTTGGATAAAGAATGGAGGTAAATCTATGATAATAAGGCCCTTCCGTTAGGGGGCGTATAAAAGTCTTGGTAATAAGTCTCATGTTCAAAACCGTTATAAAATCGTGTTTATCGATCCTTCTTGTTGACTTAATTTTTTGACATCGTTGTCTATTAGGATGAATTATTAATTTAATGATTTTGGTTACACCGTTAAAACTCTATTTTTAGACTTAATCTCTATTCATGCATAAGTCAATGATGTATCCTCGTGATCATTAAGACAAAAATAAAATATAAGAGATACCAAGTAGGAATAAGGGAGTTTAGGTTTTGTAATTAACACTTATGAGATATGATCGTGTTGCTAACTTTTAATAACAATGATCTCGTTACACGCTTAGCATGGAAATGGGTGAAAATCGAGGACGACGAAATTATTTCTAACGAAGCATTCACGTGTTCTTGTTCTATGATCCTAAAAGTCACTTAATCGTGATAAAAACAATACATTATGTCTAAAACACGTGTAGTAGTTTATTTAAGTTTATGTCTTCAATAAATGTCATTATAAAATGAATTTTGGAAGTGCAATGATACTTAATTCTAGCATTGCGTGAGGACACGGCAATGGTTTAGTATGCGGAGTGATGAGACTATAATTATACATAGTCTCATCGTCCAAATCGGGCTTAAAACGCTTAAAATATCATCAAAATACCCAAATATATGCTTGTGTTTGTTCATTGTGTATTTTAGGTACGAATATCGTGAAGTCACCAAAAGATTACAAGAATCAAGCAAAAACGAACACGGGAAACGAAGCCGCAAAAAGAACCGGACCCGAACAATGATTTTCCATTCAAGTCCTTGAAGTTTGAAGATTTGGCAAGATTGGTCCCTCTACTTTTGAAGACTTGTCATTTTAAACCCTTGTAAAACTCAATATTACATATGGGTCCCTAAAATGTCAGGATTGTACAAGATATACCCTTGAAGATTGGACAAATTACATTAAAAGCCCTTGGAATATTTTGCAAAAACCTTTTGTGGCCAAAATATAAGAAAGTAAACTTTCTTATAAAAGCATTACACTTTTTGGGCTGATTGAAGTTATATGAAAAGTCTGGGGGAGACAAAGGAGTATTCCTGGAAAGACACTAGAACTTACCCCAGCCAATCACCCATACACCTCCGCCCCACCATCCAATCAACACACATCACCCCCTCACCCTTTCCACGTCTGAATCCACCATCCCCTAATTAATATTAATCTTTCAAACTAATTTTAATTATATACTTTCCCTCTAAGCACATTCTAACATCCCAAATCAGATTCAATCTCCCTTGTTCTTGTGATAAACCCTAATTTTCCAGAAAATTAATTAGCCTAAATTAGGTTAATTATCATTAGGGGTTTTGGTTAATGGTCAACAGAAAACACTCCCACATGCTTGAAAACGACCTCTCCCTACTCTTGTCCCCTCACAAGCCATCACATGTAAAACCCGCATGCTTTTACCATGAATAGTACCCTTAAGATCGTACGTACTAGATTAAAACTTTCCTTTTATAGTATGATTGCGTTCACGTGTTAGAATTTTACGTATTACGTACGTGTTAGAACACGATAAGTATTTATTACGTACGAATATACAATACTTATTTAACAATAATTAATCACGAACATGCGATCATGAAATCATGAACGTAATTAAATCACGAACAAATATTTACGTATATATATTTATTACGAGCACGAATAAATATATTAAGTCACGGTTAGTATTTAACAAGAACACATAAAACATGAACACGAATAAACACGAACGAACACTTAAATAACGAGACACGGAAAACGGTACGGGTACCCCATGTGGGGCCCCCTACCTGCGGCTACACCAACACCATGGGCCAAGCCCATCAAATTTTACAATGAAAAGGGGGTTAAGGTAAAACTTGTTTTCATTTTTCACTTTACAGTAAAAACAATTAAAAACCTAAAAAGCTTTCCTCCTTCTCCTTCTTGTCCTCTTTGGCCGCCACATACAACACAAGAAAAGGGGGTGTTCGTTTGATTTTGATCTTGAATCTTGTACGTGTGTTCGTGTGTGTTCATCCTCGTTAGATCCACGCATTCGGTATACCTTTTTAATCCTTTTTCTTTTGATTTGATCTAATAAAATCAAATAAGAACATGATGTTTTTAAAAAACCTAATTAAAAACATAAATCAAACATGTAAATGGTTATTGGGTAAATCAAAAAGGAGGTTTTTAGGGGTGTTTGTTTGGCTGGCGCCTAATCTGAAACCCAAGGGGGTCTCGGTTTGGCTAATAGACCACCACCGAGATCATATGGTCCCGGTTTGGTGGTGTGGGTCCCACGGTATGGTGTCGATTTCATGTCCGGTTCATGGTTTCTAGTCACGATCCGGTTCATGGATTATGTTAAGATTATATGTTTTTAATAATCATATGTTAAAATTAAATTAATAATTATATGACATAATTAATTTAATAAAACATGACTTATGTTATAATTTAATTATTAGATCATGGAATTATTAACCTAAGTATTTATATTTTTTCTAGACTTATAATTTATTAATTATTTAAAAACCATGGTTATAATTAATTAATAAACATGACATATGTTATATTATTAATAAATAATAATACATGTTTTAACCTAAGTATTTAACTTTATTTAATTAAAAAAATGATATATTTAATTAAATACTTTTAACCTATAGTTTATTTAAATTACATGTAATAATTAATAAACTATACATTATATCATTATGACTTAGAATAATAATCAGAAAACACTTAAGCTTACATACTTAGCTTATTTAACCAGCGTATATCTAATTATGGAAACTTTCTATTTTTAGAAACTTATTTAATTAAGACAGCTAATCTATTTATAGAAACTTTCTATTTTTAGAAACTTATTTAATTAAGACAACTAATCTATTTATGGAAACTTTCTATTTTTAGAAACTTATTTAATTAAGGCAGCTAATCTATTTATGGAAACTTTCTATTTTTAGAAACTTATCTATTTTAAGCAGTAATTCTATTTTTGGAAACTTTCCATTTTTGGAAACTTTCTATTTTTGGAAACTTTCTATTTTTGGTAACTTTCTATTTTTGGAAACTTTCTATTTTAGGAAACCTGCTATTTTTAGAAAGTTACTTATTAATACACAGTAAGTATAATAATACATGAAATACCAGAAATAATTAATCAGAATAGACAGAATATAAGATAAACACAGTTTAAGGCTTAAAACATTAAAACATGATATGAACATATAAAATAAGCTAAGACATGACATAAAACCAGTTACGTATTTAGTAAATAGATACTTATTCATGTATGTATTTATGTAGCATTAGTGATACCGAAATAGGACTCTCCTCAGTTCGTCTTCTTCGTTCACTGGACATAAGGTACGGATTCCCGTCCTTTCAGTATGGACATTCTTTCCTTATTAGGATTCCCCGTATGCAGCCAAATGTTTTCCCGTAGTATAAGTTTATATGTTTGACTTGCTTATGTTTAATTTAGAATACTTATAGCCATATACATGCATGACCAGTTTCACCTAGTTATGGAGGTACCATAACCATAACATTAGAGGCGCTGATGTTATGACCTCACCACGGCGGAGTGATTGCTCGTGGCGTCCCTTCAGCTTTTGGCCATATTATTATATTTATCATGTGGGGCATATGGGTGCATCCAAGTTACATATTTTTCAGCAGATTACTAAGTGTGAATGTGGTGTGTGCCTTGCATCCTTCACAAGGAGCCGATCCCTCCTACCCAAAACCAGTATATTAAATTTGAGGCAGCCCCTCTAATTTGCATGATGAGGTCACCCCTCCAAGTATTCATGCACGGTGGATTATATTAGCTAATGGTAGAATATGCTAAACAGTTTTTATAAGATAAACATAAGGCTTTTCAAACTATAAAACCAGTTTTACCAAGACTTAAGCAGGTTATTCGGGACTTAGTGTCTTCCGCTATTATATGTTATATGCTTATCCTATTCATGCTTTATTGTACATCCGTGCACTGAGCGTATTGCTCAGCCGTTTTCCTTTTCTATGATCCCAAAACGGCAGGTACTCATGGACGCTCGTAGACTTTAAGCGTACGTGCATATGGACTAGAAGCTTTCTAGCCTTTCTTTACTTTATGCATTATCCTTACTTTGATACACTTGCTATGGACATTGTTTAGTCCTTTCCTTTACAGTACTTATGTTTGTGTGTGATGAGCTTTACTTTTGGACTACCGATGTTTGATTCCGGTATTTTCCTCTTATGGTCATGTAATGTTTAGACATTTTTCCTTGTATGCTTTGATGACACGCCATAATTACGCGTGACATTCCATTATCAAAATGGGGTGTTACAATTATGGTATCAGAGCCAAGGCTTCGACCTGTAGGCTCTCAAAATATGACCAGTTATTAGTGGGTAGTCACTATGGTCTTCCTAGAACTGATAGTCGTTTTCATGCATTCATCATTTTTATGCATACATATATATGTCATTGTCGCAGGTTTATGACTAAGTAATGGTTGGTACAAGATTGGCCCTATTTAGTCGCATGTGTTTTATCGAAACTTTTAAATTTGGGACCGACCCATAGGCGTCCCCTCGCCATGTCTTTTATTTTGGGTGAATTGAACATAGGCATTCACTCTCGAGCATACAAAAGTATTCATAAAACTGCATCATGCATTCATACACAAAATTTTCTTGCATAAAATTTTTCTCTTGAATTTTGGTATAAATTATTTTTTTCATGTATATATTTTATGTCTTGATCTGTTCATAATTATGTTTTATGTTATACTGTCAGATGGTTCTCACACACGAACTGGAACAACTCAATGCTGCAATCCTAGCTGCAATGCAAGCTTTGCTTCCTCAACTTAGGAACGACATCAGGGCTGAGGTTCAAGCTGCCAACAATCAGCAGCATAATCAGGCACCTCCTCCTCCTCCTCCAGTGACATTGGCAGTATGGCTGGAGAGATTCAACAAGCTCCGTCCTCGAGCTTTTGAGAAAACAGATAGCCCCAGTGATGCTGAAAGCTGGTTGGCTCACATCAAGAAGATTTTCAATGCTATGGGTTGTGATCCCGCGTACAAGGCGAGGTTGGCATGATATCGATTCGAAGGCGATGTGCTAAATTGGTGGTTAGTGTTGATGCAGTCTGAGGGAGGTGACGAGTGGGTTGCTGGTTTGACTTGGGCTCAGTTCAAGGACAGGGTGATGGAGCAGTTCTTTCCCAAGGTTGAGCAAGACAAGCTCAAGAGGGAGTACCATGGGATCCGACAGAGAGCTGGGGAGAATAGCAACGAGTTTATGTAGCGCTTTCTTCGCTTAGCTGGTTTCCTTGGTGCAGCAGCAGGTACTCCTGAAGAGCAGGCACACCACTTTAGGTGGGATTTTCACACATCGGTCGCAAACAATTTGGTGTGTGCTACGTTCAACACTGTAGCACAAGTGGCTGATGCAACACGTAAGCTGAAGATGCTGCAGGAGAGAGATGAGTTCGGGGAAGCTGAGAGACCCGACAAGAGGTAAACATTCGTATTCAAGCGGTGATCAATCCGTATTCTTTCCATATATGTCAATTATTCATCTCTTTAAAATATATCTTCCAAGAAGAAAACTAGGGACCGGTCTCAGCCGGCTACTCAGCAGCAGCCTCATCAGCCCAAGGGAAACGGTCAGACTAACGACCGTTCTGCTACGGATAGGCGTGGTGGTAATGATAATTACCGTAACAACACTGGACACTCCAATAGAAGCAGGTCTTAATACTTACGCATTTTCTTATGATTTCATGTATAACTCATATTCTGACACTTTAGCAAAACTTCTACCAGGAACCATGGAAACGGTAGGGATCAGAACCAGAGAGGTTCACAGCCTAGCCGTCCAGCTATCACTGGTATTCAATCTTACGATTATCCGCATTGTCCTTTGTACCCTATTATCATGTCTTAAGTAAAATGTTTTATCAGGTTCCCAGCCAGCCGGAGCACCTGCTGGAGGATATACTCAACCCCTTTGCTCTACTTGCCATCGTAGGCACCCAGGGCCATGTCGTCGTAACACTGACGCATGCTTCAAGTGTGGTCTTCCTGGCCATATCATGAAGGATTGCCGTAAGGGCGAGATGGAGGGCACATCAGGACATGCTGATTCCAAACCGCCTCCTACCACCGGGCGTGTCTACACGACATCTCGAGACCAGGCCAACAAGTCTACAGGTACGATCACTGGAATCTTGTATATGTATCGTCAAGCTGTGTGTGTTCTTTTCAATACGGGTTCTACTTACTCGGTCATTTCTACTGCTTATGCTAAGAACATTAGGATGCTCCCCATGCCACTAGAAAATAGGCTTACTATTTCCACGCATTTGAGGGACTCTGTATTAATCACCCATGTATACAAGAGTCTTCCCCTAGAATTTGACGATAAGGTTCGACCTGTTGACGCACTTCCGCTGGACATGAATGACTTCGACATGATTTTGGGCATGGATTGGCTATCCAAGCATCATGCTACCATAGATTGCCATTCATATCGAGTTATCTTCGGTGATGTTAATGCACCAGAGTACATTCATAACGGGTTCGTACCCGGACGGTCTGTACAAATCATATCTACCCTGCAAGCGCGTGCACTACTATCACATGGCTGCGAGGGTTATCTAGCTACGGTTCACGACATGGATGCTGAATCTCCATCAATTCAGGATCAACCAATAGTGTCGGAATTCCAAGATGTATTCCCAGAAGAACTTCCGGGCATACCACCTGCACGAGAAGTGGAATTCAATATCGAGGTTATTCCAGGAGCTGAACCAATCTCCAAGGCTCCTTATCGTATGGCTCCCATAGAGTTGAAGGAGCTGAAGGATCGACTACAAGAACTTCTAGAACGAGGTTTCATTTGACCGAGCGCATCTCCATGGGGTGCACCGGTCTTATTTGTTAAGAAGAAGGACGGCAGTATGCGTCTTTGCATAGACTATCGCGAGCTCAACAAGATTACTATCCGGAATAGGTATCCACTGCCGCGTATAGACGATATGTTTGACCAACTCCAAGGGGCCAAACACTTCTCCAAGATTGATCTTAGGTCAGGCTACCATCAGCTACGGGTTAAGGAGCAGGACATCGCCAAGACTGCTTTTCGTACCCGCTATGGCCACTACGAGTTTGTAGTTATGCCATTTGGCCTGACAAATGCTCCAGCAGTGTTCATGGACTTGATGAACAGAATCTTCCATGAATTTCTGGACAAGTTCGTCATTGTCTTCATCGATGACATCCTGATTTTCTCAAAATCCAAGGAGGAAAACGAAGACCATCTTCGTACAGTACTACAGATTCTTCGCCAGAAGCAGCTGTATGCTAAATTCTCCAAGTGTGAGTTCTGGTTAGACAAGGTGGCATTCTTAGGTCACATTATATCTGCAGAAGGAATCACTATGGATCCAGCGAAGGTTGAGGCCATTACTAAGTGGACAAGGCCGACATCAGCGACGGAAGTCCGCAGTTTCTTAGGCTTAGCTGGCTATTACCGTAGGTTCGTGGAGAACTTTTCCCGCTTAGCACTACCATTGACCAAACTGATGCGGAAAGGGGAGAAATTCGTCTGGAGTGAAGAACGAGAGAAGAGCTTTGAAGACCTGAAGCAGAAGCTAGTATCTGCACCTATTCTTACTCTCCCATCTGGTACGGGTGGATTTCAAATCTACAGTGATGCATCGGGGAAGGGACTTGGTTGTGCTCTCATGCAACATGGGAAAGTGATCGCGTACGCTTCACGGCAGCTTAAGCCTTATGAAGAAAATTACCCCACGCATGACTTGGAACTTGCTGCAGTCGTGTTTGCACTGAAGATATGGAGGCACTACTTATATGGAGAATCATGTGACATTTTCACGGACCACAAGAGCTTGAAGTATATCTTCACTCAACGTGAATTGAACATGAGGCAGAAGAGATGTTTAGAGCTGTTGAAGGATTATGACTTAAATCTACAGTATCATCCCGGAAAAGCAAATGTAGTAGCAGATGCTCTTAGCAGGAAGTCCGGAATGATCAACGGCATTAAAATTGAGGAGGAAATCATAAGAGACTTGGAGCGACTAGACATCGAGATCATGGTACGTGGATAACACGGTTACTGGGCTAATCTTAGAGTAGAACCCGAGTTACTCTCTAAGATCAAGGAAGCTCATAAAGATGATGGAGAAATCTGGGCGATAGTACAGAATTTGGAGAAACAGACGGAATTCAGAGTAGATGCAGATGGTATCGTATGGCAGGGCACGATACTTTGTGTTCCTGATGACCAAGAACTCCGGGAAGCCTTGTTAGCTGAAGCTCATAGCTCCCCATTCTCTATACATCCTGGTTCGACTAAGATGTACCATGACATCAAGCAATACTTTTGGTGGAGTGGTATGAAACAGGATGTTGCCACTTACGTCTCCAAATGTCTTACCTGCCAGCAGGTTAAGATCGAGCATCAGCGATCTGGCAGTCTCCTTCAACCGTTAGATATTCCAGAGTGGAAGTGGGACAAAATCACCATGGATTTTGTTACTGGTCTTCCGCCTACCAAGAGGAAGCACAATGCAATTTGGGTTATCGTAGACCGACTTACCAAATAAGCTCATTTCTTACCGATCCGCAAGGAAGATCCGGTAAGTAAACTCGCCGATACGTATAGAAGGGAGATCATGAGACTCCACGGTGCACCATCCAGCATCTTCTCAGACAGAGATCCTCGTTTCACTTTGCGATTTTGGAAGAGTCTACAAAAGCTTGGGGTACACAACTTAAGCTTTGCACGGCTTTCCATCATCAAACGGACGGACAGTCGGAGCGATCGATTCAGATATTGGAAGACATGTTGAGGTCATGTGCGTTGGAATGGACGGGTGATTGGGACGATTACATCTGTTTGGTGGAATTTGCATACAACAACAGTTGGCACGCAAGTATCAAGTGTGCTCCTTTCGAGATGTTGTATGGCAGAAAGTGTCGCGCCCCAATCTGCTGGGATCAGGTTGGCGAGCGAACACTTGAAGGACCTGAAATCATAGAGATGACCAATGAAAGGATCGCAGTAGCTAAGCAGAAACTTCAGGAAGGACGGTCACATCAGAAGAGTTACGTAGATAAGCATCGTGGGGACATACATTTTAACGTAGGAGATCACGTCTTCCTTAAGGTTTCACCGGCACGTGGTGTTAGACGCTTCGGGATTAAAGGGAAGCTCAGTCCTCGTTTCATCGGACCGTTTGATATCACTGAACGATTTGGTGAAGTATCTTACCGGTTAGCGTTACCTCCGCAGCTTTCGCATGTACACAATGTGTTTCATGTGTCCTTACTCAGATGGTACCAGTATCATCCCCTTCACATGGCTCAGTATCCACTGGAACAGATACGTGAAGATCTCAACTTCATAGAAGAACCCGAATGAGTTCTTGACAGACAAGAACGAGTCATGAGAAGGAAGACGATTCCATTCGTCAAAATCCTTTGCAGGGATCATACCGAGCGGGAAGCCACTTGGGAAACAGAGGAGTCTATCCGGGCTTCTTACCCTCATTTTATATTTTGAATTCGGGTATGTTCTTCTTTTCTAGTTTACTTTATCTATAATTCAGGGACGAATTATTCTTTTTAGGGGGAAGAGTTGTAAAACCCGCATGCTTTTACCATGAATAGTACCCTTAAGATCGTACGTACTAGATTAAATCTTTCCTTTTATAGTATGATTACGTTCACGTGTTAGAATTTTACGTATTGCGTACGTGTTAGAACACGATAAGTATTTATTACGTACGAATATACAATAATTAATTAACAATAATTAGTCATGAACATGCGATCATGAAATCATGAACGTAATTAAATCACGAACTAATATTAATTATGTATATATATTTATTACGAGCACGAATAAATATATTAAGTCACGGTTAGTATTTAACAAGAACACATAAAACACGAACACAAATAAACACGAACGAACACTTAAATAACGAGACACGGAAAACGGTACGGGTACCCCATGTGGGTCCCCCTACCCATGGCTACACCAACACCATGGGCCAAGCCCATCAAATTTTACAATGAAAAGGGGGTTAAGGTAAAACTTGTTTTCATTTTTCACTTTACAGTAAAAACAATTAAAAACCTAAAAATATTTCCTCCTTCTCCTTCTTGTCCTCTTTGGCCGCCGCATACAACACAAGAAAAGGGGGTGTTCGTGTGATTTTGATCTTGAATCTTGTACGTGTGTTCGTGTGTGTTCATCCTCGTTAGATCCACGAATTCAGTATACCTTTTTAATCCTTTTTCTTTTGATTTGATGTAATAAAATTAAATAAGAACATGATGTTTTTAAAAAACCTAATTAAAAACATATATCAAACATGTAAATGGTTATTGGGTAAATCAAAAAGGAGGTTTTTAGGGGTGTTTGTTTGGCCGGCGCCTAAACCGAAACCCAAGGGTTCTCGGTTTGGCTAATAGACCACCACCGAGACCATATGGTCCCGGTTTGGTGGTGTGGGTCCCACGACAACAACAAAAAGGGAAGAACCTCGAAGTGGTTCGGGGTATGGTGTCGATTTCAGGTCCGGTTCATGGTTTCTAGTCACGATCCGGTTCATGGCTTATGTTAAGATTATATATTTTTAATAATCATATGTTAAAATTAAATTAATAATTATATGACATGATTAATTTAATAAAACATGACTTAGGTTATAATTTAATTATTAGATCATGGAATTATTAACCTAAGTATTTATATTTTTCTAGACTTATAATTAATTAATTATTTAAAAACCATGGTTATAATTAATTAATTAACATGACTTAGGTTATATTATTAATAAATAATAATACATGTTTTAACCTAAGTATTTAACTTTATTTAATTAAAAACATGATATATTTAATTAAATACTTTTAACCTATAGTTTATTTAAATTACATGTAATAATTAATAAACTATACATTATATCATTATGACTTAGAATAATAATCAGAAAACACTTAAGCTTATATACTTAGCTTATTTAACCAGCTTATATCTAATTATGGAAATTTCTATTTTTAGAAACTTATTTAATTAAGACAGCTAATCTATTTATGGAAACTTTCTATTTTTAGAAACTTATATAATTAAGGCAGCTAATCTATTTATGGAAACTTTCTATTTTTAGAAACTTATTTATATGAGGCAGCTAATCTATTTATGGAAACTTTCTATTTTTAGAAACTTATCTATTTTAAGCAGTAAATCTATTTTTGGAAACTTTCTATTTTTGGAAACTTTCCATTTTTGGAAACTTTCTATTTTTGGAAACTTTCTATTTTTGGTAACTTTCTATTTTTAGAAACTTTCTATTTTAGGAAACCTGCTATTTTTAGAAAGTTACTTATTATTACACAGTAAGTATAATAATACATGAAATACCAGAAATACTTAATCCGAATAGACAGAATATAAGATAAACACAGTTTACGGCTTAAAATAGTAAAACATGATATGAACATATAAAATAAGCTAAGACATGACATAAAACCAATTACGTATTTAGTAAACAGATACTTATTCATGTATGTATTTATGTAGCATTAGTGATACCGAAGTAGGACTCTCCTCAGTTCGTCTTCTTCGTTCACTGGACATAAGGTACGGATTCCCGTCCTTTCAGTATGGACATTCTTTCCTTATTAGGATTCCCCGTATGCAGCCAAATGTTTTCTCGTAGTATAAGTTTATATGTTTGACTTGCTTATGTTTAATTTAGAATACCTATAGTCATATACATGCATGACCAGTTTCACCTAGTTATGGAGGTACCATAACCATAACATTAGAGGCACTGATGTTATGACTTCACCACGGTGGAGTGATTGCTCGTGGCGTCCCTTCAGCTTTTGGCCATATTATTATATTTATCGTGTGGGGCGTATGGGTGCATCCTAGTTACATGTTTTTCAGCAGATTACTTAGTGTGAATGTGGTGTGTGCCTTGCATCCTTCACAAGGAGCTGATCCCTCCTACCCAAAACCAGTATATTAAATTAGAGGCATCCCCCCTAATTTTCATGATGAGGTCACCCCTCCAAGTATTCATGCACGGTGGATTTTCATGACCTATATTGGCTAATGGTAGAATATGCTAAACAATTTTTATAAGATAAAAATAAGGCTTTTCAAACTATAAAACCAGTTTTACCAAGACTTAACCAGGTTATTCGGGACCTAGTTTCTTCCGCTGTTATATGTTATATGCTTATCCTATTCATGCTTTATTGTACATCCGTGCACTAAGCGTATTGCTCAACCGTTTTCCTTTTCTATGTTCCCAAAACGGCAGGTACTCAGGGACGCTCGTAGACTTTAAGCGTACGTGCATATGGACTGGAAGCTTTCTAGCCTTTCTTTACTTTATGCATTATCCTTACATTGATACACTTGCTATGGACATTGTTTAGTCCTTTCATTTACAGTACTTATGTTTGTGTGTGATGAGCTTTACTTTTGGAATACCGATGTTTGATTCCGGTATTTTCCTTTTATGGTCATGTAATGTTTAGACATTTTTCCTTGTATGCTTTGATGACACGCCATAATTACGCGTGACATTCCATTATCAAAATGGGGTGTTACATCACAGGTCACGGGTTCTTGTACATATCCTACCATTTTGACTAAATCAACGATGCAAAACTATTTCTTGTCCTCTAAAACAAGATTAAAGGCTGAGATCACCTTTACAAGCTTGCAAATCACATGCTGCATATGTTGACCAAGATTGGAAGACTTCTCAAAGGGCAAATTTGGACTTTCTTTGTATTAGGGTTAGGTGTTCTAGAAATTTTATTTAAGTAGTATATAAATGGGTGACATGTACCCATTTATGTTGTTCCAGCTTTTTCACTTGTAATATTTTTTATGAATTCAATTTAATTTAGTGAATTTTCTAAAAACTAATGCAATGAAAAGCTGTGTTCCATTTTATTTTTGAAAGATTAAATTAGTAATTTATTTTCTGTATATTTTAGCTTAAGTTTTATCAAACACTTTTTCAAAAGATTTTGTAAAAAGTTTTTGAGATCCAAAAAAAATCTTATCCTATTTGCAAAAAGACGTGACAACCGAATTTTGTTGATTGGTTTGAGTTTTTTTGTTAAATCATTGTTGGTAGTATCATTTTCAAGGTTTTAGCTCCAAGTTTGTTTTGTAGATCAGAAGAGAAAAGAAAATTTATGTTTTATTGTTTGTATGCTAACTATTGCATTAACCAGGCACAAACTCATTTGACAACTGAGTTTGTGCAAGGTTTTGTGACCTTGTAGGGTATTTGTATCTTGTGTTGTGTTTAGACAAGTCCAAGAAAGGAAGGAGTATAGGTGATGCTACTTAACTCCTTTGAAGATATTTATGTTCTTGGGTTCTGTAGTAGAACCACCAACCAAGACATTTGATAGGTGTGTAAACACCCATCTTTTCTACCACTTAATTACAATAATAACCGGACCAAAACGTGTATTTTATGTCTTTTATGTCGGAATTATGCGTGGTTTGTGTTTTTGTTGTGATTTAGGATGAAAAGGTGAAAAATGGATAAAACACGGACATTCACGGGCATTTATGGACTTTTATTAAAGAAAAGGATAAAAGACGAAGTCAAGAAGTCAAGAGTGCAAAAAGAACGGAAGTCCACGACCAATTCTGAAGATTTATCGAAGAAAAAGTCAAAAGACGGAAGTTTATCAAAAGCCAAAGAATTAAAGTCTATTTTATTGAAGAATTTAAAGACGAGTTCAAAAGAAATCCCGAAGTCAAAAGTCCCTTAAAGTCCAAGATTAAAGAAGATTAGAAGAAAAGGACTAAGTACGCAATTAATGAAGATTAAAAGAAGGAGGGACTTAATTATGTAATTAAGAGAAAAGGAAAGAGGGGAGGAAGCTTCCTTAATCCTCCCCTATAAATAGACTAGGATGTTTATCATTTCATTTGGTTGGCTAGGGTGACACTAGTTCTTCCACCATTTTAATTACTTGTCATTTACTTAATTGTCAATTTAATTACCTTGTCTCGCACCCTAAATTCATTTAATTTCAAGTAAGTTTTCATTTAATTATTGTCAATCTTTACTTTATCTTGTTAATCTCTTATCTACCTTTCTTAATCTTTGATTTGTTGTGTTTATGTTTATGTTCATGCTTTTATTTTGATCCAAAGTGGTTTTTGATTATTGAGGTAAAAGTTGTTTGATTTCATGTCTTTAATTATTTTTTGATGTTATTTCATTGATTCGTTACTGTTATTTATTATCCGTGTGTTTGATTTTGATTATCTTGTTATTATACCTGCTGCTACTGTTTTCCTTGTTCTTCGGGGGTGTTTGCCTTGTTTTTGATCTTTCCAGGAAAACTTCCGAATCAAGGTTTCATCCGGAACTCCAAAAGTTCCGAACCAAGCTTGTTCATCCGGAACTTTCAAAATTCCGGACGAAGTTAAAACTTCTGAACCAAAGGGATTCATTCGGAACTCCAAAGTTCCGAACCAAGGGTTTCATTCGGAACTTTTCAAAAGTTCCGAGTCAACTTAAAGTTCCGAATCAAGGACCAAAGTTCCGAATAAAGGTTTTTCTTTCGGAAGTCATAAACTTCCGAGTCAAGGTTGTTCATTCGGAACTTCCCAAAGTTCCGGATCAAGAGCTTCATCCGGAAACTTCTGAATCAAGAGGTGACCTAATACTTCCGAATCAAGGCAACAAGTGAGAGTTCCGAATCAGTAAGTTCCGAACGAAGCATTGTTTTGAATAAGTGACATATTTAGACCGATTAGTTCCGGATCAAGGATTTTGGTAATATTCCAAGTGAAGAAGAATCATTTCAACCAAAGGTGACATTTAGGACGAGTGATTGTTCCAAACGAAGGTTTTTTCCGAATGAGCTGTATTCAGGTTCTTATTAGCTTTTATCTTTGATTTTTACTTTCAAAGCTTTATCTTTCCTGCCTTTTATTTAATTGCACTTTTAGATTATTTGCCTTAGTTTTAGTCACACTTTAAGTTTGCCTTAGATAGATTTATGTTTACGTCATTTTACTTTAGTGCCCTTTAATTTTAGTCACGTTTTTAAATACTTGCACTTTACTTTAATTAGACTTAGATCTACTTAAAGAGCACTTTTACTTTTAAGTCTTTGCATTTAAATTTAAAATCACCCAAAAATATTCTTTTTTTCACCAAAGATCAACTAAGTCACACATAGGATCCTAGATCAATTCGTTAAGATTCCGAGAACACAAACTTAATCTTTAATTTTTATACGGGCAAAACCACGTGTATCAAATGGCGCCGCTGCCGGCTCTTTTCGTTAAGATCAACAGTTTTCTGTGCTAGACACGTTGCTTTTTGGGATCCGTTTACTTGTGAACGTTATTTTTCTTGCCTAAAAAATTCAAAAATCATAAAAATTAAAAATTGATAAAAAACCATAAAAAATTAAAAATTTCAAAAAGATTTTATCTTTCTTGTGTATATATATTTTCTTTGTGTTTGGTTTTGTTTTCTTTTACATTTTCAGGTGTATGCGTACTAGATCTTCTAATTATCAAGAGCCCGAGCCTCAAGAAGATTTAGATATGGCAGGTGTCAACAACAACATTCCACCGAACCTGAATAATAATAATAACAACAATGCTCTTCCACAGCCCGATCTTCGGACCATGGAGGAACTTTGTCAACCAACAATGTTTGGACGAGGAGGACCGATTGCGCCGATGCAAATCAACGCTCCTGAGTTTTCGTTGAAGCACCACATGATTCAGCAAGTACAAACAAACCCATTTAGAGGATTGCCTGATGATGATGCCAACAAACACCTCGACAAGTTCATTACAATCACCCAAAGCATGAAGTTGCCTGGGGCCACAATGGATGTACTCCGCCTACAACTCTTCCCACATACTTTATCGCATCATGCCGAGAAATGGTATCGTCTCCCGAAGAATTCTATTCACACTTGGGATGATATGACTCAACGCTTTCTTTCGCGCTACTTTCCACCATCCATGGTCACAAGCCTTCGCAATCAGATCAGCGGTTTCATGCAAGACCCCGATGAATCTCTTTTTGATGCATGGGAGAGATATAATGTCTTGATCGACCGTTGTCCAAACCACAACATGCTTCCGGTCACCTTGATCGATACTTTCTACAACGGATTGACTTTTCGAGATCGTGATACGATCAATGCAGCCGCCGGTGGCACATTCATGAAAAGGCGACCCGAGGAGTGTAGAGAGTTAATTGAGAACATGACTACTCACCACAAGAACTGGGATTCCTCTGCATCTTCAAGGAACAACCCGAGAGTCAATGTTTCCTCAACCTCAGCAAACCCTGAGATGACTGAACTCACCCGCATGATGGCCGAAATGAGCAAAAGTATTACGCTTCTCGCTTCAAACCAACAACAACAAGTTAAAGCAGTTGCTAATCCTTGTGAAAGATGTGGCGGTCCTCACCCATACACCGATTGTCCTTCGACACAAGGAAATCCGGAAAATGTGTATGCCGCTTACGGTAATTATTCACCGGAAAATTACCAAGCTAGACAACAAGGGGATAGAAATCTGCTGAGCTACCGTTCAAACAATTACCTTTCACCCGGTTTTTCTCCTCAAAACCAAAATCCCGCCAACAACTACAATAGAAGCAACCAAATCCCACCTCGTGCTTCTAACCCTTATCAACCACCCACCCAACAACACCCACCCATTAATCCCGATGTTGAAACAATCATGAGAACTCAAGGTGAGCAAATCAAGAATCTACAGAGCCAAATAATCAATTTGAAAGGAGATATCTTGAAGCAAGGTAATGACATCAGAACCGAGGTTCGTGAAAATCTTCAATCTTCCTTCATCACTCAAACAACTGAATTAAAGAATCTATTGGCTAGTTTCTTGCCCGAAGCTCAACCTTCTTCTTCTTCTTCGGGTTCTCTACCTTCAAACACCGTCACTAATCCGCGAGCTAATGTGAGTGCTATAACTACGCGTAGTGGACTTACCATTGTCGATCCACCTACCCCACCACCATCATCTACACCTCCTCCACCACCATGTATCCGGACTCCTCCTACACCTAGTAGTAGTACACCATTACCGTCTCCGCCTCGTCATGACGATGTATCTCGGAAAGACCCTTCAACATCACAACCTTCACCAACTACACCTTCACCTAACCCTTATCAACCTAGAATCCCATACCCTTCTCGCATAGGCAAGACCAACGAGCTAACTAAGAATGATGCTCAAGTGACTAACTATATTAAGATGCTTTCTCAAATGAACTTCAACATTAGCTTTCTTGAAGCACTTGTCCACATGCCCAAATTTGTTAAAGCATTTAAGGAATTGCTTAACAAGAAGGAGAAGCTGATTGAACTCGTCAACACACGCTTAAATGAAAACTGCTCTGCAGTCATTCTTAGAGAACTTCCGGAAAAGCTTGGAGATCCCGGTCGTTTTGTGTTGCCTTGCGTGTTCAACAAAACTGAAGAATTTACTGCCCTTGCTGATCTCGGGGCTAGTATTAATCTTATGCCACTCAGTGTTTGGAAAACACTATCATTACCCGATCTCATTCCAACAAAGATGACTCTCGAACTTGCAAATCGCACTCTCGCTTACCCCGTTGGTATAGCCGAAGACGTGTTTATCAAAGTTGGCACCTTTACTTTCCCGGTCGATTTTGTCGTAGTTGATTATGAAATGGACCCTCGTATTCCTTTAATACTTGGTCGGCCATTTTTGAGAACCGGACGTGCTTTAGTAGATGTGGCCGAAGGTGAGTTAATCTTACGAGTCGGGGATGATTCTAAAGTTTTTAAAATGGGGAAGCTTACAGGCAAATCCTTTGGAGGCCGAGAATCAGTAAATATGATTAATGTGCTCGATGACTTTACCGTCTATGACAATCCTCTATTTGAGTCTTCCACTGATAATCCACTCTTTGAAGATAACGTGGATGATTCTCTCCCTACTTTGGACGCTTCTCCCATTTATGATTCACCACCGGTCTTTGATGCTTATGATCAAGATGATTCTAGCTCAGATTCGGATGATTTTGATTGTACTTCTGAGTATCCCGAGCTGCCCACTTTCGATGATTTCGATGAGGCTGATACTCTCTCGAGTGATTCTTCACATGATGAAGATCCTCCGCCATCACTCGATCCTACTTTGGACGATTATTCATTTGAGGAAGATTTCTCTGAATTTCTCAACACATACTTCCCTCATGAGAGTGATGCTCCTCCTTTGGACTTTGAAGATTATCGCCTTGATCCTACTTTGGATTTGAAGAGCATTTTGTCAAAGGAGAAGAAACCGGTCGACACCGAAATCCGTTGTACTTATGATTTGACACCTCTTTGTCCCAATTCTGAGGACGAGGTTGTGCTTCTTTGCGGATCTTCTTCACACTCGGCTGAGCCTGAGTGCTATTTTCCCATGAAGGAAAAGGTGTTCGACCCCGGTATTGAAATCTTTAAGCCATCTCAGTATCCACCTGATGAATTAAAAGGAAATATCTTTGGAAATTTTGAAGACATGCTTGCACCGCACCATACATGCTTCTATTGTGCTCCATCACTGCTTAAGGGAACCTTGCCACTTCTCTTTTGGCTTGCCTTGTTCGCCTTAAGCTCTTGCTTATTGATGGATGAAAACTATGTGTTTGATCCCGGTGGATTTGTTTCATGCTACTTCCGTTGATGATCAAGGTCGAGTCAGGCTTACGACTCGGTTAACAAAAATCAAGCGCTTCTTGGGAGGCAACCCATGCATCTATCCTTTCGCTTTCTTTACCATAAGTGTAGGGGGGACCCTTTTGGATTGCTATTTCCTCTCCTCACTTCTTAATCAGGGATTCGAGCTTCAATGATCCACTCTTATGATTCTTGACGACCCGTGATTCCGTGTTCTACTTCTTCCCGGTTCTATCCTAAACTCTTTTCGATTCACTATTTTATATATTTTTTTCTCAAATATTAAAATAGGAATTTCTTTAGTTATCCTTTCCTTAGCGTGATTTAAACAACGTGCACAATGTCCTAAGTGTAGGGGAGCTTACTCCCACATGCTTAAACATTGAGGACAATGTTTATCTTAAGTGTAGGGGGGGACTTCTATCGAAGTTAAGTGGTCTTTTCCTTGTATTTGTCCTCATTTTAACCGGAAAATCAATTTTTCGACATTTTTCAAAATTTTTGATCTATTTTGGCCTATTAGTTGTCATCTTTGTATAGTTATTTCCTTTCTTTGCTAGAATAATTGTTTAATAAGTGGTTTTAATTTTCAAACGTTGTGAATCTTTTGACTCAATCCGAGTTTACTCTAGCTAGTATCCTTAACGTGTTTAAGTCAAGTTTTGCTAGGCTTTTATATAGGGAGCTATAACACGCGAAAGTCTTAACTCTCACGGGTTAAGAACAAGAACTTTTCGCAAGTTCCTATAATTGATCCTAGAGAGTCGTTTATCAAGGGAACTTTAAGATGCGATTTCTAAACTTGAAAAAGTCTAAGAATCTGCAAGATCCTATAGGCGACTCGAAAACCCAAAACTTTGATTTAATAGGCTAAGCATCCACGAGTCTCATTACTTGAGATTTTAAACTGTGGAGAACGAGAGATGATAGAGCCAATTATAAGTTCGGTATTCTTTTGTGAATTTATGTGAGTTAATTATAAGCCTATTCTCCCATCGCTTGCTAATAAATTTATCTGCTAATAAATAAGGTTATACGATTTGAAAAGTTACTTAGCTTCTAGCCCCAGATCGTTTAAAAGTTGCTCGGTAATGACGAGAGTTCATAGCCAAGGCAAAACTTATGAAGCGGGGCGCGAAGATTGGCAAGTCCGAAAAGGCCCTAACAAGGCATGAGGGCTATGTTTTGTTGCTAAAGATCCAAAGTGATGTGAAGAATCATTTATCAAAAATCAATATGAAGGATCGAGGCACACGACGTAAAGCAAAACTCCCCAAAAGTCATGGAGAAGTGTATCCGAAAAGACCCTAACAAGGTATGAGGATAAATAGATCCAAGTCATAAAAGGAGGCGGATCGTTGTATATCAAAGTCCAAAATAAAGATTGGAGAAAAATGAAGAAGTCGTGGTCCAAGTATGAATCTCTCAAAACTTCAAGTGAAGAAATTCCAATTATGAAGAGAAGACCATTATTTCATGAACGTCTCTCAAGATTTGAAGTATGAAGTCGCTGCCAAATATCGGCCCGAGAAAGGTCTCAAATCGCGAACCAAGTTATGCCAAGATATGAACTTTTTGATATCCCGAGAAGCAGTTTTAAAAGATTTGGTCCTTTAGCTAACTATTGATTAAATCGTGCACCTTATTTTCAGACTAAATAACTATCGAAATAAGTCAAACAATGTATCTTCGTGATCATTCAAGACAAATAATAAAATATCAGAGATACCCATAGGAATAAGGGAGTCTAAGTGAATAATTGGCCCACATGAGTTCGTGTTAGTTTACTAACTTATAATAACAATGATCTCGTTTTTAAGCTTGGTTTGGAGAAAGTGAAAACTTGAGAATGATGATTATTCATAACATTTTTAAAACCCAAGGTATGCTTTTGATTTCTTTATTTGGAATGACTTTAATTTTCTATCTCTTTAATAAAGGCCAACGTGGATTGATTACGATGAAAAGTGTAATCTTGCTTTGTAACTAATGCATTGCATGAGGACATTGCAATGGTCAAGTGTAGGGGATTTGATAGGTGTGTAAACACCCATCTTTTCTACCACTTAATTACAATAATAACCGGACCAAAACGTGTATTTTATGTCTTTTATGTCGGAATTATGCGTGGTTTGTGTTTTTGTTGTGATTTAGGATGAAAAGGTGAAAATGGATAAAACACGGACATTCACGGGCATTTATGGACTTTTATTAAAGAAAAGGATAAAAGACGAAGTCAAGAAGTCAAGAGTTCAAAAAGAACGGAAGTCCACGACCAATTCTGAAGATTTATCGAAGAAAAAGTCAAAAGACGGAAGTTTATCAAAAGCCGAAGAATTCAAGTCTATTTTATTGAAGAATTTAAAGACGAGTTCAAAAGAAATCCCGAAGTCAAAAGTCCCTTAAAGTCCAAGATTAAAGAAGATTAGAAGAAAAGGACTAAGTACGCAATTAATGAAGATTAAAAGAAGGAGGGACTTAATTATGCAATTAAGAGAAAAGGAAAGAGGGGAGGAAGCTTCCTTAATCCTCCCCTATAAATAGACTAGGATGTTTATCATTTCATTTGGTTGGCTAGGGTGACACTAGTTCTTCCACCATTTTAATTACTTGTCATTTACTTAATTGTCAATTTAATTACCTTGTCTCGCACCCTAAATTCATTTAATTTCAAGTAAGTTTTCATTTAATTATTGTCAATCTTTACTTTATCTTGTTAATCTCTTATCTACCTTTCTTAATCTTTGATTTGTTGTGTTTATGTTTATGTTCATGCTTTTATTTTGATCCAAAGTGGTTTTTGATTATTGAGGTAAAAGTTGTTTGATTTCATGTCTTTAATTATTTGTTGATGTTATTTCATTGATTCGTTACTGTTATTTATTATCCGTGTGTTTGATTTTGATTATCTTGTTATTATACATGCTGCTACTGTTTTCCTTGTTCTTCGGGGGTGTTTGCCTTGTTTTTGATCTTTCCAGGAAAACTTCCGAATCAAGGTTTCATCCGGAACTCCAAAAGTTCCGAACCAAGATTGTTCATCCGGAACTTTCAAAGTTCCGGACGAAGTTAAAACTTCCGAACCAAAGGGATTCATTCGGAACTCCAAAGTTCCGAACCAAGGGTTTCATTCGGAACTTTTCAAAAGTTCCGAATCAACTTAAAGTTCCGAATCAAGGACCAATGTTCCGAATAAAGGTTTTTCTTTCGGAAGTCATAAACTTCCGAGTCAAGGTTGTTCATTCGGAACTTCCAAAAGTTCCGGATCAAGAGCTTCATCCGGAAACTTCCGAATCAAGGGGTGACCTAATACTTCCGAATCAAGGCAACAAGTGAGAGTTCCGAATCAGTAAGTTCTGAACGAAGCATTGTTTTGAATAAGTGACATATTCAGACCGATTAGTTCCGGATCAAGGATTTTGGTAATATTCCAAGTGAAGAAGAATCATTTCAACCAAAGGTGACATTTAGGACGAGTGATTGTTCCAAACGAAGGTTTATTCCGAATGAGCTGTATTCAGGTTCTTATTAGCTTTTATCTTTGATTTTTACTTTCAAAGCTTTATATTTCCTGCCTTTATTTAATTGCACTTTTAGATTATTTGCCTTAGTTTTTGTCGCACTTTAAGTTTGCCTTAGATAGATTTAAGTTTACGTCATTTTACTTTAGTTCCCTTTAATTTTAGTCACGTTTTTAAATACTTGCACTTTACTTTAATTAGACTTAGATTTACTTAAAGAGCACTTTTACTTTTAAGTCTTTGCATTTAAATTTAAAATCACCCAAAAATATTCTTTTTTTCACCAAAGATCAACTAAGTCAAACATAGGAGCCTAGATCAATTCGTTAAGATTCCGAGAACACGAACTTAATCTTTAATTTTTATACGGGCAAAACCACGTGTATCAACATTCCATATCAGCAAGATCTCTTCATTAGTTCATTGGCAAAGTTTGATTACAAAAGAGCTGGTGGCATCAGGCGGTAATCCTTGAACTCCCTTTTTGTTCATTCTTCATTCCTATGTGCTATTTGAGTTTTTGTGATATGTGTGTTCTTGGAGTTCTAATTGGCTTGATTTATGTGAATTCATGTTATACAACACGTTCTTGCATGCTTTTAAGTAGATTAAGTTGATGCTTAGCCTTTATCTTTGTTAGAATCTCAGTCTTGGTTAGTATAGGGGTGTTTGGGACTAACTATAGTGGGTTCTGTGTTCACATGGTTCATCATAAGGAGTCAAAACACTTGTATTTAGGTTAGGTTGGTCTTAATCTGTCATTTGGTTATGATATCTTAGAGTATAAAACAATCCTAGTACTTGTTGCATTAATCTACCTAAAATCTTTCAGTGAGTTTGATATTGATTTTTCTTTATGTTTAGTGGTAGAAACTTGCTCACCACTAGGGTTTAGGGTAGACTTAGGATTGAGTGCCTTAAGTTTTTAGTTTGATAATCTTTTGTGGCCTGTAGAGTACATACAATTTCGCCCTTAGACCAAGTATATCAGCAAACAACCCTTGGTGTTCTCGGTTGATATACAACAGGTAAAAATAGTTTTCTTTTTAAGCTCTCTTAGGTTCGATGTGGTTCTGTAATAGATTTTAGGTTAGATTAGGCTTGGAACTAGCTGGTGGTTTGGGATTGGTAGGTTCGTAAGGTTTCTTATTGCCTCATAGCTCACTGATTCAGCCCCAACATAACACACCAGCAGCACCTCATTTCTGTCTAAACTCACGGGCAAGGTTTCTAGTGATGCTTTTGTATTTTTAAGGTGTGATTTTTGGAAGAATAGTAGCTTTAGGTTAGATTTAGGGCTCATATAGCTGGTAGGTGGAATTTTGGTTTGGTTAAAATCATTTGGTAACTCATTGTTAACCAAAACAACCCACAAACCCATATTTCTATATGTAGTTGAAACCAGTAGGTTTAGGAGCTTAATTGTTGGATTTGAGGCGTAATTCTTGGTGAACATCTAGATCATAAGGTAGGTTAAGAGTGTATTAGCTGGTATTAAGGATTGGAAGGTTTTTGATAGGGTGAATTTGCTTGTGAAGTCCACTGTGCACCTTATTCCACCAGCCCCCATCTTTCTGTAATGAACGATGTTTTGGTTTGATTTGTGGTCATTTCGTACTCGCTTACTTGTGTTTTTGTGTTTGTTCTTGACTCCTCACAACCCAAAGGTTGTGAGGGTGCCGTTTGTGGCCAAAAACAGCAAGAAAATAGCTCAAAAACGTCCAAAACGACCCGAAAATCCATACAACAACTTTTTTTAGTTCTGTCCGAGAACGACCATTTTTTTGTTTTTTTTAGTGTTGTCCGATATCGGACAACACAGATACTGGACAATCTGTTCTCTGGTGGGATCTTGGACAACACAGAAGTACTCCACCTTGGAGTACTTTGGGGTACTTTTGTTTTTAGCCATTTTTTTAGTTTTTTAAAACTTTTTCATTTTTCCCTTGTAAAATTTAGTTAAAATATAATTTTTAGAAAAATAAAATTTATTTTTAGCATTATTTTATTATTTTTAATCATTATTTTAGTTTTAAAAATTGTTTTTAGCATTTTAAAAATAGAAAAATAGTATTTAAAATTTAGGAAAAATACTTTCTAGTCTTTAAATAATATAAATGATTTATTAGTTCAATAAAATAATATTTTGGGCTTTTTCTTAATTATATTTAATTTTAGGGCTTTAATTAGCATTTAAAATTGAATATTTAATTAATAAAAGGTTTAAAAATATATTTATTGGATTTTTATTCTTATTCATATTATTTTAGAGTTAGTTTTAATTTTTAAATAATTTTTAGCTTTAATTTTTAATTTCGTCACGTTTTACGTATTTACGCTCGCGTTTTACGTTAAATCGTCGTAGTGTAATCGTAGCTCGTCTTTAATTTTTCTCTTCTAAACCAAAATCGTCACTAATCCAAACTTTAATTTTACATAATTGGCACACTTAATTCACACACCTCCTTCGAGAACAAACCCGCATTTATTCGACTTGTCGGTTTTCCTGAATCGTCAAGTTTAATACTTGCCACATACGCGTTTTTCCTAAAATGTGTACGATTATACCTACATCAGGCAACGGAAGGGATGTGATGTTGAGAATTTTTACCACTCTTTAGGTAAAGAGCAATAAATAGGGCAAGTGTGCACGACGGTTTAGGAAAACCGTGTGTGAATGACCCTAGAAGTGAGTTCGTTCTCGAGGAGGCTAGTGCGTTGTGTGTTGAATTGATATTGATTTGAGATTATATGATTGAGAAAGAAATGGGATTAGAAGAGAAAGACGGTTACGAAAACGAATTAAACTACGACGAAAAAGGCGAACACGTAAAACCGTAAATAGTACCAAAATTAAAATTTTAACTTAAAAAATTCCTAAAAATTTCTAAAAATCCCCAATAATATTCTAAGAGTTTACAAAAAATCCAAACTTGCTAAAACCTTTTAATTAATTCAATAATGACTTTTTAATGCTAATTAAAGCCCTAAAATCACAATTAATTATTAAAAAGCCCTAAACAAGATCTAATAGTTTGTAAACCTCAAAAATATCCTAATTAAGCTAAAAACTATTTTTAAAAATTTTAAAACCAAATTAAACTATTTTTAAACACTTAAAAACTATTAAAATCTATTAAAACTTAAATTAATTCTAGAAATTAATTGAAAAGTCCTAAAAATATTTGGAAAGTGACAAAACTCCTAATTAAGTGTCCTTAACCTAGGAAAAATGAAAAAACTAAAAAAAATCAAAATTAAATTTTTAATAATAAAATAATATTAAAATATTCAAAAAAATTCAAAGTTCATAAAAAAAATCTAAAAAATTACCAAAAATCTAGAATATTATAACTAAGACAAAAATGCAATCAAAATTTTCTGAAACCTATTTAATAATTTTATATTAAATTTTAAAGTTAGCTAAAAACCCTAAAACCCAATAAAATCAAAAATAAGCTAAATTGAAAACTTAAATAGCTGTAAACCTCAAAAATATAATTCAAAACCTAAAAACTATTTTTTCAGATTTTTAAATTACCTATTTCTATTTTTTAATGACTTTTTAAAATTAAAACTTAAAATAATCCTAGAAAATTAATTAAAGACGTGAAAAATAATCTTTTTAAACAGAAAAGTCTTAAAACCTAATACAATCCTAAGAAAAATACTAACTGGTCAATAACTAAAGAAAATAAGCTAGAAATAGCTTAATTATAAGCTGTTAGCTAAAATAAGCTACAAACCAAAAGCCCTTAAATAAGTAATGAAATGAAACCTATCAGTCAAAGTCCCTAGGGCGCAATGGTTAAGACGTTTGGTTGTGGGAAGAGTTGCGCAGGTTCGAGTCCTGGCCACGTCCTTTTTGAACTTTTATTTATTTTTTCTTTTTTAGCTTTTTAAAACTTAATAACAGTGCTTACTTAAGCTATAAAAACACAAATCCAGTCCAAATTATAACAAGATTAAGCTCTAATGAGTAAAAAAACGTGTCCAGGTTGATTTTTTAAGAACACAAGCAAGAGTACTTTCTTCACTTGTGAAAACAGAAACAAGAGGAGCTTGATTCCTTGATCTTTTAATGTTTTATTGCATACAAGGGGCACCCCTATACTCAGTTGAGTATAGGGAGTCTATTCAAACACAAAAACATAAAGGTCACTTAGCAAGAATCAATCAAACATGCATACTTCAGTTTCTGATATGCATTTGTAGGTTTGAGGGTGTTTTTCTGATGCAGTTGGCACAAAATCAACTTTCAAACCTTCAAATCTTGCACACAAGGTTACCCATTGACATACAAACCATAAACAATCCTAATCAAACCTCTAATCTAGTAAAGATCAAAGTATGATGGCACAAATCTCATAAAACTGGCAGCAAAAGGGTTTCACTGAATTTTTGTGCTATTTTTCCAATTTAAAACATGCAATTGTGTTCAAAACTTGACCAACTGAAACTTAAGCACACTAAACACCTAATAACAACCTAAGAGATGTGTCTAAATAGGTTTTAAGCTAAATTTCAAACATTAAACCAAACTTATACCCTAATCCAAACACCCCTTAAAAATTGAAAATCAGATTTTTTTCAAAGCAAATCTATAAAACACTCAACCAAACTGATTATAAATGATCCTAACATGCATATAATCAACTAGTGAACAAATTCAAACACTTAAACTATCACTTAACAACTTAACATGCAGAATCACATAAAGCACATAATTTTTTCAGAAAACTAAAAAATGAAATGAGAAACAAGGAGCTACCTTAAGGGACCTACATCCAGGTCCCTTAGTGGTTGCTTAACCACCTCCAATAGGCTAGGGCCTATGCAGAACCTCTTTGGTTGTTTGAGAGCAAATGAAAATAATGATGATGATAATGGTTGATCTTGCTATGACCCTGCACACTCACCACCAATCAAGGACAGAGAACAAGTGAAGTGAGATTGTTATAAGGCAAATAAACTATGAGCCAGCTTATTAACTAAGCTGCTTAGGGCTTATCTGAGTGAAAATAATAAAACGGATTTTTGATTGATTTTCTTGAAACTTAAGTAACAATTATATCAACAAGGCTTTAACCCTCACTTAAGCTTGATAATCAACAAGATTATCAGGCTTATGTGATCAGCTTAAAACACTTGGACCCAATGCTTATAAACTTAACAACTTATGTCACCAACAGAAACTTAAACTAAAATTTTAAACTTGGAAAAGTAAAAATGCAAGAAATGTAAATGGGCTCTTTCTTTCTCGTCACAAACTCAGTACCAATTCATTTCATAAAACAAATGTGGTTTTACAAGGCCTTGACCAAGGAGAAAATAAAAGCTAAAAAAAATGAGCTAAGTCCTAATGGCTTTATATAGCCTTACACTTGTTCTAGGAAGCTGAGAACTATTGAAACCCTAATGAATGTAATTCCAAACTTGCCCTTCAAGATGCCACGGAGATGCTGTTTAGATGCCAAAATTTGAAAATATCAAGAACCCATGTGATGATCTTGGCTTGTAGCTGAGATGCCAGTTGTGAAACGTTCATCTTGGACGTTCATCCATCCTTTGGGAGCACGAAATCCTTTTGGCACGTTGGATGAGTTGTACACATTTGGAGTCTTGTTCAAACTTGAGCAGGGGAGGGTCCCATGGCCATGTGGGGAGGTCGGGTGATGGGTTTCGAGGTGGGAACGGGATGGGGGGGTTGGTTAATTAGCAATCTGGAGGGTTATGGCTTAAACCCCTTTGGTTTGTGTAAATGGGGATTAGGGTTTATGTGTAAAGATTATGGGGTGATTAGGGATGGAGGGTGAATAGTAGATGTTTCCCCCCAATTTAATTAATATAAAATCAGTTTAAAAACTGATTTATTTAAATAAAAAGATTAAGGGAGGTGGGATCTGACGTGGTGAGGATGGTGAGGTGTAAGGATGTGAGTGGTGGAGTGGGTGACATGGCAACCTGGTATTGGGTGGGTAGGTTTAGATGTCTGGCAGGTTTGCCCCCTCATGTTTCATTCTTTGTTCAAGTTGAATTAAATGGCTATCAACGCCTAAATAACACATGACAACTTTTGGGCAGTTGTCATTTTTGGCACAAATACTTCCAAACTTGAAACAAGGACTAAACATGTAATTTCTTCATTCTTCAAGGACTGTTCTTGACATTTCTTCATATTTTAAGGCTTTGACTTGTTTGTTGACTTCTTGGAGGGCCAATATTGACAATTTAGTTTTGTTGAGGGACTAAATTTGCCAATTCTTCAAAGATAAGGGTCCTTTTGTAATTTTGACAAACTTTAGGGACCAAACTTGTAATTATGAAGATACAAGGGTATAAAGTGTCAATTCTTCAAACTTGGAGGACCAATCTTCATAATTCTTCAAATCTTCAAGGACTTTCTTTGGAAAATTCTTCATTAGGGCTTGGTTCATCGTGCGGCTTCGTTTCCCGTGTTCGTTTTTGATTGATTCTTGTGATCTTTTGTCATTTTCTCAATATCCGTACCTAAAATACACAAGCAACAAACACAAGCATATATTTGGGTATTTTAATGATATTTAATGCATTTTAAGCCCTATTTGGACGATGAGACTATGTATAAATGCAGTCTCATCAGGATGTTCCTTGGATATATGATTGACCCAAACGGCATCAAGCCTTGCCCGGAAAAGACGGACGCGATAATACAGTTACCATCTCCCCAGACGCGAAAAGAAGTACAATCATTAAATGGGAAGCTGGTCGGACTAAACAGGTTCTTGTCGAAGTCCGCGGAGAAGTCACTCCCCCTATTCAAAACACTCAAGAAGTGTATCAAGAAGGGAGATTTCCGGTGGACAAAGGAAGCGGAGGAAGCTTTTGGTCAGCTTAAGCAACACCTCGCAGCTCTTCCCATGCTAGTGGCCCCCCGACCCAAGGAGGAGCTCATCATGTATCTGTCGGCCACACATGGAGCAATAAGTGCGGTACTCATGACGGATAGGGACACAATCCAAAATCCGGGCTACTTCATAAGTAGAACATTGCAAGGGCCGGAGTTGAATTATTCTTCTAGGGAGAAGTTGGTTTTGGCATTAGTGTTTGCCACAAAACGGTTACACCGATACTTTCAGGCGCACCCAATTGTGGTTATTACTGATCAACTAATAAAACAAGTCATCTCCAGACAAGACGTGGCCGATAGGCTACAGAAGTGGAGCATTCTGTTGGGAGAGCATAACATCTCTTATAGACCACGGACAGCTGTTAAAGGCCAAATCTTGGCAGATTTCTTGAAAGAGAAGCCGGACGAGGATCATCCGGTCGTACAACGAGAGGAAACTCCAGCAGAACCATGGGTATTATTTACGGACGAATCTTCGTGCATGGATGGATCAGGAGCTGGTCTCATCCTTACGAATCTGGAAGGAATGGAGTTTACATACGCCCTGCGCTTTAAGTTCACGGCCACCAATAATGAGGCGGAATATGAAGCGTTGATTGCGGGTTTAAAAATCGCCGCTAGAATGGGAGTCCGCAACCTTGAGGCCTACGTGGACTCACGGATTGTCGCGAACCACATTCTAGGAGGTTACGTAGCCAAGGAGGATAACATGGTTCAATACTTGGAGAAAGTCAAGTCACTCATCACTGCTTTCAGCATGTTTTCTATCAAACAGGTACCAAGAGGTGAAAACAAGAAGGCGGACGCTCTTAGCAAGATCGCATCTACAAGTTTCGCCCACTTATCCAAGCAAGTCTTGGTAGAAATACTAAAGGAAAAGTCTATAACGGAAGGGGAAGTCGCAGCTATAGTTGAGGAAGATGGACCTACATGGATGACCCCGATCATCCCCTATTTGACTAATGAAACCCTTCCAGACGAGGAAAAGGCGGCACGGCGTATCAGAAGGAAGTCGCAACACTTCGAGCTTCGAGAAGGTATTCTTTACAAGCGCTCTTTCTTACAGCCGTGGTTGCGGTGTGTTGGGCCACGACAAGCTACTTGTGTGATCAGTGAGATACATGAAGGGTTATGCGACATGCACGCGGGTCCCCGATCTGTAGTAGCTCGAGCTCTACGCACAAGATATTATTGGCCTACTATGCATAGGGATGCACGCGACATGATTCGCAAATGCAATGATTTCCAAGTGCACAGACTAGTACCACGACATCCACAGTAGGAACTGACACCCATTACATCCCCATAGCCATTCTATAAGTGGGGGATTGACATTGCAGGACCTTTTCCCGTATCTGTAGGGGGAGTTAAGTTATAGATTGTCGCAACACGCTGGATAGAGGCTAAGGCAGTTAAATCCATCACAGGCAAACAAGTTAAAAAGTTTATTTGGGAGAACATCGTGTGCCGTTTTGGCTTACCAGGAGAAATCATCTCGGACAACGGGAAGTAGTTCGCGGATAATCCATTCAAGGACTGGTGTGCAGCATTGAAGATCACGCGGCACTTCGCATCTGTTAAACATCCGCAGACAAATGGCCTTGTGGAACGAGCAAATAGAAGCTTGGGTGAAGGCATCAAGGCACGCTTGGATGAACGAAGTGCCAAATGGGTAGATGAACTGCCACATGTTTTATGGGCACATAGGACTATGATTAAAACAGCCAATGGGGATACTCCAGTTGCATTGCCCTACGGCACTGAAGCTGTTATACCAGGAGAAATCGGAATGCCGACCATTCGCACAGCGGAGGTTATTGTCGTCACAAACGACGAGCAACTCCGGATTAGTCTGGACTTGTTGGAGGAAAAAAGAGAAATAGCGGCTATCAATGAGGCCAAGTCCAAGGCACGGATGAAGGCTTATTATGACGCCAAGGTTAAAGGTGTTTCTTTTCGACCGGTATATTTTGTTATCGTGCCAACGAGGCAAGTCGAGCGGAGAATACAGGAAAGCTGGGCCCTAAGTGGGAAGGACCGTATGAGGTTATGGAAGCCTTAGGACGGGGCGCGTACAAGTTACGTGACATGGATGGCCGCGACCTGGAGCGCACATGGAATATCTACAATCTTAAAAGCTGCTATCTTTGAAAAGCTACGGCTTCCACATGGACACTTCGCTATATCTGGCTTCAATGAAGATCCATGTGTTCTCTTTGTCTTGTTTTTTTATGCTTTCTAGGTTCCCTTTGTTTTTAGGATTTCCCATTCTTGTCAAAACAAAAAACGTAAACGTTCTAATAAAATGTCGTGGTGCCTAGCTAGCTCCACGGCTCGTTCTTCTACAAATTATTGTCTTATTTTTTAGATTCTATGAACAAATTATTGTCGTATAGATTTAGTTGTTATTACTATAATGTGCTATCTCTTATTCATATGCATTCATTCAAAACCGTACATGTACTATGCGCCTCCAGGCGGGGTAAGAGGATTAAGTGAACCTAATAATTCAACTTGTCGCATAAGAGGGATGCAACCCCAGTGACGCGGATCATGTATCCTTACTAGACACCTTACTCACAAGACGTTGTGATAAGTTTCCATATGTTGTGCTCACGTAGTGCTTTGCATGGTAAAGACGCACCCCGCACGTCTAGTAAAATATAAACTTGATTGTATTTTTGAGTAAGACGTGACATGTCATGCAACACAGGTATATGATATCTAAAAAAACAAAAATACACAATTTCAAATTCAAACCACAAAAATAGCCGTGGTCATCACGGACTTACTTCAATAAATATAACAAGTTATCACATTAACATCAGTCCTAGCCGTGTACTTGCACGGACGAATAAAATGGTACAAATGTTTACAATGTAAATTACAAAGGAGGTAGGAACTCCCCTATCTCTTTCTTCCCTTCTTCAATCAAGGTGCGGAGGACCTCCCCGTGAGCATTCTTTCCATCTTGTTCCCTAATAATGTTCGCGTCTAGCGCCTCAGCCAGCAGCTTTTCACCTTTCATCACCTTCGACACAGAGTCGTAGGTGGGCAGGGTCAGTTGGATGGGATCGGCGGTGAGCTTGGACATTATTACCCCATTGGGAGCATCCTTCAACGACTCTAGCTCGTCTAGGAAGGGGTGCTGGATCTCTCCAAGAGCGGCCATTGATGCGGTCATCTTGTCTTCGGCTAGAGGGTTGTGGTAGGCGTGTTGGGTAATATCTTTTTTCTTGCTTATTAGCTCCGCAGCTTTGATCATCCCCTCGTGCCTACCACGGTCAATATCGTCCGATACAACGTCAGCAAAAGCCTGCAACAGGTAAAGAGCCTCTGTTACCTTGCTCACGGCAAGCCGCATTCCCTGGCCAACCATCCATCTACGCCCAGCTATGGCTGTGAGCAAAGGAGGACACAACACTTCGGCGCAGTCCGTTGCCATCTTGCTTAGTTCACCCTCAGCTACCGCAGCTTGCTCTTCCAAGGTAGTCTGCGCCTGGGTAAGTTCATCGTTCAGCGTGTCGCGCTCCTGAGCAATACATGATACTTAGAGTTACTACAAAGACAATGTGGGTTTTTTTCGTGAACAAATAAGTGTTAATGTAAGCGTATACCTTCTCATTGGATGCAGCTAAGAGGGCCTCCAGCTCAGCAATGCGTTCCTCACGTGCGTTGGCATGGTGGGCTTGTTCTTTGACAGTTGACTCTGCCACGACCAACGCTGCCTGCAAGGATGTGATAGTTTTCTCGTGCTTAGTCACCAGTTCTTCGCGGGGAGCTATCTTTCTATCAGCACGGCTCACGTTAGCCAAGGCTTTGATCAGACGGCGTCTTAGGGTCGCACCAACTATCACCTGGTGTGCAGATGATACATCAAACTGCTCTAGCAGCGTCTCGTGCTCTAGTTCGTCCAAATCTTGCGCCAGCGCTGGAGGAGTGATGTGTTCAATGAATTCAGTGCACTCGGACTCCGCCTCCAACCTTGTTAACCTGGACAAGTTCCAGGCTAGGCGAAGGCTGGTGTCGGGTCCCTCAGGACGTGGGTCGTCAGCATGAGTTACGGGAGGGGATGGAGGTCTCATTGATGTCACTGGTGAGGGTTCCCTTTCCACCTCCTTCTCTTAGGCTACTGTCGATGGGTCCGCCCTTTTATTAACACTTATTAGTTTTGTTTATGGAATATATCCTTTGGAGTATTAATGGGTACTTACGTAATGCTAGTCATGGGTTCCGTGATGGTAGGGGCCACGGCATTCACAAGGGTGGCCATCTAGACTTGCTCATCCGTGCGCAGCGAAGGGTCGACCTGGGCCGTAGAGGCGCTGCTCACTTCCTGGAACTACGGATGGTCCTTCCTTAGCTTCTTTAGGGGAGCATTATGTAACCCCGCCCCATCCCCTAGGGTTTTTTCTACCTTCCTGGTAGTCTTCCGTTTCCTAGATTTGGGCTTTGATGACTGCGAGGACCCATAAGCTTGTATTGTTTCTTCATCATCACCGGTGCGATTGTCAGCAGGGTTGGTGATTTCTTCTTCTTCTTCTTCTTCATCCTGGTGTGGCACGGCGTCCTCCAGCAGCAGTTCTTCACCATCTTCATTATGGAAGTCAAGATGGGACTTCTCAATCACAGGCTCTCCCTCATCTGATCGTTGCTCAGTGGTTTCTTCCAGTGGGATGGTTTTGTCTACGGTGGCTTCCAATAGGGGGATTTCATTTTCTTTCAGTGGTCGGAACCCTTCAGGAACTTTGCTTGGGTCGCCTTGGCGCAATAATCCAAACAGCTTCATCTCTGCGGACATATGCATACATACGGATTAGTAAATTCACAAAGTACTATGAGACACTTTTACATCTAAAAGTATAAGAAGACCTACCCTGTCTACGTTCGGTCAGAAAGCACGGGTATCTATCCTCCCTCCCATAGTAATAGCGGCTGATCCCTACTAAGCAGAGGAAATGCTCCGGCAGACCCCTATGAAATTCTATACGTTGGGTATCTAGTATTTTCAAATCCTTACTACTATAGTCTTTGGATTTGGGAGGAAAGTCTTTTGGTGCTCTGGTTTTAAGGACGAATGGAGTGGGGAATACTTTCTCGTCTACCAAAAAAGTAATGGTCTTACCAATTCTTGAGGGAATCTAAGGGTTTCTTATAAGTCATGGGGGCGTTCGCGGATCATTTCTTAAACGATAGCCACCCATTCACCAGTTGGGGGGAGTAGAAAACCCTAAATAGATTCACGATCGGGGTTACCTCACAAGTATGGCAGGTAATCTCAAACTGGTTGATTTTACATGCCCCTATGCAGTGAAGTTGGGTTATGTGGAAGTCATAACATAGAAGCAGATCTACCAAAAACTTAGATAAGCGGATGCGGTAGTTAGCTGAATCGAATAGGCGCGTGTACACGCCTATCTTTCCCTTCGGAGCATCCGTAATCGCTTCACAGTCACCTGGATAGGTCGGATGTACGCTTTCAAGAATATAATACTTAGACAAAAAGTCTATGTATTTCTCCGCAGGCATCACGTTAAGGACATCCGTAATAAGAGGATTGTCCTTCACCATGGTTTATAAAAAGGATTTGAGAGGCGTGATGATCTAACCTTCATTGGAGGAAATCCGTGTGATAAGAAGCGAAGGTATGAAGGAATGAGCTTGGAAATAACAATGGCGAAATGAAATATGAACTGTGTGTGTAACAGTAGCACACACCAACTCTTATATAGGGTTGCCTCGATTTCCGAGGTAGCATGGATGTTCGCCACGTGTAAGCCACTACGCCTATCCAACGGACGGGATTCCTGACACTTCTAAAACGTCAGAAGGGACCCACGTGTCACTTCTTGACAGTTTTACGTGGCTCAAGGGTGGGCCTTTCTGGTGCACTTTTGTAGGTGTGCGTCTGACTATTGACTACCATTAATGCATTCATTAAAGTTGTCCCGGTCGGCCTATTTTGGAGTGCGGCCGTAATTGCAATAAACCGGTCTACATGACATTGTATAGTCTAGAGGTTACGCCTACGGCTGTAACAACTAGACTGGGGGGGACATGATGACGTATAGTCCCCAGCCGGGTCATGATCCCGGCCCACGGGTACTACCCGCATCCGGCCCATTACTGATGGGTGGGATTAATGTCATTTAAGCTTATGGGCTTAGATGAATAGTAATCGCACACACGTGTGCGGCCCACGACCCGGCATGGCTGGTACAGGGTTAGACAGAATCATACTCTTACTATGATTAGGATTTACCCCAAAGAAGAGGATATTCACTCGCCATAATTAGAAGATAGCAATCAATCTAATTCTAGTACTTATCCTTTCCTTGGGGCCGAAGCATCAGTGACAGCCCATTAGGGTTTCACTGCCTATATAAGGAACCCCCAAGGGTTCCACAAAGGTATTACATTCTACATACTCTCAACTCATCCGATTCCATAACCCTAACCGATTACTTACTCTCATGTCGGAGTCTAATCGTGGGATACATTCCGCCGGTAAGCCTAACGCGTGCTGTTTTAGTGTGCAGGATCCCAACCAGATATTTCACTTGGTGTAGGAGCCGGAGTCCAGCCAACCCGAATTAAGCCTAATTCGGGTCTAGCAAGGATCACCCAACTTTTGTATCAACATTTTTAAAAGCATAAATGTGTATTTCTTCCATGTTTTAGGGGTTTAATATAACATTAATGATGTGTGTTTTCACACCCATCAAATCCGCTAGACTTAATCATTGTCATGCCCTCATGCAATGCTATATTATAAAGCTCTAGAATTCACTTTTCTCATAATTATTCTACCTTGTCCATTATGTTATGCTCTATACTATGCTAGAATCTATGATGCATGAATTTTGAATTATTAAGTATGCAATGCAATATATACAATTCTATTTATTTTTCACTTTAAATGGTTTGATGGAAATTACTCGTTCAGGAATCAATGACTTTGATTAGGGATTTGGTACAATGAATATTTATCACCCTCAAGTTTCACGTTCCCCATACCAAGCTTAAAAATGAGATCATTGTCATTCATATGTGAAAGTGCATAGACTTATATATAAAATTATTTTTGTTACTATATACCCCCACTTATTTTCTCTATCAGATTTTATTTGAGCAAATTGCTTGTGAGCAAGTTTGTCTTTATTCGTGTGAAATATAGAAAAGAAAATTTTGAAAATAAGCAAGCACAATTTTAATCGATAGTTAACCATTATTTGAAAAACCACCCGCAATTAATATGTGTCCACATCAAAATTTTAAGTGATCACCTTATACGTGCTAAACTTATACCATGCTTAAATTAAGTGGCTACTCCCGTAATTAAATAAAAAAACTCACACAATAAATTATATCCGCCGCCTTTATTAGACCTTGGATTCTTGATCCCGCAATCCGTCAAGGTAATATTAGACCGGAATAGTTACTACCACACTCCCATATCCCGTCAAGGTAATATTGGAGCATAATAGAAACCAACACATCACTGCCTCATTTTTGGAGTCTTTATTATATATATATATATATATATATATATATATATATATATATATATATATATATATATATATATATATATATATATATATATATATATATATATATATATATATATATATATATATATATATATATATATATATATATATATATATATATATATATATATATATATATATATATATATATATATATATATATATATATATATATATATATATATATATATATGTATATATATATATATGTATATATATATATATATATATATATATATATATATATATATATATAGAGAGAGAGAGAGAGAGAGAGAGAGAGAGAGAGAGAGAGATAGAGGATGGTTAATGTGAGAATAAATGTAAAATTGTAAAAATAAGAACTAATAATAACCATTAGATCTTGTAATTGATCATTGATGAGATTAGTAATTAATTAGTGGCAGTATAGTAAATAATTAGTGTGAAAGGGTATTTTGGAGAAGTAAAAAAATGGTCAAACAATATTTACATATTTCCATCAATTTTTTACTTTAAACAAATCTCTCGTTACACATCACTTGTAATTTTTATATTTGCTTTAAAAAATATCAACATATATATATAATTATTGATAGACGGTGGTGATACATACTTGTACATAAATATAATTTGACAAAATAATCAATAAAGTCTATAAACCCTGTAACGCAACGGAAAACATGACCGGGTAGATTTATTATAAAGAAATCCAACTTGAAAGTAATATACTGTATAAAATTGGCTCATGATTTATAAATCATTTCCAAACAACATGATACAATTTTACAAGTACACATACATTCACCGATACAAACAAACTAATACACACCATTATTTTGAGAAAAAAATTATGCATCATGATATATTTTATCAAAAATACGTGATGCATCGTGGTAGGTCATCTAAAAAATACTCAATGCGTCGTGGTACATCATCTCGGAAATACTTGATGCATCGTGGTACGTATTCTCGAAAATGCATGATGCATCGTGATGCGTCATCTCCAAAATACCTGATGCATCGTGGTACGTCTTCTAAAAATACATGATGTATCGTGATACGTCATATCGAAAATACATGATGCATCGTGATGTGCATTATCTCAAAAAAGGTTGATGCCTACGGGTACATCATTCCAAAATTACGTGATGCAAAATATTGTAGGTCATCCGTTTCATAAATATATACGTGATGCATTGCTACACACATGATGCATTGCTACACGTTATCCCATGCAGTTTTCTATACCATCATCTCAAAATAAATGTGAAGGCTCGTTGGAATCAAAAATATCTTATGACATATTGTAACAAGGGATAAATCAATTTGAGAGGCAAAAATTGATAAATTGGTTTGAGAGACAGAAGGGTTGGTCGGTTTATTAGTAATGTTCAAAAATAAATAAAAAACGGTGTGGATCACGTGAGAGAGACCATGAGTCTTTGCATCTGGGTAAATAAAGGAATGGTGGTTTGATGTTTTTAATTTTACTTTTGATGATGAGATTAAATATGTGAAATGGTTGGTTCGTTGGAGAAGAAGAACATTTGGATCGGAAATGAAAAACGAAAGATTCCATGGCAATTACGGGTATATAACTTGAATGGTGAGAACATTGAAGTAATAAATTTGGGTGTGAGAGAAACAAATGGAAAACTAAAATACCTGTTATGCCCTTAGTTATTTTTATTTATTATATTTCAACTTAAATTCTTAAAATCCATGTGTCACATTTTTATTGGGTTCTCATTTTTATAACATTAAAAAGTTCTTATTTGATCCTAAACCTATATATATATATATATATATATATATATATATATATATATATATATATATATATATATATATATATATATATATATATATATATCTTTACATTATATATAAGAGGAGGGGTATGCCACATCATATCCACGTCATCACTTGGGCTTACGTTTTGGGCATCAACTGGGCTTGCGTTTTGGGCTTAAAACATGTTTTGTAAAAAATCTACCTATATCGCATATGGATGCCTTTTCGAAGGTATTCAATCAGTTCTATCTGCTATCCTTATTTCTGATATTAGTTATGTAACTCGTCTTATTAGAAAAAATCACCATTAGACGAGACGGAGCCCGAAATCTATGCCTTTTCACAATATCGTTATATTAATATGCTTATTCGGGTTTTTATTAGTTTATGTTGTTTGTAGATGGACAATTTTGAGTTTTGCTTATTTTAATTTTTAGTTTTGAGAAGCGCTTAATACTAAGTACTGATGTTACTTATATTACCCATCAAAAGGTAATATACTTTGGACATATATGGAAGCGCTGCTAATCCGTGTATATTTTAGATAATTAGAGATATATACAGTTCTCGGAGGGGGGATCACACCTATCTCAATAAAGTCTATGATTGGTTTGAAGAACGTCTCGAGATTCAGGCGATTGCGGATGACATAACTAGTAAATATGTTCCTCCTTATGTCTAGTTTTTGTTACTAATATTAGCATAGAACGCTTGCAGCTTTTGAACTGATTGTCATTTGGGATGAGAAAACGGTGAAATCTCCATGGAGATTACTAAACAGGAAAAATGCTTCAATTCATGACGCTCAAAAGTGGTTCATTGTTCTAGAGTAATCTTCTTATCTGTAAGGAATTCTCTTCATTTTTCTTCATAAAAAGTTAAAAACACATGTTCAGTTGTGCTTATTCTTTTCATTGCATTTGTTGTTTTTAATATAATCATGTGTTTGAATATAGCCTGATGATTATTTTAAAACAGTAAATACATAACACGGTTATGCTTATTTAATATCATGTTACTTAACTTGCAGTTTGTTTGTTTGGGAATTTACTAAGTCACAAGGAAGTAATCAAGAAAGAAGCCACTAACAAATATGGAGAAACAAATCTACACACTGCCCTGAAATTTGGGAAATCTGTATTGACGGGTATTTTACAACATGGCTTCTAAAAGGCTATGGTGTTTCACATTGATACACCTTTGATTGTTTAACTGTGAATAGATTAAATGATTTATTAATTCGATTGTTTCCAGATTCAATGTAGCATGGATATCTATTTTTGTTATCGATCCTTGGCCGCTTACTATCACAAGGTATGTAAGTTTTTGCTGTATTCTTTATCGGTTATATTTTTTCCTGACAATTCCTTCCATACATGTAAAGGCTCCTCTACCATTCTTGGAATCTCAAACGGAGGAACAAAAGTTAGCTTATCAGTGGTTGCATGTTTTCCAGGTATGGTTGATGAATGTGCCTTATGTTTTATGGTTATGCAATATTATGTTACGTGTGTTCAATATTTACCTGATTTACTGTTTATTTTTTTCTATTCCGTTTATTGCAGATGGGAGTTGCTTTAATTATGCCGACCAAAAGAGAAACTATCTTGAATGTAGTAGTCTCGGAGTTGAAAAGAGCCTAACATATTGTCGTTCCTCCTTGCAGCAAAGTATCGGCGCTGCAGACATTGACGTCCCAGTCAACCCTAACAAAGGTGATTCGGCATTCTGGATTTTTCTTTATTATGTTGTTAGGGACACAATTAGTTCATAAATAGTATGGTAACTAAATGATGTTTATCTGTAATATGACAAAATCGTTGATGTGTTCTTGAGTGAGTGTTATTCGTACTCGATTCAATTCGAATTGATCACGGTTTAATGTGGACTTATCGTTTTTGGTGACTAAAAGGGGGAGCTTTTGATTATCTATTTTAAACTAAAAAGAGTTAAGAAAAATAACAAATATAAAGAGATTAAACAAGTATAAGACTTAAAAAAAAGTAAAGTTAAAAATAAAATAAGACAAGAAAATATAAAATTAAACTTGACAAAAATGGCGGTAAACAAATAAACTTTGAAAAATTCCTAAGTAAAATAAACCAAGACTGTGGCCAGATCGCAACAAGCGATCGTAACGTCCGATCGCAACAACTGATCGTAGTATGTGATCGCAACTATCGATCGCACCCTGGATCGCAACCAACGATCGCACCCTGGATCACAACCAACGATCTCAACCAACGATCGCAACTCAAGATCGTAGTTGGATCGCAGTCTGTGATCGCAGTCTGGATCGAAGTTTGTGATCGCAGTATTTGATCGCAAGTAGAAACCCTAAGGCTTATGCGATCACAATACTCGATCGGAACCTTAAAAGCCCTTAGAACTTTACGATGGAATGTAAAAGGAAAATAAGCAAAACCAAATAAGCACTTTTCCAATAAGCACTTACCAAAAACTTAACCAAATCTATATTAAAAAGAACTAATTAAGCCACGAATGAATAACTTTCAAAACACTAAATAAGTATGATTTATAAAACAAACTTTGAAAAGATTAAACTTTTAAAAAACACTTAAATGATAATAAGCTAAACACGAAATAAGCAAAAAGTACAAAAAGGTGAGACCATCAATCGCATGAGAATGATAAGAACAACAAGATAAACTTTTTAATCAAATAAACATCAAGATGAAACGAATTATATACTTGAGCCGAATAAAACTCAAGATTAAAACAAGAAAGGTAGAATAAGATAGATTATGAAAAGCTTTGAATTAAAATTAAGATTCAATGAAAATTAAAAAGGAAGATTAAGGATCTTACATGATAAACTTGAAGAAAGAAGAACAATATTTTTAAAGACAATATGAAAAACTTGAAAAAATAAAGTGGAGAACTAATAATTAATTAGCTAACACCTCAAAAATGAGAATGAGGTCTTCTATTTATAGTGAGTGGAGTTGGTAGGTTGCTTCCTTCTTTCTTCCTTTTGTCTTCTCGTCTTTTTAAATAACTCGTCTTTCTCGACTTTGTCTCGGGATTAGTCGAATGATAAAATGAACTCGTCTTCTAATTTTCTTCTTTTACTAGACTTGGTTCTTCGACTTCTTTAAACTTCCGTCTTGAGACTCTTTCTTCGATAAATCTTCAGAATAGGCCTTTGACTTCCGTTCTTCTTGCAGTTTTGATCTTTTGACTTCGTCTTTTGTCTTTTTCTTCGACAGAAGACCGTGAAAGCCCTTGTTTTCTTCCTTTTTCATATTTTTGTCCTAAAAAACAATAAAAACACAAACCACGCATAATTCTGACTTTTATGACATAAAATACACGTTTTGGTCTTGTTTTTATTATAATTAAGTGGTAAAAAGATAAGTGTTTACACACTTATTAAATCCCCTACACTTGATCGTTGCAATGCCCTCATGCAATGCATAATTTCAAAGCATAGTATACATTTTCCATCATAATTAACCCACCTTGGCCTTTATTAACTAGTAAACAATAAGGAAACTTAAAAAGATAGAATATAACAAAATACTAGAAGGAGGAACAAGTAAAGAGATCGAAGACTTACATTAGGGCTTTGGTTGTCATGAATGTTTATCACCCTCAAGTTTCATGTTCCCCATACTAAGCTTAAAAACGAGATCATTGTTATTATAAGTTAGTAAGCTAACACGCACTCATGTGGCCCAATTATTCGCTTAGACTCCCTTATTCCTAGGTGTAACTATTATATTTTATTATTGTCATGAATGATCACGAGGATGCATTGTTGACTTATTTCGATAGTTTATTAAGGCTGAAAATAAAGTAGGGCGATTTAATCAATAGTTAGCTAAAGGACAAAATCTTTTAAAACTGCTTCTGGTGACCTCATAACGTTCATATCTTGGCATAACTCGCTTCACGATTTGAGACCTTTCTCGGATCGATATTTGGCATTGACTTCATACTTCGAATCTTGAGAGACGTTCTTGAAATAATGGTCTTCTTTTCATAAAAGGTATTTCTTCACTTGAAGTTTTTGAAAGATTCTTCAAACTTGGACCACGACTTCTTTATTTTTCTCCAATCTTTATTTGGGATTTTGATATACAACGATCCGCCTCCTTTTAGGACTTGGATCTAATTATCCTCATACCGTGTTAGGGTCTTTTCGGATAGACTTCTCCATCATCTTTAGGGGAGTAATTGCTTTTCGTCGTGTGTCTCGATCCTTCATATTGATTTTTGATAAATGATTCTTCACATCACTTTGGATCTTAAGCAACAAAATGTAGCCCTCATGCCTTGTTAGGGCCTTTTTGGACTCGCCAATCTTCGCATCCCGCTTCAATAATTTATGCCTTGGCTATGAACTCTAATTAATCCCGAGCAACTTTTAAACGATCTTGTTCTAGAAGCTAAGTAACTTTTCAAATCGTACGACCTTACTTATTGCAATTATATTAATTAACAAGCGATGGGAGTAAAAGCTCATAATTAACTCACATAAATTCATGAAAGAATACCAAACTTATAATTGACTCTATCATCTCTCGTTCTCCACAATTTAAAATCTCAAGGAATGAGATTCGTAGATGCTTAGCCAATTAAATCAAAGTTTTGGGTTTTCAAGTCATCTATAGGATCTTGCATCTTCTTAGACTTTTTCAAGTTTAGAATTTGCATTTTAAAGTTCCCTTGATAAATGACTTTCTAGGATCAATTATAGGAACTTGCGAAAAGTTCTTGTTCTTAACCCGTATGAGTTAAGACTTTCGCGTTTTAAAGTTCCCTATATAAAATCCTAGCAAAACTTGATTTAAAACGTTAAGGATACTAGCTAGAGTAAACTTAGATAAGTAAACTCGGGTTGAGTCAAAAGATTCATGACGGGCCTAATATATCAAAGACATCTAAACTTATTAAAACCATTTTATTTATTTTTCTTTTGACTTTATTCTTGAAATGAAATATATACATACGATGCAAGAAAATAAAATAAAATAATTAAAAAATACTACTAGGCCAAAATAGATAAAAAATTTTGAAAAAGTGTCGAAAAATTAAATTTTCCGGTTAAAATGAGGACAAATTCATGGAAAAGCCCACTTAACTTCGATAGAAGTCCCCCCTACACTTAATATAAACATTGTCCTCAAGGTTTAAGCATGTGGGAGTAAACTACCCTACACTTAGGAAACTGTGCACGTTGTTTAAATCTTGATAAGGAAGAGACGACTATAGTGATTTCAGTGTCAACATATAAGATATGAAATATTGAAACACAAATGTTTAGGATAGAACCGGGAAGAAGGGTACACGGGATCACGGGTCGTCAAATATCATCAAAAGTGGCTCTTTGAAAGCTTTAATCCCCGCACATCATAAGAAACAAGACAACAAACACCTATGTAGCTCCCCCTACACTTATTATGAAAACGGGTAAAAAATGATAGATCATCAGGTTGCCTCCCGAGAAGCGCTTGTTTTTGTTAACCGAGTCACTAGCCTGACTCGACCCAGAACTAATTCAAGGGAAACGTGGTGAGGGATGGAATCATCTCATGAGAGATGTCCTCACCAAAGTACAACTTAACACGTTCGCCATTCAACTTAAAGCTAGGCCCGTTTGGTTGAGATAACTCAATGGTGCCATAAGGGAAGACTTTAGCAACGGTGAATGGACCGAACCAACGGCTCTTAAGCTTTCCTGATAAGATTTTCAACCGAGAGTTAAAGAGTAAAAGTTGATCGCCTATGTGAAACTCTTGGTTCTTAATCCTAGAATCATGAATGAGCTTGGTTTTCTCCTTGTAGATCAATGAATTCTCATAAGCCTCATTCCTAAGTTCGTTAAGTTCATTGAGTTGGATTTTCCTAAGATCACCGGCTTTGTTGATATCAAAATTAGCCCATTTTAAGGCCCAATAAGCCTTATGCTCCAACTCAATGGGGAGGTGGCAAGACTTTCCGTACACAAGACGATATGGAGTACAACCAATAGGTGTCGTATATGCAGTACGGAAATCCCACAAAGCATCATCTAACTTATCAACCCACGAGGCACGATGCTCCCACGGTACGCTCTAAGATTTGCTTAAGTCCACGGTTAGAGATCTCGGCTTGACCATTAGTTTGTGGATGATACGCGGAGGAAAGACGGTGATTGACACCATACTTAGCCATGACTCGTGCAAATTGATCATTGCAAAAATGAGTCCCGCGATCACTAATGTTAGCACGAGGAACACCGAATCTAGCAAATAATTGTTTTAGAAAGTTCACAACTACCCTTGCATCGTTCGTAGGTAAAGCCTTTCCTTCAACCCATTTGGATACGTAGTCAACGACTACGAGGATGTACTTGTTCCCTTTAGATGATGGAAATGGCCCCATAAATTCGATGCACCACACGTCAAATATTTCACATTCTTGGATGAAATTTTGAGGCATCTCATCTTTATGTGTGATCTTGCCTTGTCGTTGGCAAGCATCACAACGCTTAACCATGTCGTGTGCATCACGATAAATGGATGGCTAATACAAGTCTTTTGCCCAGTATAAAAATATCGTTGTTCCAGTCTCTTCGGATTGATTACTGGTTAATCGTGCGACTCAGTGGTCTTTTGGTGAAAACAATAGAGTTGTCGTTGTAGTAAAACAAAAGTGCAAAGCGTTAAAGTAAATGACGGTAATGAAAGCTAAAACTAATTAAAACACAAATGGTGCAATATTAAAACTTTAAAAAGTAAATGACAAAAATGTAAAGCTTGAAGAAAAATTAATTTGACAATGTAATAAAAATGTAAACTTGAAATTTAAAATAAAGAAAAACGATTAAAATAACACTAAAGTAAAAATTACAAGAAAAACACTTGGTAAAAACAGAGATTTCAGGAAGCGTGAAAAATTTAAAAACATAAAACAATGCGAACTTAAAAATAAAACTAAAACAAAACATTAAAACAAAACCTGTCGGAATACACCTAATCGGAATCCCGTGGGAATCCAATCGTGATCGGATCGGAATGCACTCGTCGGAATGCACACTTACCTCTCCAATCGGAATGTGGTCGGAATGTGTCCTCGTCGGAATAACAAACCTTGGAATAATCGGAATGTGGTCGGAATCCCCAATCGGAACATCAGATAGACATCCGTCGGAATGTTGATCGGAATCCTAGTCGAAATGCTCTCACCAAAGGCCTAATCGGAATACCAAACAAACACCCCTGAGGAATGTCAAATCAGAAACCCAAAAGGAATCACAAACCCTTTTCCGATCTACTGATCGGAATGTGAAACCCCTTTCCGATTGGTGTGATCGGAATACAGTAAAAGAAAAACACGAAATAAGCAAGATCAAATAAGCTATTAACCAATAAGCACTCTACTAAAAACCTAATCAAACACGATAAGAAAAAGCTAATAAGCTAAAATTTAAAGACTTTTTTAAAAAACACTAAATGAAAAAGAAATTCGAAAACAACTTCTTAATAAAAATAACTTTTATAAAAACTTAAGTAACTTTAAGATAAACACAAATAAGCTATAAAATCAATAATCCAAAACAATCAAAAGCATAAACACATAACAATTAATCAAATAAGCATAACAATAAGCACATAAACATAAGATTAAGCAAAACAAGAAAGGTAGAATGAAACATTAAAAATAAGAACTTGATTAAAAGAAAAGATTCAACAAAATTTAACTTACTTGAAATTAAAGGCAAGAAATTAAGGTGCAAGACAAGAAAATTAAATGACAATTAAGTAAAGTGCAAGTAATTAAAGGTGGAAGAACTATGTGTCAAATAGCCAACACCTCCTAATGTGTCATTAGGAGGGTATTTAGAGTGATTAGGGAGGTAAGCATGTGTTGGAGGCTTCCTTCTTTCTTTCTTTCTCGTCTTTTCGTCTTCTAAATTCTTCGACTTTTACGACTTTGTCTCGGGATTAATTAAACTCGTCTTGTAAAATCTTCATTAATTAGACTTGAGTTCTTCGGCTTTATTAAACTTCCGTCTTTAGACTTTTCTTCGATAAATCTTCAGAATATGCCTTGGACTTCCGTTCTTTTTGCACTCTAGATCTTTTGACTTCGTCTTTTGTCTTTTTCTTCGATAAAAGCCCGTGAAAGCCCTTGTTTTCTTCCCTTTTCACATTTTGGTCCTAAATCACAACAAAAACACAAACCACGCATAATTCCGACATTTAAGACATAAAATATACGTTTTGGCTTGGTTATTATTATAATTAAGTGGTAAAAGGATAAGTGTTTTCACACTTATTAAATCCTCTACACTTGACCATTGCAATGTCCTCTTGCAATGCATTAATTACAAAGCAAGTTTCACATTTTCCATCATAATCAATCCATCTTGGCCTTTATTTAAGAGATAGAAAATTGCAAAATATTAAAAGGAAGAAAACAAGTAAAGAAATCAAAGACTTACTGATAGGTGTGTAAACACCCATCCTTTTACCACTTAATTCTGGCTAAAAAAAGACCAAAACACGTATTTAATATCATTTGTCTGGAATTATGCGTGGTTTTTGTGTTTATTGTGTTTTCAGAGCTAACCGGATGAATATTAAAGAAAACATGGGATTGCACGGGTTTTACCGAAGAAAAAGACTCAAGATAAAGTCTATTGTCCAAGAGATGCAAAAGATTTGAAGTCACTGGGCCTATTCGAAGATTTATCGAAGAAAAGGACCAAAGATGGAAGATTTACATAAGTCGAACAAACTCAAGTCTATTAAACGAAGAAATTAAAAGACGAGTTGAATTTAATCGACGACAAATCCCGAATCAGAATCGAAAACGTCAACTTTTCTAAAAAGACGAGAAGACAAGAAGAACGAGAGAAAGCCCACTCACCAACCAAAGGGAACACCTATATAAAGGGTTCCCCTCACACACTTTGAAGGAGTTTTTTAGTTTTTTTTCTTTCCTCCATTTTTTTCTCCTTTCTGTTTCGTAGCATCACCAACACCACTAGGGTGTTTGGAGATTTTAATCTTTGTTCTTCAAATCTTATAATTTTAATCTTTGTTTTGTGATTGTTAAAACATTAATCATCAATACAAGTTCTTGTTTAATCTTTCCATTTCATCTTGTTCATCATCATCTTTTATTTCAAGTATTCAAGTTCTTAATTGATTGATTTGATCCTTAAAAGTTGTTGGGATTTATGTTTTTGTTGATGGGATTTGTAGTTTATGGTTAGTAGATGCTTTGTGTTTAGCTTTATTTAAGATTTGGTGAAAAATTTGGTGATTTTTGGCATTAAAATAGTTTTCCCTGTTCTTCGGGTAAGCTTCTGTTTTTGAGTGTTCCCAGGTTCCGGATGAACACCAAAGTTCCGAATGAACAAGAAAGTTCCGAATGAATATGTTTTTGAAAAGTTCCGAATGAGTCTCCTTTAAAAGTTTCGAATGAGTTTTTTTGTTTAAAAGTTCCGAATGAGTTAAAAAGTTCCGAATGAGTTTTTTTTGTTTAAAAGTTCCGAATGAATTAAAAAGTTCCGAATGAATTGATTGTTCCGAATAAATTTCCGAATCAAAGTTCCGCATAAAGTTCCGAACGAACTTCCGGGTGAACTTCCGAATCAAAGTTCCGAGTGAAGGATTTTTCAAAGTTCCGAATCAATTTTCTTTAAAACTTCCGGATGAACTTCCGAGTCAACACTTCCGAACCAACTTCCGACCAAAGTTCCGGGTGAAGACTTCTGGGTGAAAAGTTCCGGATCAAGGGTTCCGAACCAAGTTCCGAGTGAAAAGTTCCGAATCAAGGTCTTACTTCCGAATCAATCTTCTTTTGAGCATCTTTAATTGTTACTGTTCTTACTGTTCTTAATATTTACTTTTTATTTTAATTCAAGTTTTTATTAATTGTCATTAAATTAATTGTTTTTAATTTAAGTTTTCATTTTAATACATTTAAAATTTTTAGTAGATTAGAAAACTAAACCCCCTTTTTTAGTAACCAAGAACAATCATTCCACTTAGAACCGAGATCAATTCGAGAGGATTCTGAGAGATTAATTGAACCTAGCAAAAACCTTGTATCAAATGGCGCTGCTGCCGGCTCTTCTCGTTAAGATCAAAAGTTTTTTGTGAGAACTTGGTTTTGGGATCCGTTCCCCGTGAACGTTACTTTTTCATAAAAAATTTCAAAAACACTAAAAAATATAAAATTTTCAAAAATCCTAAAAAGTAAAAAACATAAAAAACCAAAATATTTTGCTTTGTTTTGCTCTTGTTAGTTCTTTTACAGGTGTATGCGCACTCGATCCACGTCTTATCAAGAGCCCGAGCCTCTCGATCACTTAGACATGGCCGGTGTACAAAATAACAACAACATACCACCTCCGAACAACAATAATAACAACAACAACCCACCTTTCAACAACATGAATAATAACAACAACAATGAGCCTCTTCCAGATAATCGCCCGATGATTGAACTGCTGCAAGCTCATGTAGATGGCAACACTGATCCAATTGTCATACCTCCAATTGCCGCCAACAACTTTGAGCTAAAATCAGGCTTTATCCAGATGGTCTCCGCTCAACCATTCTTGGGACGTACCATTGATGATCCACACGACCATATCAAGAGATTCTTGCAACTAACCAACACGGTCAAATTTAATGGTGTTCCACAAGAGGTTATCAGGTTACAACTTTTTCCCTTTTCTTTAGACGGACAAGCCCAGCATTGGCTTGCTAAGGAACCGCCACAGAGTATTCTCTCGTGGACGGATTTGGAAACCAAGTTTATCAATTACTTTTTCCCACCCTCTCGTACTACCGCTTTGTGGAATGAAATCATAAATTTTGAACAAAAGTACGATGAGTCGTTCAGTGAATCTTGGGATCGTTTTAAAGATCTTTTAAGAAAATGCCCACAACATGGTTTTACCAAAGTAAATCAAATTAATACTTTTTACAATGGTTTAAGCATGAGTGACCAAGATTCACTAAACAGTGCCTCGGGGGGTAATCTATTGGCTATGACTTCCAATGCTGCTTGGGATATCATTGAGAATAAATCTTGTGTGCAAACCAAGAGTGTTCGGACCAATATCGCTAGTGCTAGCACTAGTGACAGGGACAAGCGACTGGACAAAATCACTACGCTTCTTGAATCGCTTGTTACCCACACCGTCAACAACACCAACACCAGCAACGCTAAAAACGCTCAAGTTAACGCTGTCAGCCAACCTTGTGAGATATGCGGTGGTCCTCACTCTTACACCACTTGTACCGCCACCCAAGACTACCCTGCTGAGAATGTGAATGCGGCATATGGCACCTATCCTCAACCTGCTTATCAAGCTAGACCTCAAGGTGACCGTAATTTGCTTAGCTACCGCTCCAACAATTATCTTTCACCACCCGGTTTTCCTCCTACCAACCCAAACCAACAACAAAACCTCAACCGCCCTCCTCAACAACAACAACAACCTCGTACACCATACATCCCTCCTCACAGGCAGCAACAACCACCTCAACGAAATAACCAAGTCTACCAACAACCTGCTTACCAACCACCCGCATACAATGCTCCTCCCAACCAACCCACCGCTCTTCACCAAGAAGTGGAAACTTATATGAGGACTAACGATGTGATAGTGGGAAATCTTCAGAGAGAAGTTCTCAACCTGAAAGCGGACTTGGTCAAGCAAGGGAACGATCTGAGAGCCGACATGAGAAATACGTTGGATAGCCAAACAAATGACTTGAAGAACATGATGGCTAGTTTTTTCCAAGGTAATCAACCCTCTTCTTCGGGTACTCTTCCGAGTAACACCTTTGCGAATCCAAGAGGGGAGATGAAACCAATCACCACTCGCAGTGGCAAAGGTACTAAGGAACCCGAGCTTCCTATACCTCCACCGGTGGTTGTGACTAAGGAGAACGAGTCACCTGCTCCTATTCCTCATCCTTCTACTTCCCCAATTTCTCCGCCTCCTTCACCTTCTACCCCCATTTCCCCACCACCCGCGGTTGTGAGTGATCCTATTACCATAAAGCTTTCTTCTTCATCCAATATACCTTATCCTTCAAGGTTGAGGAAAGAGAAGCAAAAGAGCAAGGATGATATTCAAGTTTCAAACTTTCTCAATATGTTTAAACAATTGAATTTTAACATCTCCTTTGCCGAGGCTCTCACGCACATGCCCAAATACACTAAGATGTTTAAAGATCTTCTAAACGACAAGGAGAAGCGTCTTGATATTTCCAACACCCAACTTAATGAGAATTGCTCTGCAGTGCTCTTAAGGAAATTGCCAACCAAACTTGGTGATCCGGGTCGTTTCCTAATCCCTTGCAACTTCCCGGGAGTAGAGAATTGCATGGCCCTAGCCGATCTAGGTGCCAGTATTAATCTAATGCCTCTAAGCGTTTGGAAGCAATTATCTCTCCCTGAGCTAGTCCCCACCAAAATGACTTTGGAATTAGCTAACCGTACGGTTGCTTATCCAGTGGTGATAGCCGAAGACGTATTTGTAGGAGTCGACAAATTCAATTTTCCTGCTGATTTCGTCATTGTTGAATACGACATGGACCCTCGTGTGCCATTGATCGTTGGTCGTCCATTTCTGAGGACCGGTCGCACTCTAATCGATGTTGAAGCCGGTGAGCTTATCATGAGAGTGGGTGACGATAAGATCGTCTTCAACATGGGAAAGCTTTCTAAACAGCCTTATTCATACGAGAGTGTTAATTGTATTGACGTTCTTGATGAGTCTTGTGAAGAACACTTCAAAGATGCTTGTAAAAGTATTCCTACCTCTCTTCCCAATGCTGAGACCGTTTCCTCTATCGACTCATCACTATCTCTATTTGGAGAAAGTAATTTACTTTGGAAAGATTTGGAAGCCACCATGGGAGATGTGAATTTAGACAATGACGATTCTACTACCAATTGGGATGAAGATCTCCGCCTCATTGAAAACCTTCTCAAAGAAGACAATCTTTCTCCTCTATCTCCGACGGTTACTGCTATTGATCCTCCTTCTCCTAAAGAGGTGACTAATGATGATCCATCGTTAGTTTCACCATCTATTGAGGATCCTCCCACTCTTGAGCTTAAGGACCTACCTCCTCATCTTGAGTACGTTTTCCTTGAAGACAACGAGAAGTCGCCCGTCATCATCGCAAAGGACCTAAAAGAAGAAGAAAAAGCCCGACTTGTCGCCGTTTTGAAGAAGCATAAAACGGCTATCGCTTGGAAAATCTCCGATATTCGTGGAATTGATCCTCACTTCTGCATACACAAAATTCTCATGGAGGACGACTTTAAGCCCACAATTCAAAGCCAACGAAGGGTGAATCCAAAAATCCATGAAGTCATCAAAACAGAGGTTATCAAACTTCTTGATGCGGGTATGATTTACCCAATTTCGGATTCACCATGGGTTAGTCCAACCCATTGTGTGCCTAAGAAAGGCGGCATCACCGTTGTGCCCAATGCAAACAACGAGCTGATTCCTACCCGTCTCGTCACTGGGTGGAGAGTTTGTATAGACTACCGCAAACTCAATGATGCCACGAGAAAGGATCATTTCCCTCTACCTTTTATGGACCAAATGCTTGAACGTTTAGCGGGTAATGAATATTACTGCTTTCTTGATGGTTTCTCGGGTTATTTTCAAATACCCATCGATCCCCAAGATCAAGAGAAGACAACATTCACTTGTCCCTATGGCACATTTGCTTACAAAAGAATGCCTTTTGGCTTATGTAATGCCCCCGGGACTTTCCAAAGGTGCATGTTGGCTATCTTCCATGACATGGTTGAACAAACCATGGAAGTCTTCATGGATGATTTCTCGGTCTTTGGGGATTCCTTCTCTTCTTGCCTTGCCAATTTGGAACGAATGCTTAAGCGGTGCGAAGACACTCGCCTTGTTCTGAATTGGGAAAAATGCCATTTTATGGTATAAGAAGGCATTGTGCTAGGACACAAAATTTCTAAAGCCGGTCTTGAAGTCGACCGTGCTAAAGTAGATGTCATAGCCAAATTACCTTCACCTTCAACCGTGAAGGGTGTGAGAAGCTTTCTGGGTCATGCGGGCTTCTATCGTCGTTTCATTCAAGATTTCTCTAAAATTGCTCGCCCGATGACCCACCTCTTGGAAAAAGATACTCCTTTTATCTTTTCCAAAGAGTGCCTTGAAGCCTTCAACTCGCTTAAGGATAAGCTAACTAAGGCACCCGTCTTGGTTACCCCTAATTGGGAGCTTCCCTTTGAGTTGATGTGCGATGCTAGTGATTTTGCTATTGGAGCGGTTCTGGGACAAAGAGTGAACAAACACTTCCAACCAATCCATTACGCTAGCAAGACAATGACGGGGGCACAATTGCATTATACGACAACCAAAAAAGAGCTTTTAGCTATTGTCTATGCCTTTGAAAAGTTTCGCCCCTATCTTATCCTTTCCACCACTATCGTATACACGGACCATTCCGCGTTGAAGTACTTGATGACAAAGCATGATTCTAAGCCAAGACTTCTTTGCTGGGTTTTACTCCTTCAAGAATTCAACATTGAAATTCGTGACAAGAAGGGAGCCGAAAACCTGGCCGCGGATCATCTGAGCAGACTTGAGGATCCATATCAAGGGGATCATTCTAACAAAGAGATCAATGACTCTTTTCCCCTTGAGACCTTAATGTCTATTGATCTCAATCTCGATGGCACCCCGTGGTTTGCGGATATTGCAAACTACTTAGCGGGTGGTGTTCTCATCCAAGGGTTAACATCCCAACAAAAAAAGAAATTCTTGAACGATGTTAAGACTTACTTTTGGGATGACCCTTTTCTATTCAAACAATGCGCTGACTTGATTATTCGCCGATGTGTTGACGGACCGGCCGCTTTGGACATTCTCCAGGCTTGCCACAAAGGACCCACCGGTGGTCACTTTGGTCCCAACTACACAGCCAAAAAAGTGTTTGATTCGGGATTCTATTGGCCCACCATTTACCGTGATGCTCACGAGATGGTTAAACATTGTGATTCTTGCCAAAAACAAGGCAAGATCACACATAAAGATGAGATGCCTCAAAATTTCATACAAGAATGTGAAATCTTTGATGTATGGGGCATCGACTTTATGGAGCCATTCCCTTCTTCTAAAGGCAACAAATACATCCTTGTCGCTGTTGACTACGTTTCTAAATGGGTTGAAGCCAAGGCTTTACCCACTAACGACGCAAGGGTGGTTTGTAAATTCTTGAAACAACTGTTTGCTCGATTCGGTGTTCCTCGTGCTATTATCAGTGACCGCGGGACTCATTTTTGCAACGATCAATTTGCAAGAGTCATGGCGAAGTATGGTGTCAATCACCGTCTTTCCACCGCTTATCATCCTCAAACCAACGGTCAAGCCGAAATATCCAACCGTGGATTGAAAAGAATTTTGGAGCGTACTGTGGGAGAGCATCGCGCCGCGTGGGCCGATAAGTTAGATGATGCTCTGTGGGCTTTCCGTACTGCTTACAAGACCCCGATCGGCTGTACACCCTATCGTCTTGTGTACGAGAAAGCTTGCCACCTCCCTATCGAGCTGGAACATAAGGCATACTAGGCCTTGAAGTGGGATAACTTCGACATCAACAAAGCCGGTGATTTTTGCAAGATTCAACTCAACGAGCTAGAAGAATTGAGGAATCAAGCTTACGAGAACTCATTGATCTACAAGGAGAAGACCAAGATGATCCACGATGCTAAAATCAAGAACCGAGAGTTCCACGTTGGTGATCAAGTCTTACTCTTTAACTCTCGGTTGAAGATCTTCTCAGGCAAGTTGAAGAGCCACTGGTCTGGTCCATTCACCATCGCCAATGTTTTTCCCTATGGCACCATTGAGCTTTCTTAGCCAAATGGGCCCAACTTCAAGGTGAATGGCCAGCGTTTGAAATTGTACTTTGGTGAGGACATCTCTCAAGAGATGATTCCATCCCTCACCACGTTCCCCATGAACTAAATTTGGGTCGAGTCAGGCTCGTGACTCGGTCATCAAAAACACGCGCTCCTCGGGAGGCAGCCCGAGTATCTATCCTTTTCCATTTAACCTCCTAAGTGTAGGGGGACCTCTATAGGGTGTTTGTTTTTGTGTAGTGATGTGATTACAGGGATAAGTGCACTCTTGGAATCTCGGAAGAACCATGCTCCCGTGTTATCCGAAATCCGGTTCTATCACTCAACTATCGTGATTCAATTTTCTTCATACTCACATTTGAAATTGATCACTTTAGTCGTCTCTTCCTTAACTTGAGTTAACCAACGTGCACAATGTCATATGTGTAGGGGAAACTTTTCCCACATGCTAAAACATTGAGGACAATGTTTATCTTAAGTGTAGGGGGACTTCTATCGAAGTTTTAAGTGGACTTTTCCATGAAAATGCCTTCATTTAAACAGAAAATCATATTTTTAACATTTTTCAAATTTTTTATTAACTTTGGCCATTTAGTCGTAATTTTTAAATTTTTATCGTTGCTTTCGTATGTATATATCCCGCAATAAAGTCAAAAATATTAATAAAGTGGTGTAGCTAGTTTAGAACTCTTTGACATATTAGGCCCGTTGCGTTTATTTTGACTCAACCCGAATAGACTTATCCAAGTTTATTCTAGCTAGTATCCTTAACCATGTAGACCTTAATTGGTTTATTAGGCTAAGTATCCACGAGTCTCATTACTTGAGATTTTAAATTGTGGAGGACGAGAAATGATAGAGTCAATTATAAGTCGGTATTCTTGCACAAGCTCACTTGGTGTAATTATTTGCCTATTCTCCCATCACTTGCTAATAATTTATCTGCAATAAGTAAGGTCGTACGATTTGAAAAGTTACTTAGCTTCTAGCCCAAGATCGTTTAAAAGTTGCTCGGTAATGATAAGAGTTCATAGCCAAGGCATAACTTATGAAGCGGGGCGCGAAGATTGGCGAGTCCGAAAAGGCCCTAACAAGGCATGATGATTCCATTTTATTGCTAAAGATCCAAGGTGATGTGAAAAGCATTATTCCCAAAGTCAATATGAAGGATCAAGACTCACGACGAAAAGCAATCAACTCCCATAAAGATAATGGAGAAGTCTATCCGAAAAGACCCTAACAAGGTATGAGGATAAATAGATCCAAGTCCGAAAAGGAGGCGGATCGTTGTATCTCAAAATCCCAAATAGAGATTGAAGAAATAATCATGAAGTCGTGGTCAACAAAGTTGGAGTACCTCTCAAAAGTCTCCAAGTGAAGAAACTCTATGAACGATGAGAAGACCATTATCTCAAGCACGTCTCTCAAGATATGAAGTATGAAGTACATGCCAAATATCGGCCAGAGAAAGGTCTCAAATCGTGAACCGAGTTATGCCAAGATATGAACTTTTTGATATCCTGAGAAGCAGTTTTAAGAGATTTTGTCCTTTAGCTAACTATTGATCAAATCGTCCTACTTTGCTTTCAGCCTTAATAAACTATCGAAATAAGTCCAAAAATGCATCTTCATGATCATTCTAAGACAAAAATAAAATATAAGAGAAACACCTAGGAATAAGGGAGTTTAAGCATATAATTGAGCCATGTGTGTAAGTGTTTGATTTGCTAACTTATAATAACAATGATCTCGTTTTTAAGCTTAGTTTGGGGAACGTGAAACTTGAGGATGATAAATCTTCGCAGCACCAAAGCCCTAATGTAAGTTATTGATATCTTTGCAAGTTATTTCCATGCAGCTATTTTCAAGTGAAGATGGTTTTCTATCCTTTTGTTTCCTTCTAAGTTTTAATTTCTTTTAGTACCTTAATTTTTATTTAGTAGTATTTGAATAAGGCCAAGGTTGATTGATTATGAGAAAAGTGTAAAATTGCTTTATCACTAAGCATTACATGAGGGCATGGCAATGGTTAAGTGTAGGGGATTTGATAGGTGTGTAAACACCCATCCTTTTACCACTTAATTCTGGCTAAAACAAGACCAAAACACGTATTTAATATCATTTGTTTGGAATTATGCGTGGTTTTTGTGTTTATTGTGTTTTCAGAGCTAACCGGATGAATATTAAAGAAAACATGGGATTGCACGGGTTTTACCGAAGAAAAAGACTCAAGATAAAGTCTATTGTCCAAGAGATGCAAAAGATTTGAAGTCACTGGGCCTATTCAAAGATTTATCGAAGAAAAGGACCAAAGATGGAAGATTTACATAAGTCGAAGAAACTCAAGTCTATTAAACGAAGAAATTAAAAGACGAGTTGAATTTAATCGACGACAAATCCCGAATCGGAATCGAAAACGTCAACTTTTCTGAAAATACGAGAAGACAAGAAGAACGGGAGAAAGCCCAGTCACCAACCAAAGGGAACACCTATATAAAGGGTTCCCCTCACACACTTTGAAGGAGTTTTTTAGTTTTTTTCTTTCCTCCACTTTTTTCTCCTTTCTGTTTCGTAGCATCACCAACACCACTAGGGTGTTTGGAGATTTTAATCTTTGTTCTTCAAATCTTATAATTTTAATCTTTGTTTTGTGATTGTTAAAACATTAATCATCAATACAAGTTCTTGTTTAATCTTTCCATTTCATCTTGTTCATCATCATCTTTTATTTCAAGTTTTCAAGTTCTTAATTGATTGATTTGATCCTTAAAAGTTGTTGGGATTTATGTTTTTATTTATGGGATTTGTAGTTTATGGTTAGTAGATGCTTTGTGTTTAGCTTTATTTAAGCTTTGGTGAAAAATTTTGTGATTTTTGGCATTAAAATAGTTTTCCCTGTTCTTCGGGTAAGCTTCTGTTTTTGAGTGTTCCCAGGTTCCGGATGAACACCAAAGTTCCGAATGAACAAGAAAGTTCCGAATGAATATGTTTTTGAAAAGTTCCGAATGAGTCTCCTTTAAAAGTTCCGAATGAGTTTTTTTGTTTAAAAGTTCCGAATGAGTTAAAAAGTTCCGAATGAGTTTTTTTGTTTAAAAGTTCCGAATGAATTAAAAAGTTCCGAATGAATTGATTGTTCCAAATAAATTTCCGAATCAAAGTTCCGCATAAAGTTCCGAACGAACTTCCGGGTGAACTTCCGAATCAAAGTTCCGAGTGAAGGATTTTTCAAAGTTCCGAATCAATTTTCTTTAAAACTTCCAGATGAACTTCCGAGTCAACACTTCCGAACCAACTTCCGACCAAAGTTCCGGGTGAAGACTTCCGGGTGAAAAGTTCCGGATCAAGGGTTCCGAACCAAGTTCCGAGTGAAAAGTTCCGAATCAAGGTCTTACTTCCGAATCAATCTTCTTTTGAGCATCTTTAATTGTTACTGTTCTTACTGTTCTTAATATTTACTTTTTATTTTAATTCAAGTTTTTATTAATTGTCATTAAATTAATTGTTTTTTATTTAAGTTTTCATTTTAATACATTTAAAATTTATAGTAGATTAGAAAACTAAACCCCCTTTTATAGTAACCAAGAACAATCATTCCACTTAGAACCGAGATCAATTCGAGAGGATTCTGAGAGATTAATTGAACCTAGCAAAAACCTTGTATCACTTACCTTAGGGTTTTGGAAATGTCATGAATGTTCATCATCCTCAAGTTTCAAGTTCCCTATACCAAGCTTAAAAACGAGATCATTGTTATTATAAGTTAGCAAAATAACAAAAACTCATGTGGGCCAATTATTTACTTAGACTCCCTTATTCCTAGGTGTATCTCTTATATTTTATTGTTGTATTAAATGATCACAAGGATGCATTGTTGACTTATTTTGATAGTTTATTTAGGCCGAAAATAAAGTGGGACAATTTAATCAATAGTTAGCTAAAGGACAAAATCTTTTAAAACTGCTTCTCGGGACCTCATAAAGTTCATATGTTGACATAACTCGCTTCACGATTTGAGACCTTTCTCGGACCGATATTTGGCATTGACTTCATACTTTAAATCTTGAGAGGCGTTCATGAAATAATGGTCTTCTCTTCATAATAGGAGTTTCTTCACTTGAACTTTTTGAGAGATTCTTCATATTTGGACCACGACTTCTTCATTTTTCTCCAATCTTTATTTGGGATTTTGATATACAACGATCCGCCTCCTTTTAGGACTTGGATATATTTATCCTCATACCTTGTTATGGCCATTTTGGATAGACTTCTCCATGATCTTTACGGGAGTATTTGCTTTTCGTCGTGTGTCTCGATCCTTCATATTGATTTTTGATAAATGAATCTTCACATCACTTGGGATCTTTAGCAACAAAATGTAGCCCTCATGCCTTGTTAGGGCCTTTTCGGACTCGCCAATCTTCGCATCCCGCTTCAATAAGTTATGCCTAGGCTATGAACTCTAATTAATACCAAGCAACTTTTAAACGATCTTGTGCTAGAAGATAAGTAACTTTTCAAATCGTACAACCTTATTTATTGCGAATAAATTTTGTTAACAAGCGATGGGAGAAAAAGCTCATAATCAACTCACATAAATTCATGAAAGAATACAAAACTTATAATTGAATTTATCATCTATCGTTCTCAACAATTTAAAATCTCAAGGAATGAGACTCGTGGATGCTTAGCCAATTAAATCAAAGTTTTGGGTTTTCAAGTCATCTATAGGATCTTGCAAACTCTTAGACTTTTTCAAGTTTAGAATTCACATTTTAAAGTTCCCTTGATAAACGGCTTTCTAGGATCAATTATAGGTACTTGCGAAAAGTTCTTGTTCTTAACCCGTAAGAGTTAAGACTTTCGCGTTTTAAAGTTCCCTATATAAAAGCCTAGCAAAACTTGACTTAAACACGTTAAGGATACTAGCTAGAGGAAACTTGGATAAGTAAACTCGGGTTGAGTCAAAAGATTCACAACGTTTAAAATTAAAACCACTTTATTAAAGTTTATTCTAGCAAAGAAAGAAAATAACTATAACAAAGGTAAATACAACTAGGCCAAAATAGATCAAAAATTTTGAAAAATGTCGAAAAATCAATTTCCTGGTTAAAATGAGGACAAATACAAGGAAAAGCCCACTTAACTTCGATAGAAATCCCCCCTACACTTAATATAAACATTGTCCTTAATGTTTAAGCATGTGGAAGTAACCTCCCCTACACTTAGGACATTGTGCACGTTGTTTAAATCTCGCTAAGGAATAGACAACTAAAGTGATTCCTATTTGAATATTAAAGAATATAAAATAGTGAATCAAAAGAGTTTAGGGTAGAACCGGGAAGACGGGTACACGGGATCACAGGTTGTCAAAAGTCATCAAGAATATGTCTTTGAAAGCTCGAATCCCTGCACATGATAAGAAAGAAAACAACAAACACATACTAGGGTCTCCCTTACACTTATTATAAAAACGGAATAAAAGGATAGATACTGCGGGTTGCCTCCCGAGAAGCGCTTGTTTTTGTTAACCGAATCGTGAGCCTGACTCGACCTTGATTAGCATAGGAAGAAGCTTGAAAGATATCCGCCGGGATCAAATACATGGTTTCCGTCCATCATATAGCACAAGCTTAAGGCGAACAAGGCAAGCCAAAGAAGAGTAGGCAAGGTTCCCTTAAGCAGTTGTGGAGCACGGTGGTAGCAAGGGTGAAGAGGTTCAAGCAAATCTCCATATGTTCCAAAAACCTTTCCTTTTATTTCATCAGATGGATACTGAGATGGCTTAAAAATTGCAATATCGGGATCGAACACCTTTTCCTTTAGGGGAAAATAACACTCAGGCTCAATAGACCTTGAAGAAGATCCGCTCATAAATCTCACAATCTCATCCTCAGAGGGAGGATAGAGAGGTCTCAAGTCATAGGTGCTATGGATATCGGTGTCAGCCGACTTCTTCTCCTTTGAAACGGGTTTCTTCATATCCAAAGGAGGATAAAGACCATAATCATCAAAGTCCAAAGGAGGAACATCACTCTCATTTGGGAAGTAAGTGTTGAGAAAAGTAGCAAAGTCTTCCTCAAATGAGTAGTCATCCAAAGTAGGATCAAGCATTGTTGGTGGAGGATCTTCATCAAAAGTATGTGCAAGGTCATCATGAGAAGAATCACTCGAGAGAGTATCAGCCTCATCAAAATCATCAAAAGTGGGCATGTCTGGATACTCATAAGTAAAATTATCATAATCATACCCATCGGAACTAGAATCATCATCATAGGCATCATAGATCGATGGAGAATCATAAATTGGTGGAGGATCAGAATTGGAGAGAGAATCATCCACATCATCTTGGAACAGTGGATTATCATAGCAAGAATCGAATAGAGGATTATTGTAGACGACAAAATCATCAAGCACATTAATCATATTCGCTGATTCTCTTCCATTTTATTTGGTTGTGATCTTCCCCATTTAAAAAACTTGTGCCTCATTCCCGACTCTTAAAATGAGCTCACCTTCAGCAACATCGACTAATGGTTTTCCGGTTCTCAAGAATGGTCGACCAAGTGTTAACGGTATACGAGGGTCCATTTTATAATCAACAACAACAAAGTCGACCGGAAAAGTGAAGGTGCCAACTTTAATGAACACATCTTCGGCAATACCAACGAGGTAAGCGAGAGTGCGATTTGCTAGCTCAAGAGTCATCTTCTTTGTGTCAGATCGGGTAATCATAACTTTTTCCAAACACTTAAAGGCATCAGATTTATACTTGCGCCGAGATCGGCTAAGGCAGTAAATTCTTCGGTTTGGTGAAAAGTACATGGTAGCACAAAACGACCGGGATCTCCAAGTTTTTCCGAAAGTTCTTTAAGAAGGACGGCAGAAAAATTTTCATTTAATCGAGTATTAACAAACTCGACCATCTTCTCCTTCTTATTAAGCAATTCCTTAAACATCTTAACAAATTTAGGCATTTGGGCTAGAGCTTCAACAAGGCTAAAGGTGATGGTCAGTCCTGAAATCTTCTTCAAATAGTTCAACGCTTGAATGTCATCCTTGGTTTTCAATTTGGCCTTGTCTAAGTGAGAAGGATAAGGGATATTGGGTTTATAGGTGGAAGGTGTAGCAGGTAAAGGTTGAGATGTTGAAGGTTTAAAGGTGGAAGGTGGGGTTGGTGGAGGGTTTTTCTTGGGTACTTCGTCATTAAGAGGTGGAGATGGTAATGGAGAACTAATACTAGGCGTGGGAGTAGGAGGGATAAATAATGGTGGAGGAGGTGTAGATGGAATCACTAGGGGAGGGTAGATGGTCCTACTAAGGTAGCTCCACTGTGTGTAGTAATAGCACTAACATTCGCTCTTGGGTTGGTGACGATATTTGAAGGTAGAGAGCCCGAAGTAGAGGGTTGAGTAGTTGGTAAGAAACTAGCCATCATATTCTTCAAATCATTTGTTTGAGTGCTAAAAGAGGTTTGTATATCATGTCGAAGCTCGGATCTAATATCATTCCATTGCTTAGTGATATCTCCTTTCAAATTGATGATTTGGCTTTGAAGATTCTTGATTTGCTCTCCTTGGGTCCTCATCAAGGCTTCAACATCCTGATTAATGGGTGGTGCTTGTTGAGCGGGTGGGTGATAAGGATTAGAAGTTCTAGGTAGGTTTGGGTTGCTTCTATTGTAGTTGTTGGGGTTGTGGTTTTGAGGAGAAAAACCGGGTGAAAGAAAGTTGTTAGAACGGTAACTTAGCAAGTTACGAGCACCTTCAGGTCGGGCTTGGTAGTTTTCCAATGAATAGTTACCATAAGCTGCATACACGTTTTCTGGATTGTCATGAGTAGAAGGACAATCAGTGTATGAATGAGGACCCCCGCAAATCTCACAAGAAGTTGCAACAGCTTTAACTTGTTGTTGTTGATTTGTATCCAAGAGTTGCATATTTTTGCTCATTTCGACCATTGTGCGGGTCAATTCGGTGATATCTGGGTTTGAAGAAGTAGAAGAAACACTGAATCTCGGGTTTGATCTTGAAGATGCGGATGAATCCCAATTTTTGTGATGAGTAGTCCTGTTCTCTGTAAGCTCTCTACACTCCTCGGTTCTTATTTTCATAAATGTGCCACCGGCGGCTGCATTAATCGTATCACGATCACGAAAAGTTAAACTTGTAGAAAGTATTAATTAAGGTGACGGGGAGCATGTTATGGTTTGGACATCGATCGATCTAAACATTATATCGTTCCCAAGCATCAAAAAGTGATTCATCAGGTTCTTGTGTAAATCCACTAATTTGATTTCGAAGGCTCGTGACCATGGATGGTGGAAAGTAGCGCGACAAAAAGCGTTGAGTCATCTCATCCCAAGTATGAATTGAATTCTTCGGAAGACGATCAAACCATTTTTCGGCATGGTGGGATAAGGTGTGTGGAAATAGGTGAAGGCGAAGAAAATCCATCGTAACACCGGGCAACTTCATGCTTTGAGTAACGGTAATGAATTTATCGATGTGTTTGTTGGCATCATCATCCGGCAATCCACGAAATGGACAAGTGTTTTGAACTTGTTGGATCATGTGATGCTTCTACGAAAACTCTGGAGTTATGATTTGCATCGGCGCAATCGGTCCTCCTCGCCCATTCATTGTGGGTTGACAAAGCTCCTCCATCGTTCGAAGGTCGGGTGGGGGAACATTGTTGTTATTATTATTGTTGAGGTGCGGTGGGTTATTGTTGTTGTTCACACCTGCCATATCTAAATCTTCACGAGTCTCGGGCTCAGAATAAGTTGAAGATCTAGTACGCATACACCTGCAAAAGCAAAAGAAAAAGATACCAAAGAAATAGAGAATATATATGTACTTGGAAAAATAGAATCTTTTTGGATTTTTGAAAAATTTTATTTTTATGGATTTTTGAAATTTTTGAGCAAGAAAAATAACGTGCACGAGTGAACGGATCCCAAAATTCAACGCATCTCTCACAGAAAACCGCTAATCTTCACGAAAAGAGCTGGTAGCGGCGCCATTTAATACAAGGCTTTTGCCCAATATAAAAATATCGTTGTTCGAATTGATTACTGGTTATTCGTGCGACTCAGTCGTCTTTTGGTGGAAACAATAGAGTTGTCGTTGTAGTAAAATTAAGGTGCAAAGCGTTAAAGTGAATGAAAGTAATGAAAGCTAAAACTTATTAAAACATAAATGGTGCAATATTAAAACTTTAAAAAGTAAATGACAAAAAATAAAAGCTTGACGAAAAATTAATTTTACAATGTAATAAAAATGCAAACTTGAAATTTAAAATAAAGAAAAAGGATTAAAATAACACTAAAGTAAAAATTACTAGAAAATCACTTGGTAAAAACAGAGATTTCGGGAAGCGTGAAAAATTTAAAAACTTAAAACAATGCGAACTTAAAAATAAAACTAAATCAAAACATTAAAACAAAACATGTCGGAATACACCTTATCGGAATCCCGTGGAATCCGATCGGAATCGGATCGGAATGCACTCGTCAGAATGCACACTTACCTCTCCAATCGGAATGTGGTCGGAATGTGTCCTCGTCGGAATAACAAACCTTGGAATAATCGGAATGTGGTCGGAATCCCCAATCGGAACATCAGATAGAAAGCCGTCGGAATGTTGATCGGAATCCTAGTCGGAATGCTGTCACCAAAGGCCTAATCGGAATACCAAACAAACACCCATGATCGGAATGTCAAATCGGAATCCCAAAAGGAATCACAAACCCTTTTCCGATCTACTGATCAGAATGTGAAACCCCTTTCCGATTGGTGTGATCGGAATACAGTAAAAGAAAAACACGAAATAAGCAAGATCAAATAAGCTATTAACCAATAAGCACTCTACTAAAAACCTAATCAAACACGTATAAGAAAAAGCTAATAAGCTAAAATCTAAAGACTTTTTTAAAAAACACTAAATTAAAAAGAAATTCGAAAACAACTTCTTAATAAAAATAACTTTTATAAAAACTTAAGTAACTTTAAGATAAACACAAATAAGCTATAAAATCAATAATCCAAAACAATCAAAAGCATAAACACATAGCAGTTAATCAAATAAGCATAACAATAAGCACATAAACATAAGATTAAGCAAAACAAGAAAGGTAGAATGAGAGATTAAAAATAAGAAATTGATTAAAAGAAAAGATTCAACAAAATTTAACTTACTTGAAATTAAAGGCAAGAAGTTAAGGTGCAAGACAAGAAAATTAAATGACAATTAAGTAAAGTGCAAGTAATTAAAGGTGGAAGAACTATGTGTCAAAGAGCCAACACCTCCTAATGTATCATTAGGAGGGTATTTATAGTGATTAGAGAGGTAAGCATGTGTTGGAGGCTTCCTTCTTTCTTTCTTTCTCGTCTTTTCGTCTTCTAAATTCTTCGACTTTTACGACTTTGTCTCAGGATTAATTAAACTCGTCTTGTAATTTCTTCATTAATTAGACTTGAGTTCTTCGGCTTTATTAAACTTCCGTCTTTAGACTTTTCTTCGATAAATCTTCAGAATAGGCCTTGAACTTCCGTTCTTTTTGCACTCTAGATCTTTTGACTTCGTCTTTTGTCTTTTTCTTCGATAAAAGCCCGTGAAAGCCCGTGTTTTCTTCCCTTTTCACATTTTGGTCCTAAATCACAACAAAAACATAAACCACGCATAATTCCGACATTTGCGACATAAAATACACGTTTTGGCTTGGTTATTATTATAATTAAGTGGTAAAAGGATAAGTGTTTTCACACTTATTAATGGCCAATAAAATCCAGAGTCAAATACTTTTTTCGCGGTGTAATTGGGACCAAAGTGACCACCGGTTGGTCCTTTATAGCAAGCTTCCAAGATTTGTAAAGCTTCAGGCCCATCAACACACCGACGAATTATCAAATCAGCACATTGTTTGAAGAGATAAGGGTCGTCCCAATAGTAACTTTTTACATCCTTAAATAATTTCTTCTTTTGTTGGGACGATAACCCTTCAATGAGAATTCCACTCGCCAAATAGTTTGCGATGTCCGAAACCATGGGGTATCATCGAGATTGGAATTAATAGACATCAAGTCCTCAAGGGGGAAAGATTCGTTAATCTTAGAATTTAGAAGTTCCCCTTGATAAGGATCCTCGAGTCTACTAAGATGATCCGCCGCTAGGTTTTCGGCTCCCTTTTGTCACGAATTTCAATTTTGAATTCTTGAAAGAGCAAAACCCAACGTAGAAGTCTTGGTTTAGAATCTTGTTTCGTTAACAAGTACTTCAAAGCGGAGTGATCGGTGTTGACAATGGTGGTGGAAAGGACAAGATAGGGGTGGAATTTCTCAAAAGCATATACAACGGCTAAAAGCTCTTTTTCGGTTGTAGTATAATGCAATTGAGACCCCGTCATTGTCTTGCTAGAATAATGGATTGGTTGGAAATGTTTGTTAATTCTTTGTCCCAAAACCGCTCCAATAGCAAAGTCGCTAGCATCGCACCTCAATTCAAAAGGTAACTCCCAATTAGGGGTAACTAAGACTGGTGCCTTAGTTAATTTATCCTTAAGGAGATTGAAAGATTCGATACACTCTTTAGAAAAGATAAAAGGAGTATCTTTTTCCAAGAGGTGAGTCATCGGGCGAGCTATCTTAGAAAAATCATGAATGAATCGACGATAGAAGCCCGCATGACCAAGAAAACTTCTCACACCCTTCACGGTTGAAGGAGAAGGTAATTTAGCAATCACATCAACTTTAGCATGGTCGACTTCAGGACCGGCTTTGGAAATTTTATGTCCAAGAACAATGCCTTCTTGTACCATGAAATGGCATTTTTCCCAATTAAGAACGAGACAAATGTCTTCACACCGTTTAAGCATACGTTCTAAATTGGCAAGGCAAGATGAGAAAGAATCACCATAGACCGAGAAATCGTCCATAAAGACTTCCATAGTTTCTTCAACTATTTCATGGAATATAGCCATCATACACCTTTGGAAAGTCCCAGGAACATTGCATAAGCCGAAAGGCATTCTTTGGTAAGCAAATGGTCTGTAAGGACAAGTGAATGTGGTTTTCTCTTGATCTTTAGGATCGATAGGAATTTGAAAATACCTGGAGAAACAGTCTAAGAAGCAATAGTAGTCGTTACACGCTAAACGCTCGAGCATTTGATCCAGAAAGGAAGAGGAAAATGATCCTTACGAGTGGCATCATTGAGCTTGCGATAGTCTATGCAAACTCGCCAACCCGTGACAAGTCGAGTAGGAATCAACTCGTTGTTTTCATTGGGAACAACGGTTATTCCTCCTTTCTTAGGTACACAATGGACGAGACTAACCCATGGCAAATCCAAAATAGGGTAAATCATTCCAGCATCTAAAAGTTTGATAACTTCTTTCTTGATGACGTCATGAATTTTTGGATTAACCCTTCTTTGGCTTTGGATTGCGGGTTTAAAGTCATCTTCCATTAGAATTTTATGAGTGTAAAAGTTAGGATTAATTTCGCGGATGTCGGAAATTTTCCAAGCAATTGCTTTCTTATGATTTTTGAGCACATCGATAAGTCGAGATTTTTCATCCTCTTTTAAGTCCTTTACAATGATGACAGGTAACTTCTTATTGTCTTCTAGGAAAACGTATTCAAGATGAGGCGGTAAATCCCTAAGCTCTAAATCCAAAGGATTGTCGATGGAAGGCTTAGTCAAATTAGGATCGTTTGTAACTTCCTTAGGAGTAGGTGGAGAAATATGGTCCTCATTGAGAAGTTTCTCAATGGTACGAATGTCTTCTTCCCAATCGGAGGGAGAATCGTCATATTTCAAGTCCACATCCCCTAAACTTGCTTCAAATTCTTTCAAAAGAAAATCACTTTCTCCAAATGGAGTCAATGATGGAGCAATAGAAGCAACGGTCTCAACAATGGGTAGAGAATAAAAACCACTTTTACAAGCGTCTTTGAAATGTTCTTCACAAGCCTCATCAAGTACGTTAACATTCTCTTGTTCATAAGGTTGCTTAGAAAGTTTACCCATGTTGAAAACGATTTTGTCGTTACTAACTCTCATGATTAATTCGCCCGCGGCTACATCAATAAGAGTGCGACCGGTCCTCAAGAATGGACGTCCAATGATTAATGGAACACGGGGATCCATCTCGTAGTCAACGACAACAAAATCCGCCGGAAAGGTAAATTTGTCGACACCGACAAAGACATCTTCGGCTATCCCCACTGGATAAGCAACCGTACGGTTAGCTAACTCTAATGTCATTCGTGTGGGGACTAGATCGGGTAGAGATAATTGTTTCCAGACACTTAAAGGCATTAAGTTGATACTATCACCTAGATCGGCTAAGGCCATACAATTCTCTACCCCGGTAAAGTTGCAAGGAATGAGAAAGCGACCCAGATCACCAAGTTTTGTTGGTAATTTCCTTAAAAGAACCGCGGAGAAATTCTCTTAAGTTGGGTTTGAGGAATATCAAGAAGTTTTTCCTTGTCACTTAAAATATCTTTAAAATTTTTAGCATATTTAGGCATGTGAGCGAGCGCCTCGGCAAAGGGGATGTTGAAATTCAATTGTTTAAACATTTTAAGAAAGTTTGAAACTTGAATATCATCCTAGTTCTTCAACTTCTCTTTCCTCAACCTTGAAGTATAAGGTATGTCCGTTGAGAGGAAGGCTTTGGAATGGAATTCTCACTCACATCCTTGGGTGGTGGAGGGGTAGAAGTAGAAGGTGGAGGAATTGGTAAAGGTTGCTCGTTATCCTTTGCCACAATCACCAGAGTAGGTTTAGGAATCTCGGTTTCCTTATATCCTTTTCCACTTCTGGTGGTGATTGCTTTCATCTCTCCTCTTGGATTTGCAATTGTGTTACTCGGAAGAGAACCCGAAGTAGAGGGTTGATTACTTTGGAAGAATCTAGCCATCATATCCCTTAAGTCATTTGTTTGATTGCTTAAAGAGTTTCGCATGTCATTCCTAAGCTCGGCTCGAAGATCATTCCCTTGTTTAGCCATGTCACCTTTCAAGTTAATAAATTGGCTTTGAAGATTTTTAACCAACACGTCATTAGTCCTCATGTAGGTTTCGACCTCTTGATTATATGTCGTGGATTGGCTAAAAGGTGGAGCTTGGTAAGCGGGTGGTTGATAGGTGGGTGGTTGGTAAACTTGATTATTTTCTTGAGGTGGATATGGATTTCTTTGGGTTTGATATTGATTAGGAGCTCGAGATTGGTTTTGATTGTTGCGATTAATGTTGTTTTGGTTTTAAGGAGGAAAACCGGGTGGTGAAAGAAAATTGTTTGAACGATAAGTTAGCAAATTACGGTCACCTTGAGGACGTGCTTGATAGCCTCCCGTAGAAAAGTTACCGTTATCCGCGTACACGTTCTCACAAGGAATGTCTTGAGTAGAAGGACAATCGGTGTATGAGTGAGGACCGCCGCAAGTCTCACAATAAAGTTCTACAACTTTAACTTGTTTATATTGCTTCTTCGTAGCCATGGTTAAGAAATTTTTGTTCATCTCGGCTATTTGGCGGGTGAGTTCGGTTAACTCATGGTTTGATGAAGTAGAAGAAACATTGACCCTAGGGTTATTTCTTGAGGATGCGGATGAAACCCAATTTTTGGGATGAGTGGTCATGTTCTCTATAAGCTCTCTACACTCCTCGGGTCTTCTTTTCATGAATGTACCACCGGCGGCGGTATTAATCGTATCACGAAAAGTTAAACCGTTGTAGAAAGTATCAATTAGAGTGACGGGGAGCATATTATGGTTAGGACAACGATCGATCAAGACATTATAACGTTCCCAAGCATCGAAAAGAGACTCATCAGGTTCTTTAGTGAAACCACTGATTTGATTTCTAAGACTAGTTACCATGTGTGGTGGAAAGAAGCGCGACAAAAATCGTTGAGTCATCTCGTCCCATGTATGAATTGAGTTTTTAGGAAGACGATCAAACCATTTTTCAGCATGGTGGGATAAAGTGTGTGGAAAAAGATGAAGACGGAGAAAATCCATGGAAACACCGGGCAATTTCATGCTTTGAGTGACGGTTATGAATTTATCGAGGTGTTTGTTGGCATCATCATCTGGTAATCCGCGAAATGGGCAAGCATTTTGAACTTGTTGGATCGTGTGATGCTTCAACGAAAATTCGGGAGCCGTGATTTGCATCGGCGCAATCGGTCCTCGACGTCCATTCATTGTCGGTTGGCATAGCTCCTCCATCGTATGAAGGTCGGGTTGAGGGTGATGGTTGTTATTATTCACAACGGGCTGTGGTGGGTTGTTATTATTATGCACACCGGCCATATCTAAGTCTCTACGAGTCTCGGGCTCAAGATTAGATGAAGATCGAGTACGCACACACTAAAAATGCAATACAATATTTTTTTATCTTTTTTTTTATAAAATTTTTATATTTTTAGGATTTTTTGAAAATTTTTATGCGTAGAAAATAACGTTCCCAATAGAACGGATCCCAAAATCCAATTTTTCTCACAAAAAGTCGTTAATCTTTACGAAAAGAGCCGGCAGCGGTGCCATTTTAATATGACAAAATCGTTGATGTGTTCTTGAGTGAGTATTGTTCGTACTCGATTCAATTCGAATTGATCATGGTTTAAGGTGGACTTATCGTTTTTGGTGACTATAAGGGGGAGGTTTTGATTATCTATTTTAAACTAAAAACAGTTAAGACAAATGACAAATATAAAGAGATTAAACAAGTATAAGACTTAAAAGAAAGTAAAGTTAAAAATAATATAAGACAAGACAATATAATATTAAACTTGGCAAAAATGGCGGGAAAGAAATAAACTTTGAAAAGTTCCTAAGTAAAATAAACCAAGACAGTGGTCAGATCGCAACACGCAATCACAACAAGCGATCGTAACGTCCGATCGCAACAACCGATCACAGTATGTGATCGCAACTAACGATCGCAACCTGGATCACAACCAGCGATCGCACCCTGGATCGCAACCAACGATCGCAAGTCGAGATCGTAGTTGGATCGCAGTCTGTGATCGCAGTCTATGATCGCAGTCTGGATCGAAGTTTGTGATCACAATATTTGATCGCAAGTAGAAACCCTAAGGCTTATGCGATCACAATACTCGTTCGAAACCTTAAAAACCCTTAGAACTTTACGATGGAATGTAAAAGGAAAATAAGCAAAACCAAATAAGCACTTTTCTAATAAGCACTTACCAAAAACTTAACCAAATCAATATTAAAAAGAACTAAATAAGACACGAATGAAAAACATTCAAAACACTAAATAAGTAAGATTTATAAAACAAACTTTGAAAAGATTAAATTTTAAAAAACACTTAAATTATAATAAGCTAAACATGAAATAAGCAAAAAGCACAAAAAGGTGAGACCATCAATCGCATGAGAATGATAAGAACAACAAGATAAACTTTTTAATCTAATAAACATCAAGATGAAACGAATTATATACTTGAGCCGAATCAAACTCAAGATTAAAATAAGAAAGGTAGAATAAGATAGATTATGAAAAGCTTTGAATTAAAATTAAGATTCAATGCAAATTAAAAAGGAAGATTAAGGAACTTACATGATAAACTTGAAGAAAGAGGAGCAATATTTTTAAAGACAATATTAAAAACTTGAAAAAATAAAGTGGATAACTAATAATTAATTAGCTAACACCTAAAAAATGAGAATGAGGTCTTCCATTTATAGTGAGTGGAGTTGGTAGGATGCTTCCTTCTTTCTTCCTTTTGTCTTCTCGTATTTTTAAATAACTCGTCTTTCTCGACTTTGTCTCGGGATTAGTTGAATGATAAAATGAACCCGTCTTCTAATTTTCTTCTTTTAGTAGACTTGGTTCTTCGACTTCGTTAAACTTCCGTCTTTAGACTCTTTCTTCGATAAATCTTCAGAATAGGCCTTTGACTTCCGTTCTTCTTGCACTTTTGATCTTTTGACTTCGTCTTTTGTCTTTTTCTTTGATAAAAGCCCGTGAAAGCCTGTGTTTTCTTCCTTTTTCATATTTTTGTCCTAAAACACAATAAAAACACAAACCACGCATAATTCCAACTTTTACGACATAAAATACACGTTTTGGTCTTGTTTTTATTATAATTAAGTGGTAAAAGGATAAGTGTTTTCACACTTATTAATCTGCTCCTACTTTATCTGCTCCTACTTTATCTGATCGAGGTTTGACGTCTTTTTCTTCTGCTAGACATAGCGACGGGCGTTCAGAGGGTCCCCAGAGATGTAAAACCAGCTGTGTTAGCAGTGCCATCATTGTAGCAGAATATCAGCCTTACAAACATTGACTTTCCAGACAACCTTAATGAAGGTGCTTGGAATTTCGGATTATTTAGTACTAAGTTAATTCTGGATACTCTTAGCTCATAATTGGTGTCGTAAGCAACTAATATTTATTTGTTCTTACTTTCTATAACCCTTTTGGGGCGTCTTTCTTCTGCCAGACAAAAGCGGAAGCGCTCAAAGGGCTTTCAACATCTAGGCAGCAGCTTGGTTATCCAGCATTGCTTAGCAGCTCATACAATGCCAGCAGAAACTCCAGAAAACTACCATTCGTATTAAAACTCTAATATCATTCAGAACACAAAGATATCTCATTACCTCATCAGACTTCAAGTATTGGCTGATTTAGCTAATGTATCTGTAAGTAATGATTGCCTCTTGGTATGGAAGAGTTTGATATTCCTTTAATGATCTGCTAATATCCCTAGAAGCACATATGAATTAGAAGTATTGGCTAAAGAAGCACATATGACTTCAAGTATTGGCTGATTTAGAAGAGAATTTAGCTAATGAATCTATAAGTAATGATTGCCTCTTGGTACTATGATTTTTACAATGATTTAGACAGCTTATATTTTAATTTTTCTCTTGTCCATCTTCGATTGAGAACATCCATTGGTGTTGATCCCGTTATCTTCTGGACCTTCAATAAAACTTAAGATATTTTTTTAAAAGATACAAGAATGATGATGTCTCAATTGTGCTAGAATACAATCTTTGTTAATCTCATCAAAATAATCATTTATCTTTGTTTTCTTCTTTTTGTCTCTTTACTGAGTCATGTTCGTATAATTATCATGGACTTATAAAACATTATGGACATCAGACCACAAGTTCAACAATTTATTGACACACATGCTGTCAATCAGTTTCTTCAACATATGGTAACCCATATACTTATTAATTAGCAATAAATGGTAAGACATCCAGCTTTTCAGTTTCAAGAAATAAGTCTCCAATGTTATGTGTTTTATTGCTCACAGGACAGTGGTCACGGATCTGGCTTAGCGATTTCAAAAGAATGTAAAAAAACAAGCCCTTTATTTAGGAATTCTTGGTACAGAAGCTGATGAGCATCATTGACGGTAGCAGGACTCATGACAATGGCAAAATCTTGGCTTGGGAAGGTAAAAAAAATCATGTATCTTATTTACTCCGTGATATGAGCCATTTAGGATTACTTTCTCTTCTGGTCAGGACTGGTCTCGCGCCTAAGCCCTTTGTGCAGCTGTTATTAACTGCTTGGTTCATGTCAAGTACTGAAGTTAGAATATTGTATACTTACGCATATCTTATCACTTATAAAGTCCATTTAGTTTTTCATAACATGACAATATCGATGTTACCACCAATTTCCCTATGCATTCTGCATTAGATATTTGGGATGAAAAACAAGTCATTCTAGAAAGGTATGCTATATCATTATGACCACATATGGCCCAACAAACATCATGATGCCCAACATTCATTATTGTCAATCATTGAAGGACGACTTCAGGATCACCATCAAACATTTACGTTTGCAACCAAACTATGCTTTTATGTATCAAATCTTCAACTTTAAGGTCTGCATTTACTTCCATGTTTTCAAGTATTCAGATTTCATTGCTTTGATTTTTCTTATAACTACAAATCGTTAAGGTCTCATGTTTCTATATATACCAGAATCGTAAGTATATGTACTCTTGATCTTATTTCGATAATATTTGTATGTATATCGTATCAGGTCATCTAAGTGCAGTTATTAATTCTCCAAGTAATGGCGTTTCATGAAACCTACTGGTCCTATCAATCACAAGGCCAGGTTTGTATCCCATAGCTCTCTTATATATTTATGCACTTTATAGTTATCTGTATGTATGGTGTGAATTCTTGTGTTCTTTGTTTGTTTGTTTCTTATGCTGTCTGGTTATCTTCTTTATTTTGTTTCAAAGGTATATCCTTTTCTTAAAAACCCTATTGATAAATTGTGTTATATTTTTTAGATTTTGTATGTATATCTTGATTTTTTTACAGGTTAATGATCTTATTTGTTTTGTTTCAAAGGTATTATTTTTTTCTCAAAACCTTGATGATCAGTTGTGTTATATCTTTCAGATTTTGTTTGTATATGTTGGTTTGTTTTTTGCAGGTTATCATCTTTTTTTTGTTTAAAATTTATAATTTTAATTAAGTATTTGGGTTCTAAGCTGAATACTAAGCATTTAGGTATGTATATATGATCCATTTTAATTAAGTAAATGGGTCACACCGTTGCATACACAAACGCTGTTATTAGCGCATTGGGAACCAATATCAGTTGCATCCGGTGTGCAAGTGGTGTGACTATTGCGATACAAAAGTCAAGAGGAAATCCTGAGGGAGAGTAACTGCTGAGATATCTGGATTTGCCGCACAAGTTTAGACTGCTCAACAGTTGATACAGGTATTTTTGTGTCATTAAGATCATTACAGGATATACATACGTCCTTAGGATCAATACATGATATTTTTATGTCATTTTATAAAAATCGATTTTGGGTCCAACTCAATCGCCAAACACGTCTATGAAAGTATAAACTCCAGCTTCTGGATCATATTAGGAGAATCCGATCTCAGAATCATGATTTAGTGTACGGTTTATGTGTGGTCATCTTAGAATTTTAGCGTGCAAGAAGGACATTTATCAATTAAGTCAGGGGGTCGTGGTATGCTGTATAAGAAAAAAAACAAGTGGAAAGTTCCAGAATTTTGTCACAACAATAACAGGGCATCCAATTTGCTACATCTTTTAGAAATATAGTGTGTGATGGTATTTCTGATCAAATATGTTTCATCGTTGTTAGCTGATCTTAAAAACAAGGTAAACATAGTATTTTGATCTCTCTGATGTTAAGAGACATGAATATTGGGATGACATAAAAAAGATTCTAGTTCTAGGTTGTAGCCTGCCTTTCAATAGATTTTTGTAAATTGGCTTACAACATATGGAAATTACAGTAATTTGTATTTGATGCTCTTGACAAGATTGTTGATCTACCCATCTTGGGTCATTTGGGTGGTCACATGAGAAGGCTATGGTGACTCAACTGGGTCGTGCTTAAAAAGAAGAAATATGTCTATATGAATTTTTATGTATGTATGAGTTTTATTGAGTATCACTTAGGATTTAAAGAAGCTATTATTTATAAGATCTGAATTCCACTGACAAGAACAAAATTATATGGTATGTTGCTCGGCTGTAAGTAAGAAAAATTATTTCATCCTAAACATATCATTTATAAGTTTTGTATTTCAACATTAAACATATTAACTCTGTTCTAATATGTTGTCTGTCCAACGAAGGCACTCCTTCATACAGAACTTTTGACGTAGAAGCACAAAAGAAAAGGAGAAGTTATAATAAGTCATGTGTATGGAATTCCTTCCTTTTTTGTGTGCGAGTATAATGGTACTTTATCAACTATATACATAATAGAGTTCTTATTGTTAAATATGTAACCCTTAAGTGTAAATGTTAGAGCGATCCTGAGCTGGCCCGAAGTCATTCTTGGGAATGCCTAAATAAATCACAAGTCATGCCTTGTGATTCAATGACCCCTCATATGCAGTTTAGGAAGCTAAAAATAACATTGGTGATGCCATGACTTGTGATTTGATAGAGGAATACATTAGCTCTACATGTGTTGCTCAACAGTCGTGGAACTATAGAAGAATGCTATTAAGATGTACTCCGGTTTAAGTAATCAATCTGAAATTTTGAAGTAAACTTAAAAATTAGTGAAATTAAACACGAGGTAAATTTGTTGCAAAGTAATTCAATTTCTGAAGCGAATGTGGCAAGATCTAGACTTTTTTAACGACTGCGTGTGGAAAGGCTTTGGGTAACAATATAAAAGGTCTGTTTATTCGACTGAGCTAGGCTTTGGGTAACAATATGATTGGAACAAGGATAATATTCGGTTTTAGTTTTCATGCTATTTACCCAATACTATGATCATTAGCCCGTCAGAAAATTGGATGTTGTTTAAACTAAATCCTCAGCAATTTCATGTTTCAGTTGTTCCGCTACGACGATAAATATAAGTCAATGCTAAACATTGTCGCAAGTTTGGTTCTTTTTTACATATGTTAATTTTCTCGCATGACAAATTATTTATGTCGACTAATCATGTAATAAAAACTAATTATACTAAAGAAAGCATTGAATAACCAATGTCATGCTTAAAAAATACAAGAAAATACTTACTCAAATAAAAAACATACAAACAATTATTTTCATTAATAAAACATGAAACAACAAATACAAGTTATGTCGATTGATAATGCATTAAAAGACAATTATGCTAAAAACAGATATTTATCAAATATATATATATATATATATATATATATATATATATATATATATATATATATAAACATATATATATATATATATATATATATATATATATATATATATATATATATATATATATATATATATATATATATATATATATATATATATATATATATATATATATATATATATATATATATATATATATATATATATATATATATATATATATATATATATATATATATACTAGCCTTTAGACCCGTCCGGTGGACATGCTAGCTTTAAGTATATATTTTTAATGAAAATTGAATTTATGTGTGTTTATTTTAGAAGTTTAGTATATGTAGTGTTATTTATGGCATTTGTATTTTAATAATGTAGCATAAAATAAACAAAAATAACGTAGTTTAATTTATTTTATTTATTTAAGAATATTATGAGTTAATTGAATTTGCATACGTTAATGTTATGAATAAATTTGTTACATTAATTTTTTTTAGAATTTTAATAATATTGTATAAATATTTTATGTGTTTTTGAATTTTATGAGATAAAATATTTTGTATATGTTAATGTTATAAATAATGTTTTTACATTAATTTTCTTTGAAATTAATATTATTGTTGTTCATTTTTATAGAATTTTGTATTGAAGACATCGTTTCACCATCATTCCTTATATATTTTTATAGAATTTTGTATATAAGACATCATTTGTAATTCCTATATATATTTTTATAGAATTTTGTATTTAAGGCATCATTTGTAATTCCTATTTTATTTTTGAAGCATTTTATGGAATCATTTTTTTAGTGTTTGTATTTAAGGCATTGTTTCACCATGCTTCCTTATATATTTTTATAGAATTTTGTATTTAAGGCATCACTTGTAATTCCTGTATATATTTTTATAAAATTTTGTATTTAAGGCATTGTTTGTGATTCCTATTTTATTTTTGAAGCATTTTATGGAGTCATTTTTATAGAGTTTTGTATTTAAAGCATTATTTCACCATCTTTCCTTATATATTTTTATAGAATTTTATATTTAAGATATCATTTGTAATTTCTAAATATATTTTTGATAGAATGTTGTATTTAAGGCATCATTTGTAATGTCTATTTCATTTTTGAAACATTTTATGGAATCATTTTTATACAATTTTATATTTAAGGCATTTTTCACCATCCTTCCTTAAATATTTTTATAGAATTTGGTATCTAAGGTATCAATTGTAGGTCATATTTTCTTTTTGAAGCATTTTATGGAAACCTTTTAATGAATTACATGTGTCATTTTTATAGAATTTTATATTTAAGGAAATGTTTCAGCATCCTTCCTATATAAAGGTTTTTGATTTGATATATATATATATATATATATATATATATATATATATATATATATATATATATATATATATATATATATATATATATATATATATATATATATATATATATATATATATATATATATATATATATATATATATATATATATATATATATATATATATATATATATATATATATATATATATATATATATATATATATATATATATATATATATATATATATATATATATATATATATATATATATATATATATATATATATATATATATATATATATATATATATATATATATATATATATATATATATATATATATATATATATATATATATATGTATGGGGCTCAGTTTGACATAGGATAATAAAAAGGCGCCATGTCATATCATACATGGCAATTTAGAGGCATCTCATTGGCTAAAACCCCACACTTTATTTTAAGAAAATTTTTGAATGCAATTTTTTCCAAAAATATTTTTTCCCATTTTTTCCCAAGAATCCGTATAAAACTTAAGATATTTTAGAATAATTTCGGATGTAATTTATTCCCAAAATAATAGCAAATAAGATATTTTAAAATCATATCTTAAAACCGGCAGATTTGTTTTTTTTTCTAAAATCTTATTTAAAATCGGTTTGAGTATATTTTCAGAGATACTTATACGTCATATCATTCCTTACTAAACCCAAATAGGCTAATACGATTCATCTTCTTATATTAATCCCAAAAAAAACTGTCGACTTACTTCATCCCTAAAACCCTAACCTACACTATTAATCTGATCTTCATCTTCTACAGGTATTTTTTTCCTCAAAATAGTTGACTATTACTTTATACTATTAACGCAGATCTTCCATCTTCTATAGGTATATGTTTTTATCAAAACCCTAATAACACTCGATGCTAATTGCGTGTCTTGTGTGTTTGAAATATTTACAGAATGGTATTTGTGGATGACTTGAAGGTGATAACATCAGTATTCTTTTGTGAGTTTACAACACTTGCATTAGACACACTCGAACTCCAACCTTGGTTAGATCAGCTATTGTTAATGACAGGAAAATACTTGGATTACGTGACTCTAAGGTAATTTGTATGCCTCCAACAGTATTCACATCACCAGAGGTGAAGCTGTAAGCACTTATTCATAGGGAAATTAAATCTTTGTTGCTTAATGTCATTATTTTCATGTTACTTGCAACAATGAGAATATTGTTACCCGTGTGTAGTTTATTAACGTGTTACAAAGAAATATAGAAGCCACTTGAGTAAATAATAATAAGATTGAAGCTTAATGTACTAATGTAACAATGAGAGGGTTTTGTAGATGACAAAGATATTAATTATTTTGTGATACATTTTTATACTATTTAGAAGATGTATGCTATAGGATGCAGTTATGACTGATTTCTAGCATTAATCCTGGGTTGATTTATTAGAAAATTCCAGTTGACAGCCTTAGAGCAACATTGGTATGTTAGAGCTTCCATATACGCAGACAACAACATACTAAGATAATATGTTTTTTTTTGTCACTTGACGGATACGGGAGTCGTTTTTGTAAAACTACCATACGTGATAATCTGATAAATTGATAAGATTACGTGAGCTTCGTATTTGTTTTTACATGTGACGTCAAACTGTATTAGATTTTTGTTGGAAGGTTGTTCGCGCACTTGAAAACCCCCTTGGTGTCTTTTAGATATGATGGCTTTGTGATGCTTACCACTGTTTTTGTGATTGTTTTTTAAGGTTAAAATTTGGATGGTACAGAAAAACCAGCTTGTGGACTCTTAGATGGTATGCAGCAGTCAATTCAAGACACTGATTCTGTATGCTGGTATATTCAGAGAGTTACACAAGGGTTGTCGCAGTTTGCAAGTTTCCGAAGGAGTTTAAAGACTACCTCTACAGCAAGGTTTCCTTCTTATCAAATATTTCCATCGATTAGGAAAATGACGGTGGATACCGAGGCAACTGCTAACCGAGGTCTAACTAACACCCCCTTAATAGAGAAGGAAGATGATGCCGGCTATGCAACCAGGGGGTGGAAGAGGGATTGTCCTTTTAATTATTTATTACTTTGCGGTTTATTTTCATTTTATATCTTTTATTGCAAGTCGACTGTAAAATATATGTATATGATGCAAAGTCTTAGAACTGTGGCTTCAAGAAGAACACGGTAACTCAATGCCTTGTAACAGTTGTTTCTAATTGATGTTTTATAATGTGTAGTTTCACCCTTAATGAAAGAAGATATAAACATGGCGCTACATCTCAAGACGTGGATGATCAACGAACTATCGAGTTGAAGGTAAAAATAGATCTTTTCTTAACCAATATTCATGTCTTTTCTTGAAATTTATGTGGCAAATGTGATCCATTGGCTTTTGGACATCGTGCAGACACAATCAAGAACAATCCCGAGTTTAGTGCAGGCCAGATAAGTTGTTTAAATATTTAACAAGCTTCTCGATTGTTAACCTTAATCACTCAACTTTATATATTTTTATTGCAGATCAACCAATTATTAGTTTCTCCATTAACATATGAGTCTAATAAGAGTATGTTTTTCTTTCACATGCTATTCAGATCTTGCGGATCCAGATCTCCCTTGATTGCATGAGTGGCATTAGTTAGGATCTGGGCTTGATCGTTATTTATAGATCATCAGAATGATTTTATTACATTAAACATAGGTAAGCATCAGGCTGGTTAGCACGCTTCTCCATTTTCTATTCAACTATACAAATGAATCAGTGACATGAATGTGTAGTGATAAGATTGAGATTGCTTGGTTTTTTTGTTGTTCTTTTATAGAGCTTGCCTAAACATGCACTACTTACATGAGACCACTATGATAGGTTATGCCCATACAACCTCTAACTTTCTATCCAAACAGCTTATGCACAAAAAATTACGTAGAATCTGAGGTGGTTTAGTGAAGAAATACTACGTTGGTTTATGTAGAATTGTGAGGTTGTTTACTCCACATCACACACTTTCCAGACAGCCCTTCTTATGATAGGTTATTCCTATACATCCCCTAAAAATATATATGCCCAAACACTCATGTGGTGTGGTCACGTGTTTACCTTAATGTAGAGTGTGTGCAACTGATCTACACATGTAAAGAAAAATGTACAGTATGAGAGCCGTATACATCTCACATTTATAAAGTAGAGGATCCTATTTTTCATGTATGTGCTTTGTTTGCTACTTTTTTCACTATAGTTCTTCATATTTCTAAAATGTGTTCTAAGTTTGTTATGCTAGTCCTTCTGTCACAAATCCTTTGTGGGTTGTTATTAAGACACATGTACAAGTAAGTTCTATATAACTCTCAGTTATTCTTTGATACATTTTGTAGGAAAGTGAACGCATGATAAAAATAGCATTCTACTAGCTATAAATTATTAAATGCACAAAATTCTAATTATTTGTGTCTGGCCGCAGACTTTAAGGATCTCCGTTTTTGAGATTCTAAACAATGAGGTATCAACAGGACTCAGATCATTTGGGATAAGGCCAAATTTTTGCCTATGTCAAACAAGTTGCTAAAGTCAGTCGAGGAGTTGCAAGGTTTGGAAGAAACATGAATTGTCCAAACACGAAGCACTGAAAGAGATTTATGTTTCAAGTTTGCTGAAAAGTGTAACGAGTCCCTTCCTATAATAAAAGTAGCAGTGTTTGTAGGTGCATGGTTATATAGATCGCCTATTTGGCAATATTAACTATCTAAAGGAATATTGAAAGATATATGAATTACTTGGCAAGCACCTATCTACCTGTGACAAAAATTCATCAAATGACAACCCTCCCTAATAATTTGGCTCTGCAACTCCATGGACTGAAATGTAAGACAGAAGAGAAAAGTCTTTTAAATGCACTAAATTCCTTGAAATTTACAGTTTTTATTTAAATGCCTTGAAAGTCCAATGTTTTGAACCCAGGTCGACCCGGCCGGTTCTGGCCGAAAAAACGGGTCAAATTGACCCGGGTCTTATATATTAGAAACCCGGTGTGACCCGTCGGGTTTGAAGCAACCTGGGTCGACCTGGTTCGTGAGACCCGGCTGGGTTTTGATTTTTTTCATTTTTTTTATTTTTTTGTGTTTTTTCTTAATTTATTTAATTTTTTTGCAACGTAACTTTGTTTTTACTTTTTTATTTGTTAGTAAATAGGTTTTAGGCCAAATATATAAAATATTCATGATTTTTATATAAATATTTTTTCGTAATATTGAAAATATATATATAATTTTTTTATAGAAAACCGGATCAACCCGGCCGTCTGATCGGTTAAACGGGTGACCCAGGGACCCGGTCGCTCGACCGGGTCGATCCAAAACCCGGGTTTCAAAACATCGGTATATACATCAAAAATAGTTGAAGAATATATTGTTGGGTTTTTGGAATTTATTGATGCTTAGAATTTAAACATACATCGAAAATTATAACATCTTGTCACCCTAACAATGTAAAACAAAAAATTAATAAGATGACAAT